>CM053588.1:158584893-158604893 GCA_028646515.1 Pseudochirops corinnae | reverse complement strand
AATATTTTTTAAGTTGTCTCTCCTGGATCTGTTTTCCAGTTCAGTGGTTTTTTCAAGGAGATATTTCACATTGCCTTCTATTGTTCATTTGTTAGGATCTGTTAGATAGTATCTTGATTCCTCATAAAGTCCTTTGCTTCCATTTGCTCCACTCTAATTTTGAAGGAATTATCCTGTTCAGAATGCTTTAGAGATTCTTTTTCCATAAGGTAAAATTGACTGTTTAACATTCTTCTCCTCATTGGCTTTTTGGACCTCTTTTGTCATTTGAGTTAATCTATTTTTTAAGGTGTTAATTTCTTCAGTCAGGTTGTTGACTCTGTTTTCTTGATTTTCTTGCATCATTCTTATTTCTCTTCCCAATTTTTCTTCCACTTCTCTCATTTGGTTTTCAAAATCCTTCTTCAGCTGATCTCTAGCTTTTAGACAATCTTCATGTTTCTTGGAAGCTTTTGATGTGGGAGTTCTGCCTATGTTGTCTTCCTCCCATTCCCTGCTTTGATCCTTCTTTTCCCCAAAGAAGGAGTCTAGGGTTTGGTTTCTGTTCTTACTTTGCTTTCTATGCTTATTCATGGCTGTCCAATCAGAAAATTTTTAGCTCTGTGGAACTCTTCTTCCATAGGGGAAAGCTCTGTCCCAAATTGCTGGGGTTTTCCCAGCTGCCAGAGCTTTTGGGAAGCTGCTGGGGCCCTCCCCAGCTCTGGCTTACTGAAAAGAGACCCCAGGACCACCACCCAAAACCGTGATCCAGATCCAGGCCGCTCAACGCGATAGCACTTGGCCTCTGAACAATTGCTAGGCCCCCCTGGAGTCTGCAGGCTGGGAGCTCTGAACGGCAATGTGGAGGTGAGTGCAGGACCTCCACTTGTGCCACTTACTTGCCCTTGAGGTGGTTTGGCCAGACCCACTTTTTTCCCAATTTTTACCCTAGTTCCACTAACCTTTCACTTAATCCTTTTTTTTTTATGTCTTGATAGTTCTGGAAACTGCCACAGCTGCTGCAGATCCACTCTGCTGTTGCTCCAGCTGCAGCTCAGCTTGTCTAACTGCCCCTGGGCCAACCCAGAGTTTCAGGCTGGGCTGGTTTCAGCTTCCAGCCCTGAGATGGTGCCTCCTGGCTGAACTGCCTTTAGCGGAAAGTATATTTGTGTGCGTTTTAGAGTTCTAGAATTTGTTTAGAGTTATATTTTATGGGTATTTTGAAGTGGCTGTGTGGGAGCTACGATACTTTGCTGTTCCTACAACGCCATCTTGGCTCCACCCTCTTTTTCCTACATAATTTCTTCCCTTAGGATTTCCTTTTACTTCTCCAGATCCTAAAATGATATATTTTGTTTTATTCTCCAGTACTTGCTGCCTAGTTGCAAAAGGCTGGCACCTCTGTTTAAGCCATTTTATTTCCTCCCAAACCCTGAGTAAAAATTCAATGCCAAATATGTCCATAGGGGTTTCTTTGGCTCAACATGTTGTTTTCTATCATAAATATTGTAAGATGTAATTGTCAACACCTAATGTAATGGATTTGATCTCTAATCTTTTTGTCTTCCTCTAACAGTACCTACAGTCAGTCAGAGAATGATAGAGGAAAGGGACAGGGACACAAAACAATACATCAAATATATTTCATGTACATAATATGTAATATGAAGAAGAAAAAGTCAGGGTCTTATAATTCAGATATACAGACACATTCTTAACATGCTGATCATACAATTTAATCATGGCAGTAAGTTATTTAAATTTTTTTGTTATAAAAATAGCAAAAGTACATAAAACTATCATAAATTTCAAAATTTGTTTTTAAAATGTCTTTCTTAGGGCAGAGCCAAGATGGCAGAGTAAAAGCAGGAATGTGACTGAGCTCCCTCTATAACTACCTCCAATACCTGTAAAATATGATTCTCAACAAATTTTAGAGCTACACAACCCACAAAATGGAAGACAGAAACAAATCTCCCACTGAAGGCAGCCTGGTAGGCTGACAGGAAGGGTCTATTACACCAGACTGGGAGCTGACCAGAGTCCCCTGTCAGCTGTTTGATCCCAGACCCAGAGCACCCTGAGCAGTGGCACAGAGTGGCCAAAGCAGACTTCAGGAGAGTTAATCACTGGCAGTTGTGGTGGTTCCCAGACTTCTCAAACCATAAAAACCAAAGAGAAAGTAAAAAGTCATTAGGGAACTCTGTTGGAATTGAGTGAGAGAAGAGTGTGGTTTGGTCCCTACCCCCAAGGCAAGAGGTAGAGGTAGAATAATGGCTGGACCTGCTTCTATATGGCCGCCTCCAGAGCTCCCGGACTGCAGATTGTAGGGGAACAAAGCGACCATTCAGATGGTAATCACTCTTACTTTGAACTGCTGGGATCTCAATCACAGTCTTTTGTGGTGGTCCTGGGGTGAGAAAAGCCAGTGTGCCAGAGCTGGTGGTGGCTGTAGAGAGGGTGCCCTCCTCAAACCTCTGACAACATTTGCAAAAATACGAGAAATTTGGGACACAGCTCTCTACAATCTGGAAGCAGTGTTCTACGATGGCAAAGAGCTCACAAATCAAGTAATTGGCTGGCAAGATGAGCAATCAGAGGATCACCAACAGCCCATAGAATACTTTTTTGAGAACAAAAAGGATCAAAACATGAAAATGGAAGAAGAAAATAAAATCAAAAGAGGGCGGAGCCAAGATGGTGGCATAGAAGCAGCAAGAGATTGCAGCTCAGACACAGTCACATCAAATACCCAAAAAATATGACTCTAAACAAATTCTAGGGCTCTAAAATGCACACAGATATATTTCCTGCTGAAGGAAGCTTGGCTCAAAGCCACCATTTCAACTATGAGAGCAGAAATCAGCCCAACCTGAAAAGGTGGCTTTTGCCATGGGGCGGCTGGATGAGCCAAGCCCCAGCACAGGTAAAGCTTCAGGAGAGCTGATCTGCAGCAGCTGGGGCAGTATCCAGAATTATCAAGCCCTAAGAAAAAAAAAGGACTAAGGTTAGTGGAACTTGGCTAAAAATTGGGAAAGAAAAGCAGGTCTGGCCAAGCCACTTCCAGGGTAAAGAAGCAGGGAGCAGAGGTTCTGCACCTGCCTCCACATTGCTGTTTCAGAGCTCCTGGCCTGCAGACAGCAGGGGGGCCAAGTGCTCTCACATTAAGAGGCCTGGATCTGGATTGTGGTCTCAGGTGGTGGTCCCGGTTTTTATTTTTTTTTCAGTGAGCCAGAGCTGGAAAGGGACCCAGCAGCCTCCCAAAAGCCCTGGCAGCTGGGAAAACCCAAGTGATTTGGGACAGAGTGGTGATCTGGAAGCAGAGTTCCACAGAACTTTAAAAAAAAAAGGCCTTGAATGGGGACCATGAATAAGCATTGATTGGAAGCAAACTAAGAACAGCAAACAAACCCTAGATTCCTTCTTTGGAGAAAATAAAGAACAAAGCAGGGAAAGGGAGGAACACAAAAAAGTCAGAACTCCCACACCAAAAGCTTCCAAGAAACATGAAGTTTACCTAAAAACTAGAGATCAGCTAAAGAAAGATTTTGAAAACCAAATGAGAGAAGTGGAAAAAAAATTGGGAAGAGAGATAAGAATGATGCAGGAAAATCATGAAAACAGAGTCAACAACCTGAATGAAGAAATTAACACCTTAAAAAATAGATTAACTCAAATGTAAAAGAGGCCCAAAAAGCCAATGAGGAGAAGAATGCCTTAAAAATTCGACTTTGTCAGATGGAAAAAAGTCTCAAAAACATTCTGAAGAAAATAACTCCTTCAAAATTAGAATGGAGCAAATAGAAGCAAATGACTTTATGAGGAATCAAGATACTGTCAAACAGAACAAAAAAATGAAAAAATAGAAGGCAATGTGAAATATCTCCTTGAAAAAACCACTGACATGGGAAACATATCCAGGAGAGACAATGTAAAAATTATTGGACTACCTGAAAGCCATGATCAAAAAAAAAAAAAAAAAACTTAAAAAGCATCCTTCAAGCAATTCTCAAGGAAAATTGCCCTGATATTTTAGAACCAGAGGGCAAAATACAACTTGAAAGAATCCACCGATCACATCTTCAAAAAGATCCCCAAAAGAAAACTCCTATAAATATTATAGCCAGGTTCCGGAGTCCCCAGACCAAGGAGAAGGTATTGAAACCTTCCAAGAAGAAACAATTTGAATATTGTGGAAACACAATTAGCACAACCCAGGATCTAGCAGCTTTTACACTAAGGGATCAAAGGGCCTGTAATATGATATTCCAGAAATCAAGGGAGCTAGGATAAAAACCAAGAATAACCTACCCAGTAAAATTGAGTATAGTGTTCCAGGGGAAAATATGGTCATTCAGTGAGGTGGAGGACTTTCAAAAAACCTTATTGCTGACAAAAACAGAACTAAAAAGAAAGTTTGACAGACACCAACACATGAAGCATAAGAAGATAAACATGGAATAGAAATCATAAGGAACTTATTAATTTTGAACTATTTACATGCCAACATGGAAAAGTGACAATTGTAACTGATGAAGCTTTTCTCAGTATGAGGATAGGTGAAGGGAATACAAATGTATATATACATATACATACACACATTTTTATATAAACGGGTTTACATATGCTTACAAGCACATATCTGAGTAAGTTTATATAGGAATACAAAGAGGGCATAAGATCAATTGAATAGGAAGAGACAATATACTAAATGGTGGAATCCTGGGGTGAGAGAGGATTAGATTGAAAGGAAACAGGGAGAGACAGAATGGGGTTGATCATCTCATGGAAGAGACAAAGGATAATTCTTACCATACAAGGGGAGAACAGGAAGGCAAAAGGGAAAGAGTCAACCTTACTCTCACTGAACTTGGCTTAGGGAAGGAGTGACATAAATTCTAAACCGGGCATCTTGCAACACAGGAGAATAGGGGGAATGGGGATGAGAGGTAGGATGATTGAGGGGACTGCAGGGTGGAGGGGAGGGTTGATGGAAGTAAACACTTCTGTAGAGGGACAGAGACAGGGTATAGAGTGGAACAGGGGGGACGGATAGGAAAGAGGGACGTGTAATCTGTCTCTCACAATGTGCCCACTGTGGAGAGGTTCTGTTGTAATTACACATGTACAGCCTTTATTTGATGGCTTGTTCTTCCAGTGGGGGTGGCTGAAGAGGGAGGAAGAGTAAGAATGTAGAATTTAAAGCTCTATAATCAAATATTAAAAATATATATGTATATATATACATATATATAATTGTTATTATTACTATTATTATTAACTATATCCAACTTGAAGTTAAGATTCATAGGCACTGTGGAAGGGAGATCCATCCTGCCCTATCAGAAAGTTAGAGGAGTGATGGGGGAGGACATAGGAGAGATTAGATTGGGAGAGGGCTTATACAGGGGATTGGCTGTTTTGAGGGGTGGTAGAGGAAAGATGGGGAGAAAATTTGGAACTCCAAATCTCATGGCAATGAATGATGTAAACTAAAATAAATAAAATAAAATAAAATATATTTTAAAAAAAGAAACAAAATGAAATCAAAACTCCTGAATCAAAAGCTTCCCAGAAAAATATGAATTGGTCACAGACCATAGAGGAGCTCAAGAAGGAAAAACAAGTCAACAGCCTGCTAAGGAAAACAGAAAAATACTGAAGAAAATAATTCCTTAAAAAATAGACTAACTTGTTAGGCAGAGTTGGGGTTTGGAGGCAAGATGGCAGAGTAGAAGCACAAACTTCACTTGAGCTCCTGCTCCAATAAATTTCATTACATGTAAAAAAAAAAAAAACTCTAAATAAACTTTAGAGCTACACAACACACAAAGATATGGAGAGAAAAAATATCCTGCTAAAGAAAGCCCAGCAGGCAGACAAGAAGGTTCTGCCAGACACTGAGCTGGGAGTTGTACGTAGAGCCCCATAAGCCATGTGATTCTGGCCCCAGGGTGGCTGGAAGAGTCTTCAAGAGAGTGAATCATCAGCAGCTGTGGAAGTTTCCAGACTTTTCCACCATAAACTTCAAATAGACAGTAAAAGGTCAGTGAGGAACTCTGTTGGAACAAGGGGGGCAGAAGAGCACAGTCCAGCCCCAGGCCCTAGGGCAAGAAGTGGCAGAGGCATGGGGACTGCAGCTGCAGCTGCATGCTCACCTCCAGAGCTCATGGCCTGCAGATCGTATAGGGAACAAGTGGCCATTCAGAGGGTAATTGCTCTTTCTTTAAACTGCTTGGATCTGGATCACAGCTTTGGATAGTGGTCCTGGGGTTTGTGCCCATCCTGCCAGACCCTGTGGTGGCTTTAGTGAGGGCACCTTCCTAACAGCTCCAGCAGCTGACAAAACCCCAGCAATTTTGGACTAAGTTCTCTCCATTCTGGAAGCAGAGTTCTACTGTGGGTGAGGAGGGAAGAAGGGAAAGAATCTGGAAATCAAAGTTTTGAAAACAAATATTTTTAAAAATTGCTTTTTACATGCAACTAGGAAATAAGATATGCAGGCACTGGTGTATAGAAATCCATTTTTCCCTACTAGAAAGTTTGTGGGGTTGCAGTGTATGGGGGAGGATATAGGAGAGAGCAGAATGTGGGAAGTGGTAGTCAGTAGGCTCACTATCATGGGGTGGGGAGTAGGGGAAACCTAGGGAGAAAATTTGTAACTCAAAATCTTGTAAAATTGAATTTTCAAGACTAAAAATGTTTTTTTAAAGTCTTTCATTATAAAGCAGTTCATAAAGTATGCCCATTCTACCATGTAAATATAGACTTATGATTAGAAGATTCAGAAGATCATACAATCATAAGATTTAGGGTTGGAAGAGATCTTAGAGATAACTTGGTTCGACAGTGATTTGTTTGTTTGATTGTTTCCTCAGTAAAGAGGATGAAGGGACTGACATTTCCAGACCTTTGACTGATTTGGCATAGAGAAATGGGTGAAGAAGCCCCCTCTACCAAGGCAGGTCTGTAACTGCTCTCAAGCATATAGTACTAAAGAGTTGAATGGGGGTACTGAAATTTTAAGTGAGTGCCAATTATACCCAATAAGCATCAGAAGTGAGACTTAAGCCTAGGTTTTCCTGACTATGAGGCCTGCTCTCTCTCTGTCATGGCAACGAAAGCCCAAAGAGATTGACTACCTGTCTAACACTGTACACTTTATTTATAATGGAGTTGATTACAACAACTCTTTTCCAGTGTTTATTAAGATTTTTGTTTCTTTGTTTGTTCATACCATCATAATGTACTCATTAATTCCCTTTATTTTTCTTGTGAAATCAAAAGTGAATTCATAAAAATTAACTTCAAATGAAAAAGTGAAAAACAAGGTTAAAACCTCTATATACAAGCTTTAATATGCTAAAATAATGGTGATTACAAGAAAAAAATCAGACAAATTAACCAGTTGAGAATAGTGCCTTTGAAAATGTTAAAAATATGTTCAAAGTAGTTGTTCTTTCATAATAATCTTTCTTGGGCTCAGATCTGACCATGTCACACTATTTCTTAAACATGTGTTGTCTTCTTCGTATCTCTACAATAAAATATAATTTATTTTGCCATTTAAGGCACTTTACAATCTGGTGTCAATTTACCTTTTATAGCTGTATTTCACCTTCATGCTTTTTTGTTTGTTTGTTTTATACTAGGGAAACTTTATAACCACTGATTTTTTAAACTCAATATATATTCTTTATGCACTCCCTCCTCACTCCTCCTTTTCAGAAAATTTCTCTTCCTTTATGATTTATATCAAGCTTCACCTCCCCTATGATGCTTTTCTTTTTCCTTCATATCTGTTAGGGCTCTTTCCATTTTCAAATTGTTTTGGACTTACTTATGTGTTTGCACACTCTCCTCCCCCCATGTAAAATTTGTAAGCTTCTCAAAGGCAAGAACTGCATCGTTCTTACTAATTTAGTAGACATAGACATATGTCTATAGACATAGACATAGACATAAATTTATTTAATTGAATTTGTAAATGATTTTGTTAGTCACTCCACAACATTGACTAAATGTTCATTAGCCCCCAAAAGCATTATGAACACATACAAAGGAATTATATGTGTCATTAAGAAAAAGTTTCAAATAATAAAGATGCATAACCAAAAACATTTATTAAACCCTAACTCAGTGGCAGGCACTGCCACTCGGTGCTAGAGATAAAACAAAAACAAAAATAAAGAATGACATAATCCCTCTTCTGCAGAAACTTCCTTTCACATGAGAAGATTTTACCAATGAAAATTGCTTAGTTATAAATCTAAATTTAGTCATTAATCTAAATATAGTTATTGTACCTGCCCCCTTCCTTATTCCTCTGAGGTAGGATTTTCAAAGTGCAGAACTTTGGAGTGGAGTTACACCTGTTTTTGTTTTGTTTCATTTTGTTTTGTTGTTGTTTGTTTTTTAGAGAGTCCAGGAGGAGAGTTGTGATTTTATTAAAATGGCTAACTCTAGGTGAGGAAATTCCCTCTACCATAGAACATTTAAAAAAATATTCTTTAAACAATAGTCTTAAATATCTACCTTGGACCCTGGGAAATCAAGTCATTTGCCCTGTGTCTCAAGGCCAGGGTATTTCACAGGTAGAACTTTTAAACAAAGATTTTCCTGATTTTGAGGGTAGTTCTCTAATCACTATGCTATGATATCTCTCTGCTCTAATTATAAGATTCTAATAGATTAATGGTCTTTCTATACTTATCAAGCTATTGCGGTGCTCTTTCCTTTGGTACATTAACATCTTAACCCTATAACTTCAGCTCCCTTTGGTTTACACTTCTGGTTATTTCATATGTGTTCATTTCATGAATATTGATTAATATCTATCCTGATGATTTTTTTCTTGTTAATGTTTCTGTTCTCACTACAAATTGAACATGTCCTCTATTTCAACCAAAGCTGATTATTCAATTGTCTTTTAAAGAAGTGCTGACCCCCCTTCAACAATTACAGAACAGAATACCTTCATAATTCTGTTCACATAGTAGGGTCCTCATTGGTTGAGTCAGAGTTAAGGAGACTTGTTTCTCAGTGAATCATTATTTCCTTCTTAAACCAAAGGTATGATAACCTTGTCATTTATTGATAGATTTAAGTTTCACATTGTTGGTTATTGATTGAGAATGAATCATCCCATTCTTTTCAGACGGTAAATAGACTATGAATGGAAATAATAGGACTATAATATGAACACTGACTGCAAAAGGAAAAAGATGTAGAGTTAGTCTCAGATAAATAGCTCTTTTCTTTTAGAATTGTTTTGTTCTTTGTGATTATGGAACTCTGAACATTGTCACTGATGATGGGTCAGCAAGAGTTGGCGTAAATGGAAAAGTCAAAACAGAAAATTAAGTCTATAAGAGTTCAATTTGAAAATTTAAAAAAACCCTTTCTAATTAAAAAAATAAGTAATAGCTAAATTATTTTTTTAAAAAGAAGCTCTATTCTATTATTGTGTCCTATATATTTGAAACCTTACGTAGATCTTGTATTTCCTCTAAAACTACAAGCCTCTAGATGGGGAAAGAATTATACAGATTTTTCCCCTTCTTTCATTTCTCTATGAGTAGAAAGATGGTCTCTAGTGAAGAGTTCAAATACTTCTACTACTTATTTTTCTTTGATGATGATAAACATTTTATCCTGCTTTATGTTATATGGAGTTTTCACATACAATATATCATTTGATCTTCACCAGTTGTAATGGCAAGCAAAGAAGTACTTAGCACTTTATTTCAGTTATTTAACTATTTAGCACCTTGTTTCGGTTCAAGTTTCTTTTGAGCCTTGCCCATGATTACATTCTTTGTTAAAAAACAGAAATTGTGAAACCTACAGTGAGAGGAGCTTGCCAATGCAACAGGAAAGGGCAGAACAGGGAGGAGTTAATGACCATATATAAGGAGCTGGGAGAAAGCAGAACTGAGAAGAGGAATAATTGTGGAGGCCAACACTCTGTCTGCCTGTTCTGTCTGTGTTGATTTTTGAATACTTTGTACAGAATCCTTGGTACCTTACTGGAATCCCTGAAAGAAGTTTTTCTTGTTCTCTGTTTACAGAAGTCCTGGAGATGGGTTCCTGAGGTCCTGCAACAAAACTGATGATATATGTTGAGTTCTCAGATCTTGTTGGTGTGACTGTGTTGATTTCACAGGCAGATATTGAATTGATAGCAGTTTCCAGTAATGTGACTGAATGTTATTGTGGCTCTGTTAAGCTTCGTCTTCCCAGAAACAGAAACCATGAAGTACTTCAGGTGGACTGGACACTGTGAGCTTCAGTATGGAACAGGAACTGGATGAGCGACTGGATGAAGGACTAGATGAGGAGCTGGATGAGGAGCAGAGAGCTGCCTAATTTGAATCAAGGTGGCAGTTGGGTAAATTCAGGCAAAACCTTGGACCATGGAAGTGGAACCATGGAATCTGAGAGCCAGTTGTGTCAGGATGAAAAGACCTCTCCTTGGGTACTTAATGCTTGCTGAGAAGATCAAGAATTATTGTGGCACAGGGGTGGAAGAACTTTGTACTCTGTACCTAGTACCTCTAAGGATGATTGAGTTAAGGATGATTGGAAACTAATCTCCAATCAAGAAGAAAGAAGACTTTTTGACTGAGAGATTAAGACAATGGGACCTAGGGTTGGAGAATTTTGACTTTTGTACTTTGTGTCCATTAAGGGGGCCTGCTCCTTGAAGATGATTGAGTTAAGGACTGACTGAATTATATCTTTTGCTTAAAACTATGGGACCATTTTGGTGAAAACTATGTGGCCACTTTAGTGATGTTATTATGTTATAATATTGTGAATTCTGTACTTTGATTTCTGTGAATGTTGTGCTTTAGTGTACTGCTGAATAAATAGAGGTCACTATACAATATAATCAGAACCTTAAAGCTGTCCAGAGCAGTGGTCCTGTGGAAATCTGCCCTTGCTTGGCTTTACACTAGTTTATGTAAAAAAGTAAATCAGGCACTATTATGCCCATCTTAACAACTAAGAAACTGTAGCTCAATGAGAATAAATGGCTAAAAGTCATAGAATGTGTAAGTGATGAAATCAGAATCCATTGATGGAGCTGAAAACAAAGTCCACTGATTATTTGGGCAGAATTAATAATTGAAATAGGACCTTTAGGTAGAGTACATAAGTGCTTATTGCATTATTTCACAAATTAATAAATTTATTTCAACAAGCATTTATTAAGCAAGTCATTAAGGTAAGCCTTGGAGATACAAAACAAAAAAGTTCTTAGCCTCAAGAAATTTATATTGACCTATTGTGTGTGTGTATGTGTGTGTGTGTGTGTGTGAAGGAGGATAAAACACATATACATACAAGAAAAAGGCAAAGCATATACAGTTATATGAGATAATTTCAAAAATAAAACAGAGCGATATCATTTGGTAGAATTAGTGAAGGAAGGAAGGAAGGAAGGAAGGAAGGAAGGAAGGAAGGAAGGAAGGAAAAAAGGAAGGAAGACATGTGATAACTGTGATGAGGAAACTAGAAAATAAACTATAAGAAGTTTGACACACCTGGGGGTGTTTAGACTATAAACGAGACTTATATAGACATGGTATTTTTTCTAAAATATATAAAAGGCTGTATTATTGGAAAATAGATTTATTCTGCTAACCAAGGCAAGTGAGTCAGAGTTACATGGAGAAAGAATTTGCTTGAAAATAATTGTTTTGATTGTTTTTGTTTTTTCTTTTTCTTTTTTCCAATTTAGAATCTCCATCCCCCAAAGGAAAGGTCACAATCAATCCTTTACCCAGAGGGAAAAGGGATGTCTGTGGTTTATTTAGAGTTATAAACAGCTCATCTACAGAAACAGGCAATTTAAATATGATGATTAAAGAAGACTCCACTTTTCTTCTGGTCTATCCTATGGGTCGGGCCAAGGGAGGACCCACATCAGGTGGAGTTGCTGGCTGTAGCTGCTGCTCATTGGGTTTCCTCATAAGCTCACAAGTTTCTCCTTGAGAGCAATTTGTGACTAAGTTAGGTTGGCAAGGTAAATCTCCATCAACAGGTCATTGATGTTTCTGTTCAGCATGGTCTCAAAGTCCTCAGGGGCAATCTTGGGAACTTGGTTAACTAGGCCCATCAAGAACCGGCCCACAGTGTTATCAGCTGACACCTTTCCAGACAGCACATTCTCAGGATACTGCAACACTGTGTTTAGAGCATCCTGGATCCTGGCTGATGCCCCACCAACTTGCCGCATATCACTTGAAAGGCCAGTCACATGGTTGGATCTGAAACATGTCTTCATGATCAGGTCAATTCCAATTCAATGAGTATCATAGTAGACATATATCACTGTCAGTTGGGTGAATATCACCCCCATCGTTTTTCCAGGAACATCCATGAAAACACTGGCATAGGCTTTGATGCTCATCAGCCTATTCTCGAGGCTGGTGTCAACAGTGAGGTGAATGGGGCTATGGGCTTCCTAGCTGTAGTACTCATTAATCAGCACTGAGTGATCTGTGATGTCATGGCCTGTGGCATACCAGCCCAGAATAAGTTCACTTGGAGAGACTTTCTTGTATAATTCATACATATTCTTAGGAAATTCCATGTCCACAGCAATCTCATCCTCAGACCCATTATGTGGCACTGAAAAGCAGTTGGTGACTTCTACTGTTTGTCAATTGTTCCCAGCAGAGTGCCAATGGCACAGCCCACACTCTCATTGTGATGCTCATAGCTGTCCACAATGGAGGCAAGGATGACTGGGTGTTGCCAGATCACACATCCTGGGCCTGTGCTGGGGCTGGTAGTGGGGGGTGGGAAGGGGGAAAGCTGAGGCAGAATCCGTTATAGAAGCCAGGGTTGGGGTTGGGGCCGGAATCAAATTCAGGGAGGAGTCCAAGGCTGCCATAGCAGCCACCATGTTGCCAAAGTGCAAAAGGAAGGAAGGACTTGTTTTTGTTTTTTTCAAAAAAGCAAGTACATATGAAATAGAATGGGATACCTCAGGGGAGTAGGTAGTTGTTATCATTGGCATTCTTCAAGGTGAATTTTTGAGGATGATGGAAATGAGATTAGTGATTTGATAAGGCTTTGGCTCTGTAGAACATGGTCTTCTTTTGGATGCTAAATCTAAGATTTTTAAATCCATATCATTCTCTCTTGTCTATCATCTTTTGTCTCACATTCCTGAACTTGCTATTTGTCATGCCATATGTTTATATTTGAAATTAATAGGAACTCAGTTTAACTGTGTTTTGAGAATTTTACAACAGTTCTTGAAGTAAACTCTGGTGAACCAGAAAGTCATAGTTGAGAGTTTCAGGGTACTAGTGCTAAGATTTAGTAATGAAAGTCATATCCTTCAGTCAATTAGCCTTTTTGCCAGATAATTTCACCTTAGCCCATTTCTAAAGAAAATTTACATTCCTAGATAGCTGTCTCACCAAAGCATATTATTGAATGTGAATTAATCAGTGGAAATTCATCACCATTTCAGTTTTTTAAAAATCAACTAGATTGTTTGAAATAGCTACAATAGCAGATTCTGGAGCACTCAGCTAAAAGATGAAAAGGGAGTCAGACAAAAGATCAAAAGGAGATTACAGTGGCATGTTTGCTGGCACAAAGTGCAGTACTTGTTATATTTCTCACACAAAGTTTTGGGTTACTGTCCTAAGTTGAGGAGGAGTACAAGCAGAAGTGAGCACCCTGGTCACAGTTTTAGGGTGGAAAAGATTGCTTGTGGAGAGTCAGCTACAAGAGCACAGGTGATATAGTGGGACTCTTACCCTGATGGTTGAACAAGCCCTATCAGGGAAAGAACCAGCTGAGGGACCTGGATAGGTTCCCCATCCCCCAGGAAAGAGCTCAAACACACAAGTGTGAGGATTAGCTTCTCAAGACAAGCATGGCATTTACACCCACGGCCTGGACCATAGAAGTATGCAATGTCCTTAGGGGAAGACAATTACAGAGGAGGATTATGGCTCTATAAAGCTTGTGCCTGGAAGAATAAACATTGGCTCTTTACTTTCACCATTTCAAGAGTCCCATCTCTTTTTATGTACCCACTTGTAACCTCTGGTTTAGTGATACTTTCTTAGGCCTGCTTGGAGATGGCAGGGCTCCCATACTTTTTCAGTCCTGCTGCAGAACAGCAGAGCTCCCTATAACTGGCTCCCCACAACTGGCACCACAACATGAGGCCAATGTGAAAGAACTGCATTCCCAACATGAGACCTATGTAAGACATAGAAGTGATAGGCCCAATGTGGAACCAAGGCAAAGAAACACAATATCTAGGCAGAGAAACCACAGAATCAAGGACAAGAACGTCAGGCCTAGGCACAGGGTTAACAGGCCAAGTGGATGTTGTGCGAGTCCATGTTGGTTCCACCTAGGAGATCCCCCCTTGAGCAATGCAGGAACCTAGGACCAGGTAAGGGGAAGGCTCAGACGAATGGCTTTTTTTTTAATTCTCTTTCTTTCCTCCTGAGCAAACAATGGCCATGGGACAGTTTCAGATTAAGCAGCCCAGCCAAGAGATGTAAAAGAATTTTTTGATCTCCTGTAGATCACTTCTCCATGGCTAGCTAAGGAGGGTACATTAGACCTCGAAAAATGGAAAATAGCTGGTGAACAATTAACAGAATATTACTCTACCATAGAGCCAGAGGATTTCCCCAGTACATTGCTTTCAGTTATATAATGTTCTTAAACTGTATTCAGTCAAGCCAGATTACTACCAAGAGGTGCAGAATTTTGATGCAGGGACTCAGGTATAGGAAGAGGAGGAAGAAAAAAAACAGAGCAATGGTATACACAGGAGAAAAGGGCTGTTACTCAATTGGGGTGGAGAACCCTACATAGTGGTACACCCCTCTACTGTCTCAATGCCCTTCTTGTCAAAGCATATGTACCCCTGCTGGGGATATAGTTGAGCAAAATGAGTGCAGTACACTCTCCCCCCTCAAAAAAGCTATGCAACAAGCCAGAGAGAGGGGAGTTCAGAGAAAGGAGGATCAAAAGTGCTTTAACTGTGGGAAACTGGGTCATTTGCAAGCCCAGTGCAGGCAAAAAGGAAAAACAAAAAGGAGCCCAATAGAACTAGGCCCTCCAGGCCTTACACCCCGTGCACAAAGTGTGGAAAAGGTTTTCATTGTTCATCAAAATGTAGATCAGGAAATGACTCATAGAGCTCTCTCCCTGGGCCCCACCAACAACACTCAATAGGGAGTGGCCGCAGCCTTGAGCAGCCCCCCAGGATTACAGCAGCAGTGCCTGCAACAGCAAATCCAACTGAACAAAACTACTGGGGATCTCAAGCCTCCCTTCATGTTCTATTTTTGCTCATTAAGAAATCACAGTACCTAAATTTAGTCATATCATTGTCCTAATGCAGAGCACACCACCTTTGTGATAGGGGTCCTCTTAGCATCCCCTGAGGCTGCATATCAAGGTTTTACAATACTTCTGTTTATCTTTCTGCCTTACTACATCAAAGGGCTTAGTGTCCTTGGGTGGGATTTCCCTCCTAAAGACATGACAATCTTTACTTCCTTATTCTGTGGCAAAACTCCCCCTCCCTTTTCTTTCTTGTCAGAAAACTAATAATGTATTCCATTACAGGTTCCAAGAGTTTAGGAGCAATGTCAGGTCAGAATTAGAGAGAAATTTAAGGGACAGCTAGGTGGCACAGTGAATAGAGCACTGGCCCTGGAGTCAGGAGGACCTGAGTTCAAATTTGGCCACAGACACTTAACACAAAAAACTAGCTGTGTGACCTTGGGCAAATCACATTACCGCAAATTGCCCTACCTTCTACTCTCCAAAAAGAAAAAAGAAAACAAAAGAAAGAAATTTAAGCATGTAGCATAGAGAGGAGCTGGGTAGAAAAGTTAACATAGGATAAAGGACTTTTCCCCTCAGATCAAAGAGACAAACGGATGAGCATTGCACCATTTCTGCCCCCCTGTGAGAGGAAAATTTTGTGTGTTCAGAATGCAATTATAAGTCAATTAAATTTATGTGAAGGATAAGAGATGTCATTCCTGGTTTGATGCTGGAGATAGATCAGAATTTGTTATACTGCTTGGCATTTGGGCTGATGGGATATCTTTTTTTTTTTTTTTGGAATCTGATTAAAAAAACAGGAAGTTTTGAGATCTCTAGTACAAAGGAGAAGAAATACGGTGCTATTTCAAACTTCCTTTTTACTAGAGGATTCAGAACTTTTGCTTTCAAGAAGGTTTTTAGGGAATGGACACATAGGTACAGTTTAAAATATTTTGCCAAGATTCACTGAAGCCTCTTGTTGCAGATTAGAGCAGTAGAGAGTGTGCCTAAGATTAGTGGAGAGTTTCAGTTGCTCTTCCCAAACTGGCCAAAGAGAAGAAGCATGCTAAATTTATCAAGGACGCACTAACAACAGCCCTGAGGCACCCTGAAGCCCACAACTTTAAACAAGCAAATAGACCTCTCCAATTCAAACTCCTAAATCCACAATCAGCAGCCATTAGGAGAGGAGAAAAAACTCTGCATCAGGTATTTATACTTTTAGCTATAGTTAAAAAGGAGGGTACAGATAAAACCATTTGGCTCTCATTCCATGACCTAAGTAAGAGTTAAGTAGTGTCTAAACTTATTTCTGAAGTATCTCTTCCAAAATGAATATGATCAGAGGATAAATAAGCTTTGTGAAAATGGGATGTCTACTATTCATTTGTGAGGTTCTAGTTGGAAACTTATTTTGCCTGCCAGCTTCCTGGAGATGCAAGCTACTACATTAATTCTGATAATGACAAAGTTATTAATAACCACGCTACTTCTGCTCAAACTGCACCCCTTGATATTGTGTCAGACAGCAAATATTTAGTGTACATATGCTGACATATTGATACTGCAGTTACTTCAACAACAAAAGAGAAGGGGAGACAGGGGTGGAACACCCTGTAATAGACCGAATGTGGAAAGACCTGGCCACAAACACATGGAAGTGGCCTGGGAAAATAATTACTTGGGGAAAAGGGTATGTTTTTATCTGCAGGTGATGGAGTCACTTCAATCTGGATCCCACAACGGTATGGTCAAGTGTTCACAAAGCCTTCAAAGGATGTACCTGACACCGCCAACAACCCTCTAGAAGGAAAAGACACCCCCACAACAGGATGACCCATTTGAGAGTGCAGAGCTGCCTCCTCTTGCTGAAATTGCTCACCTTGAATAACCACAACAGAGGGTGATCAAGAGCAACAATAAACTCAATATGACTTGTGAAAAGCTGTTGCAGCTATTTAAAATTGTGCATAATTATCAAGGACATGCCCATATGAACAATACCATTTACAGTACACCAATTTGGCTGCTTGTCTTTTCCCTCAATTTGCTTACCTCACCACAGAGAACAAACATTTAGGAACTTTATAGAATATTACGTGCATTCAGTGTCAACTTCTGCATGATATAAACCACACTACTGTTGGGGATAAGATTGTAACTCAAGTCCCCCTTTCCCTATAAGTAGTGTTGGGTAGTTTTGTAGTCCTTCTGATTGAGTGCTTATGTAATAGGTGAAAAGAAACATTGAAATAAGTTTATTTCATGTATTGCTTGCATCTTTTAGTGTGTCTTCTGCTCTTCTTGCCGTGTTTGTCACCTCTTAACAGACAGAGGCAAAGACAACAATTGCGAAGAAATATATCAACAGTATAAATGAAGATCTATTGCTTTTGATTGAAACTGTGAAAGAAGTGGTCACAAGTAAATGGGACATTAATGAAGTATGATTATGGATTTCATGCTATCTGTGTAACACCAGTCAGATAGCAGGTTTGACTGTGATTGGATATATGTTGCTTCTTTCTCTGATTGCATTGTGTTTATTTGAAGTTTTGCATCGTTGCCTATGTTGCTGATATTAGACTCGCGCTTTGTATGAAGTCACCACTGACCCGCATCACCTACTCTTGTAATGAAAAAAGGGGGACATGTAGAGGACCACAGGCCAGTGTGAATCTGACCCTGATGGCTAACAAAGCCCTCTCAGGTAAAGAACCTGCTGAAGAGCCTGGACTGGTTCCCCATACCCTAGCAAAGAGCTCAGACACGCAGGTGTGAGGATTAGCTCCTCAAGATAAGCATGGCATTTACACCCACAGGCTGGAACAGAGAAGTGTGCAATGTCCTCAGGGGAAAACATTTAGGGATGAGGTTTATGGCTCTATAAAGCTTGTGCCTGGAAGAATAAACATTGGTTCTTTCACCATCCAGAGAGCACAATCATTTTTATTTATCCACTTGCAACCTCTAATTGATGACACTTTCTTACGCCTGCTTGGGGATGGCACGGCTCCCATACTTTCTCAGTCCTGCTGCAGGACAGCAGGGGACTTCATAACTGGCTCCACACACAGGGCAAAATACTAGGGACCACATCTCTCCTTAGATCATACCATCTTGCAAAAACTAAAAAAGCAAAACGAAAACCTTGCAGATTCCCAGAAATAGCTCTGAAAACAGTAGCATGAAAAGCCTGAAACTTGATAAAGTGCCTCATTGACTCCAGGAGAAGAGACCAACTTTAACATGGGCCTAAAAGTATAGAAGTAGGCTGGTAAAATGAGCAAAATATAAGAACCAAAGAAAATCTCCCCGTAGAAAATTACTATGGTGACAGGGAAAAACAAATTCACAAGAAGAAAACAGAGTTAAAATAGCACATGGAAAGCCTCAAGGAAAATATGAATAGATATGAAGTCCATAAACCATTCTTGGAAAAGTTAAAAAAGACTAAAATTAAATAAAAGAGGTAAATGAAAAGTTAGGAAAAAAAATAGAGTGTTAAAAGAAAATCATGGGAAAAGAGTCAACAGGGTGCTAAGGGTTAAAAACATACTAAAGAAAATTATACCATAAAAAACAAAATATGCCAAGTGATAAAAAGAGGCATAAAAATCAAATGAAGCGAAGAATGCCTTGAAAATTACTATTGGCCAAATAGAAAAGGAAGTACAAAAGCTCATTAAAGAAAATAATTCCGGGGGGGGGGGGCGGAGCCAAGACGGCTGTGTAGCAGTAGCAACACATCGCAGCTCTCACATAGCCACCCCAAAAGACCCATAAAAGAGGGCTCTAAACCAATCCTAGAACTCCAAAACTGACACAAAGATACTTCCCACTAAAGTCAGCTCAGCCACAAGAAACCATATAAGCACTGTGAACCAAAACCAGCCTAGCCTGAAGCCACAGCTGGGACCCGGGGGCGGCTGGACAGGAGGAGCAGAGGAACCTCTCCGGTGAGTGGATTAGCGGCAGCGGCGAGGAGCATTCAGAACTAGGTCAATGGGACTTGTGAATTTAGGAGAGTAAAGCAGTCCAGCTGAAAGGCCTCAAAAGTGGAAAAGCGAAAGGCAGAGGTTTTGCACCTACTGCTGCATTGCAGCTTCCCTCCCGCAGCCTGCAGACAGCAGGGGGACTAAGCTACTGTTCTGAGGCCAGTACTCTCGCATTGGGCGGCCTGGATCTGGATCTCCGTCTTGGGCTTCATTCAGTCTTGGAGTCTTCATTATCCAGTCAGGTAGAAGTAAGCAGGAAGGGTCCCAGCATGTTCCTGAGAGCTACGGCAGCCGGGAGGACCCCGGCGATTTGGGACAGAGCTTTCCCTTTTGGAAGCAGAGCCCCACAGAGATTTAAAAAAAAATCACGCACTGCACAAACATGAGTAAGAATAAGCATAAGAAGCAAAGTAAGAACAGCTCCCAAACCCTAGATTCCTTCTTTGCAGAAAAGAAAGATCATGGGAGAGAGAGGGAGGAGGAGAGTGCAGCCACAGCGCCACACCAGGGGCCTCCAATAAACATGCCTTAAAGCTAGAGATGAGCTGAAGAAGGATTTTGAAAACCAAATAAGGGAAATGGAAGAAAAATTGGGAAGAGAAATAAAAATGTTGCAGGAAAATCATGAAAAGAGAGTCAGCAGTATGACTGAAGAAATCAAGACCCTAAAAAATAGAGTAACTGAAATGACAA
>CM053588.1:158541300-158575430 GCA_028646515.1 Pseudochirops corinnae | reverse complement strand
TCCTGAAACATAAGCTAATAAGTCTTTGTTGAAGACTTAATTATTCCACTCTACTCTACATTCTTCATGCCTTGTTTCTACAGACAATGAAAAATTTATATTTTTCCATGTGTTGTGATTGTTTGAAACTCTATTACATATAAGAATCATATATTTCTCTATTCTCTCTGCTTGTGACCTCCATTTTTGAAGATGTCTGTCTTTTTATTTTACCAGAACTATTTTTTAAACCATTTCCCAACTATGCATTGTGACACTGACCTCCACTATTTATCTATCTCTCTGGGCTGCTGCTAGATTGATCAACTCTTGTGTACCTATTCTGGCAGGTCAGGGTATTTGTCCAAAGGTTTGGTCACATTATTACTCTCAAGGTTTATAGGGATAACCTTGGGGGAGGAAAGGAACTAATATTCATTACTCACTACTATAGCTGATGAGACTCCAGTCCTTTACTTTTCACTTTAAAAAATCAGCAAAAATAACACCATGAATTCTTAGTAATGAAATATTTACCAAAAACAAACAAACAAGCAAATACACATACATATCGACAACAAAGGAAGAATAATTAGAACACAACACCCATTAATCTGGTTCTCAATCTCCCACTAATGTTAACCAAACAGAGAAAACCCATATGTCTAGGCAACTCACAACTCTGGAATGTGGACCTCGATATCCTAAAAATGTGTACAATGCATGACCTCTGGGCAGGACCACTTTTCTTCTGCGCTTACAGAGTCACTTGACTTGCAAGTTTCTACAACTGGGTCAATGAATTAGCATTATTATTTTGGTTTTTTTTTGAAGAAAAAAAATCCCATAAATCAGTAATCTACAGAACTCTCTAGGTTTATACCTTTAGGGGGCTTACTAGTAGCATTAGCTCTTTCTGCAAAAGTGTCCTTAAGACAAAAATCCAAAGAAATATTCTTGCCTACACAACAGGTCCTAAGGTGTTTCTCACTCTCAAGTTATAGGTTATAAAAAAGAGCAAGGCAGACAAACCCATGAGTAGTTTCCATCATTTAAGTTGTATAAAGCAGTAAAGGAATATACATTCTAACCTTTCTTTTCCTAGGCCAGATCTTCAAACATATGAGAATTCTGATCTCCTTAAACTAGATCATTCAAACAATACACTTTTCCAATCAGATACCTTCACAGGAGTGAACAAAAATCTCTTTACCATCACTTAGATGGAAGAAATTACTCTTCCCTCCTTGCTTCCCTATCTCAAGTCACTCTGACAGCTTGCTATTCTCAATGTTTCTCTCATAAATATTTTTTATGGTCCATTTTAAATAAATACATATAAAATATGTGAAGTATATGTATCATTTTATATGTGTATTAATTAATATATAATACATAACACTATAATTTACAACAAACATGATATATAACATTATATACAATACAATAACATCTATTAAAATGTATGAAATATATAAAATGTGTAATACAGTATTATAAAATAATATATCACAATATTATACAATAAAGTCAAACATAGTTTATTTTTGTTCAGAGGTTTCAGTCATGTACAACTTTTTGTGACCTCATCTGGGATTTTCTTGGCAAAAATACTAGAGATGGAGAGAATTCTGGGAAGATGGCAGGGTAGGTCAGAAAATTTCCAGCTTTAAAGATTTTCCTCCACAAAAGAGATAAAATAGCACGTCCAAGTTAATGTAGACCTGTGGAAACAAATAAGAATAGGGGAAGAACAGAGACTTTCTTGGGATAATCTGAGAAGACCTGAAGAAAAGTCCCAGGATAAGATTTCCTCCCTGGGAAGAGGAAACAGCTCCAGGCTTGGGTACACTTTAACAACAGGCTGCAAGCCCTGGAGTCAGTTGTTTTTGAGGCTGCCTTGGCCCCAGCCACAGGAACTTATACTCCCAGGATAGTGATAGAGTTGGGCTTCTGGGAGGGAGGGTGGAAGATCAAGTGAATCTCTGTTGACAAGGAACACCAAACCCAACTATGCTGCAGAACACAGAGGGGATGAGAAGGAACCAGTGTGACACATGCAGGGAATGCAGAAGCAGTGTTGCATGAAAGTCACTGACTGTGGGCACTTACAAGAAACTGTAAGTCTTAGTTTGAATTCGAGGTCACAGGAGAGAACTGAAGAGGATCAGAGGCAAGAGGTACCATCTCCCATACCCCAGGACTAGAGGTGATTATAAAAACTAAATTATTAGCAAAAAAATGCACAGGCAAAGGAAGAGGAATCCAACCATAGAGAGCTACTATGAGAATAGAGAAGATCAGGGTTCATTTTCATAGTAGGATACCAAAGCAAAGAAACCCACTTCTTTTTTAAAAAATTATTTATTTATTTTTAGTTCTCAACATTTATTTCCACAAGATATTGAGTTACAGTTTTTCTCCCTGTCTTTCCCCTACTCCCACTCCCTAAATAGCAAGCCTACTGAATACCCCTTCCCCCAATCTGTTCTCTCTTATATCCTCCCCCATCACACTGCTAACTTTCTAGTAGGGCAAGATGGATTTCTATGCCCCAGTGTCTGCATATCTTATTACCCAGTTGCATGAAAAAAAAAAAATTGCTTTTTTTTATTTGGAGGGCAATTGCTGTTAAGTGACTTGCCCAAAGTTTCAGAGCTAGTAAATGTGTCAAGTGTCTGAGGCCAGATTTGAACTCAGGTCCTCCTGACTCTCTTGTATCACCCCCCCTTCAGCACCCCCAACTTTCTAGTAGGGCAAAATGGGTTTCAAGACCCCAGTACCTATATATCTTATTTCCCAGTTGCATGTAAAAGGCAAATTTTTTAAATGCTTGTTTTTCAAACTTTATTTTCCAGATTTGTTTTCCCTTTCTTCCCTCCTCAACGACTCCCGCTGGGAAGATAAGCACTTCAATATAGATTATACCTGTGTAGTTAACCAAATCATTTCCATAGTAGTTATATTGTGAAACACTAACTATATTTCTCTCCATCCTATCCCACAGCCCAATTACTCTATTTTCTCCTTTGACCCTATCCCTTTTGAAAAATGTTTGCTTCTAACTACCCTCTCCCCCAATCTATCCTCCCTTCTATCATCCCCCCTCTTATCCCCTAGCCCTCCATTTTCCTGTATGGTAAGATACCCAATTGAGTGTGTATGTTATTCCCTCCTCAGGCCAAATTCAATAAAGATCAGGTGGTCCCATTCTCTTTCACGTTCCTGCACTTCCCCTCCATTATAACAATTTTCTCTTGCCTCTTTTATATGAGATAATTTGCCCTAATCTATCTTTACCTTTCTTCTTCTCCCAATAAATTCCTCTCTCATCTCTTAATTTTATTTTTTAGATATCATCCCTTCATATTCAATCCATTCTGTGCCCTCTATGTATACATGAAAATGCAAATGTCCACACTCACATATATATATTTATATACACATATATCTTCCTATACATACATATATGTATGTATGTGTACATATTTGTACACACAAATATATAGATATATATACATATACACACACATACACACACATATTCCCTTCAGCTATTCTCATACTGAGAAAATTCTTATGAGTTATAATTATCATTTTTCCATGAAGTAATATTAATCAATAACTCAACTTTAATAAGTTCCTTGTGATTTCTTTTTCCTGGTTACCTTCACATGCTTATCTTGCTTCTTGCATTTGAAAGTCACATTTTCTGTTCAGCTCTGGGATTTTTTTTTTCATCAAGAATGCTTGAAAGTCCTCTATTTCATTGAATGAGCATATTTTCCCCTGTAGAATTGTACTTGGTTTTGCTGGGTAGTTGATTCTAGATTTTAGTCCTAGATCATTTGAACCCTGGAATACCATATTCTAAGCCCTGTGATCCCTTAATGTAGAGCTTCTAGGTCTTGTGTTATCCTCATTGTGTTTCCACAATACTCAAATTGTTTTCCTGACTGCTTGCAATATTTTCTTGTTGACCTGGGAACTCTGGCATTTGCCTATAATATTCCTAGGAGTTTTCTTTTGGGGATCTTTTTCAAGAATTGATGGGAGAATTCTTTCAATTTCTATTTTGCCCTCTGGTTCTAGATTATCAGGGCAATTTTGCTTGAAAATTTCTTGAAAGATGGTGTCTAGGCTCTTTTTTCTGATCATGGCTTTTAGGTTGTCCAATAATTTTAAAATTGTCTCTCTGGGATCTATTTTCCAGGTCAGTGGTTTTTCCAAGGAAATATTTCACAGTGCCTTCTTTTTTTCATTTGTTTGGATCTGTTTTATAATATCTTGTTTTCTCATAAAATCATTAGCTTCCAATTTCTCCAACCCAATTTTGAAGGAGGTATTCTCTTCAGTGAGTTTTTGAAATTCTTTTTTTCCCATCTGGGAAATTCAGCTTTTTAAGGAATTCTTCTCCTCATTGGCTTTTTGGGCCTCTTTTGCCATTTGAATTAGTCTGTTTTTTAAGGTGCCATTTTCTTCAGTGTATTTTTGGGTCTCCTTTAGCAGGCTGTTAACTTGCTTTCTATGATTTTCTTGCATCATTCTCATTTCTCTTCCCAGTTTTTCCTCCACTTCTGGAATTGGTTTTTAAAATCCTTCTTGAGCTTCTCCATTCCTTGTAGCCACGTTCATATTTTTCTTGGAGGCTTTTGATGCAGGAGTTTTGACTTTTCTGTCTTCCTTCTCCTCTATCCCTTTATCCTTTTTGTCCCCAAAGAAGGATTCTATCATCTATAGCTTGCTCATAGCCAATTATTTGACTTTTGAACTCTGCCACAGTAAAACTCTGCTTCCAGAAAGGAGAGAGCTTTGTCCCAAATTGCTGGAGTTTTTGCAGCTGCTGGAGCTTTTAGGAGGGTGCCCTCTCTACAGGCCCCACAGGCTCTGGCTCACTGGCCACACACCCTAGGACCACCATCCAAGACCATGATCCAGATCCAAGAAGGTCAAAGCAAGAGCAATCACCCTCTGAATGCTCACTTGGTCCCGCTAAGATCTGGGAGCCAGGAGATACTGAGGCAGCCAGACCATGGCAGCTGCACAGCCATAGCACTTCCTTTGCTTCTCACCACAGGGACAGGGGCCTGGCTGTTCCAACAGAGTTCCCAACTGACCTTTTACTTTGTGTTTGGCTTTCATGGATTTGCGAAGTCTGGAAACCACCATAACTTTTGGTGATTCACTATCCTGAAGTCTGCTCTGGCCTCTGCTGGTCAGGGCTGCCCTGGGGCCAGAAGCATGTGGCTCAAGGGGGACTAGATTCAGCTCCCAGTTCAGTGTCATAGACCCTTCCTGTCTGCCTGCCAGGCTGCCTTTGGCAGGAGATTTGATTCTCTCTGTCACTTTGTGGGTTATATAACTCTAAAGTTTGTTTAGTGTCATTTTTTTACATGTATTGAAAGTGATTGGAGTGGGAGCTCTGCCAAGTTTGTGCTTCTACTCTGTCATCTTGGCTCTGTCCCAAAGAAACCCTCTTCCAATCCAAAGAGTAATGCCAAATGGTCACTTGCCCAAAAAGAATTTATTGAAGAACTTTAAAAAGACTTTAAATATCAAATAAGAGAGATGGAGGAAGAATTAAAAGGAAAAATAAGTATACAAGAAAAACAAGGAGATTGTGAAAAGAAACTCAATCAATTAGAAAAGGAGATCCAGAATCTTAAGGAAGAAAATGACTCCTTGAAAATCAGAACAGGGCAAGAGAAAGCCAGTGAAGTTATAAGAGATGATTAAATAATAAACAAAATGTAAAGAATGAAAAAATAGAAGAGAATGTAAAACACCTCATAAGAAAAACAGCAGATCCAGAGAAGAGATCAAGAAGAGAAAACACAAGAACAATTGGCCTACCTGAAAATTCTGTTTGAAAAACAATCTTGATACAATAACACAATAAATAATTAAAGGAAATTGTCCTGAAGCATTAAAACAAGAGGGGAAAGTAGAAATAGACAAAAATCAACAATTACCACCTGAAAGAGATTCTACTAGGAAAACTGACAAGAATATTATAGTGAAATTCTAAAATACCCAGATCAAGGACAACATATTAAAAGCAACAAGAAAAAAAAATAACTATAACAGTACTACAATTAGAATCACACAAGACCTAGCAGTGGTGACACTACAAGATGACAGGTCTTCAAAGATTATATATTGAAGAGCAAAAGAACAGGGCCACCAGACAAAAATATCACACCTAGCAAAGCTAAGCATTATTCTGAATGAGGAAAAAAGATGGACATTTGATCAACTGCAGACTTTCAGGACTCTGTTAAAAAAAACAAAAAACAAACCAACAACTCTGAACTCCAAAGAAGATTTGACATACAAGAGCCAAGAGAAATATAAGATACATACCAATGATTAATTACAAGGGACTCAATAAGGATAGAATGTTTACCTTTTGTGTATGGAAAATGTAAAACCTATGTCTAACATTGCTACTGGTAATTAGGTAGCTTATAAGAAAGACTGGAGTAGACATGAGTATGATATGACTTCAAAAAGTAAAACTATTAAGGAACAAATAAAAAAATAATTATCTTATAAAAATGAGGTGCAGAAGGAATTAAATCGGGAGAGTCACTGTTAGTTCCAGAAAACTACTTTCATTGGGAATGGGTTTAAGAATGTAAAATACATATAAATCTAGAAGGGTATAAAAGTTTTCTAAATTTAGAAATAAATGAAACTTTAAGAGGATAGGGAAAGGGAAGAGGATAAAGAGGATTTTTAGACGGGAGGGTGAGGGAATAGGGTAAAGAGGGATATAGAAGGATCTTTAGAGTTAGAAGAATAGGAGGGTAAGGAAGGTAGAAGGAAGGGGGATGGAATAGGTCAAAGGGGTATATAAAAGGATGTTTAGATTTAAGGGAATGGGGCAATAAAGAAGAAACTTTTGGAGTTGGGGGTAGGTTAAGTAACAGGAGGGCAATGTAGCAGGTAGAAGTAGAGGAATTAGGAGAGAAAGGAAAAAGATATGCACAAACACAAAAACAAGATTAACAGTAGAATCTCTTAAGGAAAGTATGTTTTTGTATATATATATATATATATGTATGTGTATATAAGTATACATGTATGTATATATCAATACCTATATATGTATATATCAATGCCTATATATAAATATATCCACATTCAATTGTAGCCTTAGGGTGGTAGGTAGGAGAGTGGTAGGGGAAAAAGAAAAACAAAGTAAAAAAAGGACAGCAGAGAACAAAAGAAATCCTACAAGGGAGCAAAGAAAAGATAGAAAGCTTGCAACACAATGCACTGTATTTAATATATAGGTTTTCTTGAAGTGGCTAATTATTAGTATGTATTCTGAATCCTCTCCTATATTCTGTTGTGCACATGATAAGATTTTTTTCTTTTTTCTTTTATATTTAAGTTCAATGTTTAAGTTTAGAATTTTTCTTTTTTCTTTTATTATTATGTATTTAAATTTTTGTATTTGTCTGTTTTTTTAAATGTGGGGGGAAAAGATCCTAGACTGGTTTGCCATTTCCTTCTCTATTACAGAACAGGAAACTGAGGCAAACAGGATTGAGTGACTTGCCAAGTGACACATAACTAGTAAGTTTCTGAGGTCAAATTTGAATTCAAGACTTCCTGACACCAGACCTGGTGTTGTACCCATTGTGCTACCAAGCTACCCAAGGTACATTAGGTACACACAAAAGAGATACAAGATTATTTAGCAGGTAGAAGTCCCTAACAATTGAAGGGAATAGGAATGATTTCATGAAGAAGGGGTTATTGAATTGAGTCTTAAATAAAACTGGGAAGTACAGATAAGAAGGGAATGTATTCCAGGCATGGGGAGGTCAATCAGGGCCAAAGAAATAGGGACAGGGAATGGGAATGTGAGGAATAGAAAGAATACCAAATATAATGCATAATATGATGGTGGAGTTGTGAACTGATCCAATCATTCTGGAGAGCAATTTGGAAATATGCCTAAAGGACTATAAAAATGTGCATACCCTTTGACCCAGGAATACCACTTCTAGGGCTGTAATCCAAAGAGATCATACAGATGGGAAAAAATATTTACAGCAGCTCTTTTTGTAGTAGCAATGAATTGGAAATCAAGGGGATGTCTATCAATTGGGGAATGGCTAAACAAGTTGTGGTTTATGAATGTAATTGAATACTATTGTAATGTAAGAAACGAGGAGCTAACAGACTTCATAAAAACCTGGAAAGACTTATATGAACTAATACTGAGTAAGGGGAGCAGAACCAGGAGAACATTGTACATAATTACAAACACAATGTATGTGTGATAACTAACTTTGATAGACTGGGCTCTTCTCAGCAAGGTTCTAAGACAAGGTTTTAAGACAACTCCAAAAGACTCATGACGGAAAATGCTATCCACATCCAGAGAAAGTATTGTGGAGTCTGAATGAAGACTGAAGCAAACTCTCTCTCTTCCTGTCTCTCTCTCTCTCTCTCCCTCTCTCTCTCTCTCTCTCCATTCTCTTCCCCTCTTTCTGTTTTTTTTTTCTTCTTTCTTGTGGTTCATTCCATTGATTATAATTCTTTTTTACAACTTGACCATTGTGAAAACATGTTTAATGTAAAGGTATATGTGCAATCTATATCAGATTACATTCCATCTTGATGGGAAAGGGAGAGGAGACAGAGCAGGGGAACTCTTTCAGGGCAGGGCTGTCTTTTTAGCCTTTCTTCATATTTCAATCACTTAGTACAATGCCTTGCCCATATTACGAACTTAAATAATGCTTGTTGACTGACAAAGACTAAAAGGTTTTCATTCAAATCAAGTCAATACATAAATAATTATTTATGAAGTGCTACAAGCACAGTGTCAGACACAGTGCCAAGTGCTGAGGATAAAAAACACTCAAAAAAAGACAGTCCCTGGCTTCAAGGAGTTTACATACACAAGAAAGCTGAATGCAGAACCAGTGCTTTTTTCACTATACTGCATGGCCTCTTGCTACTGAAGGAAGATCAAATATAATTCTTAAATGAGAAAATAGAGCCCAATTCAATACACTGTACCCAAACCTGCCTGTCTTCATCATCACTTACCTTTTCAATGATGGCCATTAACCTAAAGCCCAGGGATTAGAGAGTTATCTTCTCTATTCATAACTAGCACAATCTAAGGAATACTTTCCATCTAAAATATTTATCCATTTCCTCTGGGAATAACTTTAATGTAAATGACTAGGTAATTTAGCTTTGTTAGTGTTCTGGCTTGCTCTTTTTAAATACTAAAAATTTCCTGCCTCAGCATTGACCCCAATTCTATTAGGGACCATCTAAAATAGGGGCCATACACAAGTTACTCCCAACCTATTTCCAGGTCATTCCAATTAAATTAATTAGCCACTGCTTAATACTTGCTTTTGACCTTTGGAGGGCAGCTGGTTCAAAAGGACTGTTCCAATTCTGTCCAAGCGAAGATTTCTAGCTACTATAATTCCTCAGGTGGCTAATCAAATATTTCTCAATCAGCCCCAATTAAAGGTTGCTTTTTCTACCCCAAAATCTTCTAAGTCTTCATCCTTTGAGATTGTTTTGCCTTTATTCATTGAAAGAATTATGTATGCCTGGGCTAGTTAGAAAAAAAAAAATATTTTAACCTGAAGAATTAGTGAACTTCCATCCCAGGCAGAACTGCCTAAAGCCTGTTGAAGCAACAGAATTTACTGAGTGTGGTGGTAGATATTATTTTAAAATCTATAAACCATGCAATGTTTAGATCACTCAAGACATTTTTTTGTCTGAATTCTGTATCTTATATTACTGAAAAGAAATCATGCAAATTTCTACTCCCTACTTACATAGTTTAAACTCTATTGATTCTGTCATTATCCACATACAATAGGGGTACATTTACCTTTATTTAATTTGATCCTTCCTTATCTGCACGAACCATAGGGAGATTGTCTGTCCATATGCTTGATATATCTAGTTTTCTCATCTTCCTTTTCCATTGCTTGTCTTATTTTCAGGTATAGGCAGTCCCCAGTTGACAAATACCTAAGGAAAATTCATCCATATGGCCACCAGTATGCTCACTTTTCCCCCTGTCCTCAGGTGAGGACTAGTAACTGGAAGTTAGTATCACTGATAGTACAAAACTCTACTCCATTGGTTCTCAATCTTCCTAATGTCATGACCCTTTAATAATCCTTTGTGGGTATATCTGCATATTGGCGGACCCACCTGGAGATGGATAGAGGAGCAGTGTCTCAGTTCCTAAGACCATCGGAAATATGTGTTTTCCAATGGTCTTAGGTGACCCCTGTGACCCCTGTGAAAGGGTCATTTGACCTCCAAAGGGGTCGTGACCCACAGGTTGAGAACCACTGCTCTACTCTAATCTACATTTTTAGTAAACTCCTACATTACAATCCTTAGGCCCCTGTTACTAAGGTTGCCAGTGTTGTACTAGCTAGTAGTAGTAGTAGTAGTAGTAGTAGTAGTAGTAGTAGTAGTAGTAGTAGTGGTGGTGGTAGTAGTAGTAGTAGTAGTAATAAGCATAGTTGTAGTTGTAGTAGTAGTCATAGTAGTAGTAGTGATGTGGCTACCCATAAAGAGGGTTAGGGGTGCTTGAGACCCCACAATACCAATACACTGGGTCCTGCTGAAAGACTTCTACTCAAGTCTTCTCTCAGCTAAAGGAAAGCAAAGTTTATTAAAAGTTCATTAAATTTTTGCCATATGTGGTAGACTCTTAAGGAGCCTAGGTATCTGTGATACTTGCATTGGGCAAGCAGGACACAGTTAAGTCTGTGCTAGGTCATTCTATGGTGTTCTCACACCACATGGAGGGAAGATGGAATCATATACAGAAAGGTTGTGGGAGGAATCCAGGGGTGATCTAGAGGAGGAGTTCAAGGACGGTGTTCAGGAGGAATCAGATGAGATCAGAGTCCAGTGGGAAGTTGCTGGAGGCTACCTGGAGACCACAGACAAGGGTGGCCTAGGCCACTTCCAGGGTGGGACAGGAGGATCAAGGGTGGGATATTGCTGGACAAGAGGGCTAGTTAAAGACTTTGGCAGAGCCACAATGAAAGGCCTGTGGCCTCAGGCAAATGCCTTACGTGGAAAGATTCAAGGAGAGTTCAAGGGGCTCCCAGAGCCTGCACCTCATCATCATCATCAGTAGTAGTAGTAGTGGTGGTGGTGGTAGTGGTGGTGGTGGTGGTGGTGGTGGTGGTGGTGGTGGTAGTCATAGTAGTGGAAGTGGTAATGGTAGTAGTCATAGTAGTAGTAGTTATGAAATGGTTTAAAGTTTGCAAAAATTCTTAACAAATATCTCATTTTATCCTCACAAAGACCTTGGGAGGCAGATACTTAAATCATCTCCATTTTACAAATGATGAAACTGAAACAGACAGATGTGACTTGTCCAGGGTCATACAACTAATGCATTTGAAGCAGGATTTGAACTCAAGTCTTCCTAACTACTCACTGCATCATCTAGCTGCCACTATCTCTATCAACCCACACCACCGGCATCCTTATCTCCTCTCACTAAAGTCACAAAATTGACAGTCCAAAATATTTGTATTTCTGGAATCCCAAGCTGGAAGCCAGAAATTATAATCCATAGAAACAACATTATATTACAGTTGGCATTTATTTCTATAGTACTATTATAGGTAAATTGTATTATAATTTAGGTTCTTGTGGACTGACTGTGGCAAATTATAACCATTATATCTAACTATTAAGTTCACCATGAGAACTTACTGTACAACTCCAAGATGTCCCTAAAGTGTAAAAATCCACATTGCAGGAAAGACAGTTTGAGCCTAGACTCTACCTCAAATAATTGCAATGAAAGTATACCTAGCCCTTGTCAAAGCATATTAAAAACCTCCTTTTAATCTCTCTAAGATATTAAGAAATAGTCTAGAAGTCGCTAGTCTAGTGTAGTCTAGAAGTCATTCCCTAATTTGTCTCCTACATTCCCACCACTTAGAAAGATTAAAAAAAATTAATACTAGGAGAATAGATAAGATTTAAACTGTATATGTAAGGTGGAGGAAAAAGGTCTTTCTGAGAGAAATGGTTTAAGATTGGAAAATAAACTTTGTCTAATTTAGGTTGTTGCCCTTCCTCTCAGTAGAAGAGATTGAACTATGAGCCACCCTCTATACAGAAAGGATTGAGATGTTGATTGCTAGGAGGGAAACTTTGTAGTCCTTGAAGGAAACTGGCAGAGAGAAGAAATGAGTAGGAAGTATTGTTCTGGAACATTAACTCCAAACTGTATTTTAACATAATGTGACTTTTATCTTGTCCATGTTTCTTATAAACTTTATCTCAAATTGTCTTAGGAGAAAGAGATATCCTTGGCAGCACTACTTGGATTAGAGTCAGGAGGACCTGAAACCAAAGTCTATCTCAGACACTTGTGTAACCCCTGAGCAATTTACTTCAACTCTGTGTGCCTTGATTTCTTCAGGTCTAAAGTGGACATAATAACTGGGAGCATCTGGCATGCATGTTGTTGTGGGAATCAAATGAGATAATGTAAGCAGATTGCCTGGCATTATAGTAGTGCTTAATAAATATTTACTTCTTTTCTTCCTTCCCAGGGAACATGGAACCAGGCCAGTTTGGACTTGTCTTTTATATGCCAAAATATATTTTCAATTTGCAATAATGTTAAATTTATAATTATTCCTGAAGATTTATGCCTAAAACACAGAGTAAAATATCAATAATGTTTTCTTCAATATGCCCAAGATTTAAATCCCAAAATCAAGGGTAAAATGACAAAACCTTCCTAGTGTGTCATATATGTGTGTGTATAAGCATGCATTCTTTCATGTGTATGCATGCATAGGAACAATCATAAGGCATTGTTCATAATAATGCTACTCTACCCCTTTGAACTTAATGTAACAGTAATGACTCTTGAATTTCCCTTTATATTGCTAAACTATTAGGTACTTAGCACCTAGTTCAGATTAAGCCTCTCTTAAAGAAACAAGAGGTATGAACTCCTGTCTCCTGTTGCTGATGTAACAGGAAGGGGCTGAACAGGGAGGGGCAATACTGTTTATAAGGAAAAACCCAGAGAAGGAGAGTGATATTTTCTTGGAACAAGGACCTGGAGGTAGAAGCTGCTGCCACTAGAGAAAGAGAGGATTTCTCTCAGCAGCATTTGGAGGCTGGGCTGCTACTGCTGGACTGAGAATTGAGAAGAAAAATGTGAATTGGTAACTGACACAAATCTTCTTGAAGCAAACTCTATGGAGGCAGAAGCTGATGCCACCAGGGAGGGTGAAGAGGAAAGCCGCTCCCAGGCTGAGAGAATGAATTTGATTTTAAAAACCTGGATGGAGTGATTTTGATTCTGGGAGCCAGCTGAGATTTCCACTGAGTCTGAGAGGCAGCTGGAGCTTCCAGGGGACTACGGAAGCATGACTGTGATTCTAGTACTTGGTATGAACCTGTTTGTGGCTTTGTTAAGCCTTGTCTTTCCAGCAACAGAGAATGTGAAGGATTTGAGGTGGACTGGACACTGTGAGCTCCAATGTCAATTAGGAACTGCACAGAGAGCTAGATGAGGACCTGGGAGCTATCTACCTTTGAACCCAGGTGACAGTTTGGTGAATACAGGTATGATCTGGAACCATGGAAGGGGATGCAGGGAATCTGAGGGACCACCCTGAGTCCAGATGAAGAAAGACTTTACTTGGATACTGTGTACTGACTGAGAAATTGTAAATTTACTAGTGACCTAGGGGTGGAGGCTCTGTGTAGTTTCTAATGATTGAATAGTGAAAAATGAAGGATGATTTATTGATTAAATGATTGTACTTAGTGATTGATGACTGAATAAGTAATTGATTTGTAACCACATATGCCCCATGAGTGGAAAACTTTGACTATTGTAATTTGTTATTTAATTAAGGATTTTCTGAATTATTGAGTTACTAAATGATTGTCCTTTGTTCAAAGCTTTGTGACCACTTTAGTGGAAACTATGTGGCCATTTTCTGTGATAAGTTGTTGTGAATGCTATATTTTTTTTATTTTCTGTGATAAGTTGCAACATTGTGAATGCTGTACCTTGATTTTCTGTGAATATTTTGCTCTTATTTGTTATGGAATAGACTGTTTACTATACTGTGTAATCAGAACCTTGAAAGCTGTTCATAGTAGCATTCTTCTGAAAAGCTCCCAGTGCTTGGCTTTACACATATCCATATATATTCATGGTCATGCTGACAGTTTTAAAGGGAAAATATGCAGACTTGAAAAAAAAAAGTATCTCTCTCTGGACGTACTTTAGAGACGCAATATTAGCCATGGTCTTAACACTTCTTCATCTGAGGTTTATTTGACTAATCATATGTTCTTCAACAATTTTTCCCTAAAATATCTAAGTAGTTCATTGAAGCATTTTTTAGTTAACTTGGTTTGGCTGAAGACCTAAATCATAATCAAAGATAGGCAAATACATAAAAAGTATTTGCAACTGAAATGGTTTTTTGTTTATTTTTTGAGGGGGTAAGGCAAGACAATTGGGGTTAAGTCACTTGTCCAAGGTCATATGGTTAACTGTCAGGTATCTGAGGGCAGATTTGAACTCAGGTCCTCCTTACTTCAGGGCTGATGCTCTGTGCCACCTGGCTGCCCCAATTAAATGGTTTAAATCACACTGGTGATACAGATTATCTCATCAATCTTTGAAAATTAGCCCTTTGAACTCAGAAAACCTGGGATTTTAACAAGAAAATTCAATTTCTGGTTTTCCCTATATTTGATTTCTGATTCCATTTGATATAAAGCTTTGGAGAAAATCCAGCCATTATTTTGAAGGTTGTTTCTATAGGAAATCATTCTATTTCTATACAGTTCAAATCAACTGACTTTAAAATGAACTTTTAGAATATAAACTATTTTCAGTTCTCTGCTATCTACTTTAGAAATATATTTTAAAAACTCTGTTCTGAGACATTAACTTAATTAGCAGCTCGAGAACTGACACATCTAATTCCTATTTTAATTTACTTTTGAAAATCTATCCCAATTCTTATATGTAATGCCTTCCTATACTTCTCTTTTCTCACAATCACTTGACAAATCCAACTGATTATTTAATTCATTACTGCTTTTATGTTGTTTTTCACATCCCTGTAGTCCAACTCATTCTTACTTCATGCCTGCATTATTACACTATTCTTCTGACTGACTGTAAGCAGGAAAATTTACACTCTTTCCTTCACACCACTGCAAGGTTAGTCTTCAAAAACCATTTTCATCAAGTTACTTAGTCATATACTTAAAGTCATAATTGTTGTAACGCTCCCTTAGCTTTTGGGTAGAATACTATCAAGTCTTGCTTAATTTTCTGCTAGACAAAAGACAAGTTACCTAAGAGTCATAACCACCTGGATTAATTCAGGAAATATCCCACCTGATTTCATTTGAGAAATATGGTTTCCTAATGGAGGATGCAGAATTTAGGCAAAATAGCCTAGTTTTCACATTTTTTTACCAGGTTACATTAAGAGTGCTTTGGCTACACTTTCATACTTCTCTCTTCTCAATTAAGGACTTTCTTTTGAGTTTTCCTTTCAGTCAGAAGCCAAAAATTATCCACAAATCCCAGCAATTCCACAGAATCCTAGATTTAGAGCTGGGAATATATTCAGAGGCATGGTGGCATGGAAAAAGGAGAACTCTGTGAGCTCCTCCATAACCACCTCAAATATCTATAAAATATGACTCTAAACAAATTTTAGAGCTCCAGAACCCACAAAATGAGAGGGAAAAAAGCCTCCCACTGAAGGCAGCCCTGTAGGCAGAGAGGAAAGGTTCATCACAATAGGCTGAGACTCAAAACCAGGCTGGGAGAGTGGATAACCAGCAGCTGTGGCAGTTTCCAAAATTATCAACCCACAAGAGCCAAGGACAAAGGGAAAGATCAATGGAACTCAGCTAAATTTGGGGGATAGTAGTGGTTCCAGTCATCTGCCCCCAGGGTAAGAAGGCAGCTGCTTCCAAGCTCCTGGCCTGCAGATTGCAGGGAGGGCAAGCAAGCATTCAGAGGCTAAGTGTTCTTGCCTTAACTCACTTGGATTGGGTGGTCTTGGGTGGTGGTCCTGAGGTGTGTGACCAGTGAGCCAAAGCTGGTGGGAGCTACAGAGATGGCGGCTTTCTAATAGCTCTGGCAGCTGGGAAAATCCCAGCTATATGGGACAAAGCTCTCCCCTATGAAAGCAGACTTCTACTGAGCCCAAAAGTTGAGTAATTGACTGGCAACATGATCAGGCAAAGGAAGCAAAGCAAGAACACCAATCCAACTTTAGATTCCTTTTTTGGGGACAAAAAGGATCAAAACATGAAAAGGTAGGAAGACAACACAATCAGAAGTCCTGCACAAAAAGCTTACAAGAAAAATGTAAACTGGTTACAGGCCATAGAGGAGCTTAAGAAGGATTTTGAAAACCGAGTAAGAGTAGTGGAGGAAAAATTGGGAAGAGAAATGAGAATGATGCAAGAAAATAATGAACAGAGAGTCAACAACCTGACTGAAGAAAATAACACCTTAAAAAATATATTAACTCAAAAGGCAAAAGAGGTCCAAAAAGCCAATGAGAAGAAGTATGCCTTAAAAAGTCGAATATGTCAGATGGAAAAACAATCTCAAGAGCTCAATGAAGAGAATAATTCCTACAAAATTAGTGGAGCAAATGGAAGCTAACGACTTGATGAGAAATCAAGATAAGGATCAAATAGATCCAAACAAATGAAAAAATAGGAGGCAATGTGAAATATCTCATTGAAAAACCACTGATCTGGGAAATAGAGAAAGGAGAGACAATTTAAAAATTCCTGGACTATTTGAAAGCCATAATCAAAAAAAGAACCTAGAAAATATCCTTCAAGAAATTCTAAAGGAAAATTGCCTTCATACTTTAGAATTAGAGCAAAATAAAACTTGAAAGAATTCACCCATCACCTCTTGAAAAATATCCCAGAAAGAAAATTCCTAGGAATGTTATAGCCAGGTTCCAGAGTCCTCAGATCAAGGAGAAAATATTACAAGATGCCAAGAAGAAACAATTTGAATACTGTGGAAACACAATCAAGATAACCCAGGATCTAGCAGCTTCTACATTAAGGGACGGAAGGGCTTGGAATATGATATTCTGGATATCAAGCAAGCTAGGATTAAAACCAAGAATCACCTACCCAGCAAAATTGAGTATAATGTTCCAAGGGAAAATATGGTCATTCAATAAGGTGGAGGACTTCTATACATTCTTGATGAAAAAACTATAACTGAATAGAAAATTTGAAAATCAAATATAGAAGCCTGAAAAGGTAAACATTGAAAAGAATTCATAAGGAACTTATCAAAGTTTACATGACAACATGGAAAAATGAAAATTATAACTTATGAAACTTTTCTCAGTATGAGAATAGTTGAAAGGAATATAAATGTGTGTGTGTATACGCATATATATGTATATATATATATATATATATATATATATATATATATACAAATGTGTGTATGTGTGTATATATGTATATATATGCATATATATGTTTGTGTGTGTATGTGTATATAGGTATATATGCATATGTATGTGTGTGCATATGTGTGTATGTGTGTATATATGTATGTGTATGTATTATGTATATATATGTATAAATGTGTATGTATATATATATATACACATACATACACATAAGTCTATATAGGAGGGTATGAATACATTTATGAGTGTGTGTATATATGTGTACATAGACATAGGGCACAGGAACAATTGAATAGGATGGGATAATACTTTAAAAGGTCAAATTAAGAGGTGGGAGAGGAATACAGTGAGAGGAGACAAAGAGAGGCAGAATGGGATTAATCCTCTCATTCAGAAGAGAAAAGGGAAAACTGTTAACTGTTACAATGCAGGGGAAGAACAGGAAGCCAAAATGGTATGGGTCAACCTTACTCTCATTGAATACGGCTTAGGGAAGGCATGACATACATTCTAAATTGGGTATCTTGCCCTACAGGACAATAGGGGAGAAGGGAATGAGAGGGGGGATTATGGAGGAGAGGGAAGGTCCGGGGGGTTGTTAGAAGCACTTACTTTTGTAAAGAGACAGGGACAAAGCAGAGAATATAACAAGTGGGGAGGGGAGGAACGAAATAGAAAGGAGGGAAATATAGTTAGTGTTTCACAATATGTCCATTGAGGAGATGGTCTGCATAACCACACATGTACGGCCTGTATTGAATTGCTTGTCTTTCCACGGGGGATGGGTGATGAGGGAGGAAGAGAAAGAATCTAAAATTTAAAGTTCTAAAATAAAATGTTAAAAATATATATGTATATATATGTATGTATTCTTAATTATTATCATTTTTATAATTTACATGCAACTGGGAAATGAGTTATACAGGCACTGGGGTAGGGAGATCCATCTTGCTCTACTGGAATTTCAGAGGGTTGATGGGGGAGGATAGAGGAGAAAGCCGATAGGGGGAGAGGGTATACAGTGAGACTGCTGTTTTGGGGTGGGGGGTGGGGGAAAGATGGGGAGAAAATTTGTAACTCAAAATCTTGTGGAAATGAATGATGTTAACTAACAATAAACAAAAATTAATTGGAAAAATAAACAAATATTTTAAAAAATTAAATATTCAGAGGCTATCAGTTCTGACCTCTTCATTTGCTAATTAAAGACAATTGAGATCTAGAGTGGATAAGTGATTTGTCCAAGGTCACTCAGATGGTTTCAGAAGTGGATTTTGAACCATGGTTTTCATTATAACTAATGCTATTTCCACTATATCACTAAGGCCGTAAATTAAATATCTTATTCATACATTTAAAAAATAAGTAAATATGAACAGGTATCTCACGTCATAATCCTGCATTGAAGCTAGAGGCAGGATAAGAGCTTTAATGTTTCTGAGGATGATTGGCTCTTTCCCCAACATTCCCCACATCCCCCACATAACAACAGAAAGTACAAGAATCTTTTTCCAACATCCAGATTCTTGTGTATGGGAGCAAAGGAGACAAAAAGAGGAGGGATATAGGGAAATTAGGAAGGATAGATGGAAATCATGACTCCACCTTAGAAGCATGGCTGAAATATCAGCCAGAAAAGTTAAAATAACAATGAAAATTGGGCAATTACATAAGAAAGTATATACTGTAGTTTTTGTACCCATTCTTGAATACGTTGTTGGAATAGATATATTGAGAGGAATGACTCTGAATTTACCAGAAAGAAGATACCAATTTGCTGTAAGGAAGATAGGAATTAATACAGTTTTATTGGGAAAAATAAAAATGGATCCAATCACTTTACCCAAACCTTCTGAAGCAATTACTTTAAAGTAGTATCGTGTGCCAGGTGGGCAAGATGAAATTACCACTACTATAATGGAATATGTTGAAGCAGGAGTGGTAGTCCCTACAACCACATGGTGGAATAATCCTGTCTGGCCAGTGTGAAAATCAGATGGGACATGGAGAATGACCGTGGATTATAGACAATTGAATAAGGTGACTCCTGCTTTGTATGCTGCTGTTCCAGATACTATCACCTTAATAGAAAGCATCCAGAAATAGGATGTGACTTGGTATGCAGTTATTGTGTTGTCAAATGCCTTCTTCACCATCCTAATAGACCCTAAACAATGGGACCAATTTGCTTTCATTTGGCAGGGTAGACGATATACTTTCACTCACTTGCCACAAGGATACCTGCATAGCCCCACTATTTATCACAGGATTGTGGCTGAACAGTTGGATGAATTGAAGCTACCTGCTGTACAACTTACCCACTATATTGATCATATGATACAGGGAGAAGATGCAAAAGAAGTGGATAGAAGTTTGACCCCTCTAATTGAGCATATGAAAGCTAAAGGGAGAGGAATTAACCATGCATAGGTTCAAGGACAAGCTCAAAATGAAAAACTTTTGGGTATACAATGGAACAAAGGACTATAAGAGATTCTTCTACGAGCCTGACAAAAAAGTAAGGATTTTCCCACCCCTACCAATAAGAAGGAGGCCCAAAACTTCATAATATTGTTTGGATACTGGAGGCATCACATTACACATTTGGGACAGATTTTGAAACCTTTATATAAAGTCACTCAGGAGAAATATAAATTCAACTGGGGACTTGAGCAGAGTAAAGCTTTTGAAGAAGCCAAGATTGCCATACAATTGTCCTTAGATTTATGGCCAATACAAAATGGTCTGGTGGAATTACAAGTGACTGCACAGGATGATTATGCAAACTGGAGTTTATGGACAAAAACAATAGAGCCGAATGTAGCCTTGGGATTTTGGTGTAGGAAACTCTCTTCATCTGGAATCTAGTATACACCTTTTGAAAAGCAGTTGTTAGCTGCATATTGGATTTTGGTGGAGACAACAACTGACTCTGGGCCATAAAGTGATATTAAGACCTGGAATCCTGATTACCACCTGGGTAATGGGTACTCCAGCTTCTCACAGAATTGGACATGCTTGAGAGACTAGTATAATCAAATGGAAGTGGTATATCCAAAACAGAGTAAAAACAGGCAAAAGTGGAGTCTCTGCTCTACATGAATCTATAGAAAACATAGAAACTGAGGGGAATGACAGAGCCCCTGAGCCAAAGCAACGGTTGGTACAGTCCTCTGTTAAATGGGCATGCATGATTTACAGATGGGACAGTGAAATATTTGGACGAAGAAAGACATTTGAAAGCAGTAGCCTATAATCCATGTACTAGAAGGAGTTTGGAAAGTACTGGGATAGGTGGAAGTAGTCAAAATACTGAACTTATAGCAGTACATCAAGCCATCAAAAGAGAACAAGGAGGAGAGTGTCTTATATATACCAATTCATGGGCAGTAGCTAATGGGTTAGCTACATGGATGCCCATGTGGAAAAATAAAAATGGAGAAATTCATGGCAAACAAGTCTGGGGCAAAGAATTATGGGAAGATATCTGGGACATGTCTTTGGTCACTGACTTGTCAGTTTTTCGTGTAGGTGTTCATGTGGTCTTCACCATGCCAGAATGTGAGTACAATGCTCATGCTGATAAACTGGCAAAGATTTCTACTGAACATGTCCCTACTTTGACAACAACTAATGAAATGGTATTAGCAAAATGGGTCCACCAAATGGCCAGCCATTTGGGGATCCAGGCCACACACTGGTGGGCACAAGATTGAGGTATTAGTATCTCTCATTAACTGTTAAAACAGAAAGCAGAAGAACAACTGTTCCTCGGGTAGTGACTGGAGAAATAGGAAGAGGAAAGGTCCCAGCCCAAATCTGCCAAATAGATTATATTGATCCACTACCAGAAGCTAAAGGATGCAGATTTATATGTGCTTGTGTTGACATCTATTCAGGTGTACTGGTGGCTTGTCCATATAAGAATGCAATCCAGAAAAACACCTGTAAAACTCCAGATCTCATAAGTCTATATTATGGAATCCCAATGCAGAGTCAAAGTGACAATGGGTCACATTTCAAAAGTAATGAAATGAAGAGGTATTGTATACTCAACCATATAGAATGGATACGTCATATTCCATATTATCCACAAGCATCTGGGTTCATTGAAAGAATGAATTGATTATTGAAAGAACAGTTAAGGAAGTTAAATTCCAATAATTCGTATCAACATTAGAAGGATAATTTGATCATGGCTTTACATAATCTGAATGATAGACCATGGGGAGGAAGTATACATCAAGCTACAATGATGACCCAAAATCTGCAAATTAGAAAACAACAAACATAAGATCCCAAATATTGAGTATTTGTCTTTGAGGCCAGATATCCTAGCACCATACCCAGGAATAACTGGTGGGGTATGATTTACGTTGTTTAGAGCACTTTTGGTTGGGCAGAAAAAAAGTAAGAAAAATCTCCACTGGAATATTCATAAAAATTCCTAAAAATCACTTTGGACATATTTTACCCAAATCTGGATTAGCAGCTCAAGGAATACATATATTGCCTGGAGTAATAGATTCTAATTATCAAGGAGAAATTGTTGTTACATTCTATAATTTAGGTGACAGGCTCATTCAGATTTGAAAAAATGATAGGATGGTTCAAGTGATTATCATTCCTTGTAAAACAATACCACTTGTAAAAACTGACGCTTCTTCCAAAATAGCTATCAGAGGAATTAAAGGATTTCATTCTACTGATAGAATAAAATTGGGAGCCAAAGTATGGGTAAAATGGAAGCCAGATGACGTTCCAAAGACTGCAGAGATTATAGCACATGGGAGGGATAACACTGTAACTATTGTTTATTCGGGAGAAGATGATTATAAAAGTGTACTCTTAACTCATATATTCTACCGTGAGTGAGGCTACAATAGTGGGCTCATGGACTCTAGTAGCATGCTGATCCCATATCTACCTTGTTCCTGCTTATTGTCTCCTTGTTTCTTCTTGGCTTTTTGTCTGTTCACCTTGTTTACTAGATTTGTTTCCATGGGCTTGGTACCCTCCATCTGTAGATGCCTGATAGCTTAAGCTGGATGTCACCCCCTGTCCACAACTGTGATGTGTCACCCTTGGACCTGGGATCAAGCACATTCCAAATGATGGCTAAAGAACTGACCTCTCAAATGGGACCCCTTGGGGCAGGGACAGCTCTATGTCCAATTTCAGCAGCAAGTAGCTATGGAAGAAGAGACCTTTGCCCCCTACCCCAAGATTTTGGGACCCCATTTGTTCAGAGGGAGAATGATGAGGAGTTTGTGTTCAAGCCCACCCTAAAATATTGCTTTTTGTGTTTATTGTGTGCTATCCTTGTTATATTGTAAAATTCTGTTGACACCAGTTACTCCTAAAACTCCTATTAACCTATGTAAAGAAATGTATTGTTAATGTATTTTTGCCGAGTAAGGGACATGAAATATCTTGGGGTGGAATTTAATGGTAATGGGATTTGAATATCTTCTATGCTCCTTGAACTTGCTGATGTAGCAGGAAGAGGTGGAACAAGAGAAAGCCTGAGCCAAGCTAGAGTCCCTGCCATAGTGATGGGAAGCAGTGGCAGTGGCTACATCTGCAATGTAAACTCCTTTTTTTGAGCCAGCCAGAATCTCTGCTAAGGCCTTCTGCTGAGAACTGCCAGGGACAGGACAGGTGAGGAGGGAGAGGGAGGGAAGAGCAACTGGGAGCAAGCTGCATGGATGCTGAGCAGTTGCCATGAGTGAGGAGAGGAGGATCTTTGACTGAGGTAGCCTGTCCTGTTTTGAATGCTTGAGAATGTGGGTGTTTACTACATTAACTACATGTACCAAATTCATAACTACTGTGATGGCTTTGATTTTATGGTTTGGGGACTCAGGTTTCTGGTATTTGAATAAATGTTTCAGCTATATTTTCCACGTAGAGAGCCTGTTAAATTTTGTGATTGACAACCATATCAGCATATTTATAGTTACTGTAGACATTGTAAATATTGCATTGTTGATACACATGGCCAGGAAGTGTGTAGGAGGTGATATTTGGACTGGCTCCTGACCCAGTGCTGTGTGTACTACAAAGCCACCTGGATACTCTGTCAGATTTCATTTGACTTGCAAGATAGCATTGCACTAACCATACACAGTCTACCTCCAATAGTTTCTCTCTGATGGGGCAAAGCAAGTCTTTGTACATTTTCCCCCTTTTCCTATAAAATTTCTTCTTGTCTCTTATAGTCCTTCAGAGTCTGATTCAAATGATATCCCCTTTAAAAAAAATATTGTTTTCTGATGCCCCCAACCAAGAGTCACCTCTCTCTAATCTAAATCATATTTAATTATGTTATTGTCTTATTTCCCAAACCATATCGTGAGGAACATTATGGCAAGGATTTTATTGTGTTCATTTTTTTTTTTATCACAGTTCTTGACTTTCAAACAACGACAACTGTATAGGGGACTTAGTACACATGCTGTTATTTTTCTATCAAGGAGAATTACTGAAAATTAAGGAATGACCACTTGCATCAAGGGAAAATAAGACATGAACAGATTCTTCAAAGAAAATACTCCATAAAAATTATATTTTAAATAATCCAACTAACTCTTTCAAAATCACATAAAAACTCAGTGACCCTTTAAACTTTCCTGTCTATGGGGAGTGGAATGTCTTTACGTTACATTGTTTTGCATATCAAGATAGGAGAAAGCTGTGTATTGTTCTCCTGTAGCTCTGGAGGTTTAGTGTTTCTCAATAGCCAAAGAGTTTCTGCCACTGTTATTTTCTGTAGCTTGCCAAATTTTAAATCCTCTATCATGTTTTTCTTATTGTAAGAGAATCTTCTCTTCCTGCTCAGGGGTTAGGGATTAGTCAAGGCACAATTTCACCTAATCTGGAAATTATAGTTAGAGTATTTGCCCAGTGTTTTCATAGGAGAGTATCAAAAAAAAAAAAAAAGAAAAAAAAAGAAAAATCTACATTGCCTAACTTAATTCTGTCACTCAGTGAATGGCCCCTGAATGCTACTACGGGAAACATCCTCTATTAAGGAAATACAATTTCTAGTTTTGATTCAATTGGATTCCTATTCTAAACTGATATAAAATTTTGTAAGACCGTTTCTTTGTTGAGCAGTAAGGTAAGATTATGCATTTAGGTATCCCCAGCAGTTACTAGGAAAAAAAAAAAAGGATCTTGACTGTTCTCCATGAGCCAGGGTGATTTGTGAGTCAGGATACAAACAATTAACAGCCTTATATGTAAACAATTTCTGGGTTGAGTTACCAGCCAAGGCAGTGTTTTACATGTAAGAGATACTCATAATTTAGGTATTTGTAAATCAGAGAATATCTATTAAGTTGGTCACTTCCTTTTAGCAGCTAGTGAGCCGTCTTCCAAGTCATATGGTAGCATGACACCATAATGACAGTAATCTGCCACTGAGACATACCTGTTATAATACCCAAAACAATTAGAGGAAAAAAATAGGATTGCAAAGGAAGAATTAATTAAACAAAAGCAATATAAAGAAACATTTTAATTAACAATTATGGAAGATGTTTCCTATTTCTGCTGAAATAGCATATTAAAGTGTTTGGCTGTCATAGAAACGATTCAGTTTCTTGGGGGGAGGGGGGAGTACTGTATTTTGTGAACATAAAGCCTATGCTTAGCATTTATTTACGTGTGAGGACATGAGTACCACATCAATGCATAAAAGCATAAGTAATTCATGTTTCTAGCTTATTTTTTCCTGTCTATACTTAATAAATCTATAGAAATTTTAATTTTGTATCATTCCAATATTTATACAGATTAATTTTATCCTAGAACTTGCATGATTATTAGATGGTATTTTTTTCAATAATGATGATGTTCCCAGAGAGTTTGACTCTGCTTTTTCAGTTAGTTATCTAGTGCTATTTTTGTTTTAGTTGATAAACACTACCATATGAATTGGCCTGCAATAATTTATAGGGTTGTTTTTTTTCTATTCTGTAGTTTTCTGACTCCTTTTTTCTTATGATAGAAACATTTGGTAGGAGAAGTTTCTTAATTTACATCATCTTCTTTTCAAACATACCACCCACTGAAAATGAACATGTATCTCAAAGCCAAAATGTCAGATATTTCTCCAGGATGACTTGACAAACCCTATTTCTAAACGCTATGCATTCATTTCAGAGAACTGCAAACCTGCCACAAATAATGACTGTAATTATTACAGTACACTTGTTCACTAACATGACTTTAGGGGGAAAATGTGTTGTTATTTTTAGAGATGATTTAAACTAGCAAGCTGAATTCAGGGGGATGGCCTCCAGCCTGACCTGTGAAGACCCAATTTCTTCTGCTACCATGAGAGTATTTTTTTTTAAATATCTGGCTATTCTTGAAGAATAGTTTGTCATCTTAGTGACCACAAGTATACCACCTGTCAGTTTAACAATATAATGGATGCAATTAGATCATAAATTTAGAGCTGAAGCACCTACATCAAGCATCAGGCAATGTGCTAAGTGTTCTACAAAAGTTATTTCATTTGATCTTCATAATAAACCTGGGAGATAGGTGGTATCATTATCTAAATTTTACATCTGAGGAAGAGGAGGAAGAAAAAGGTTAAGTGAATTGCCCAGGCTCAGAAAGGTGGAAAATGTCTGAGGCCAAATTTGAATGCAGGTCTTCCTGATTTGAAATTCAATGAAGCACCTACCTGCCATAGCCCATTGTTATTGGAATCTGAAGATCTTCCTGGGCCCTTGGCCCCTCCATAGGTTTAAGTGAATCTGAGAACCTTCCCTGATTTGAAAGTATACTCTGCCCCCTAATAGGCTGAATGTGGTCACATGGAGCCTGTTGTGGGAGGCTTGTTCTTCAGGAATGCCCACGCCTTATTACTTTGTGACTGGGCAGTGGGTCAAGAGGTTTGTGACGTTCTCTGATCGCAGAGAAGGCTATATATACTCTGATGGGAGTTTTTTGGTTTGGGACTCACTTTGCAAAGAGTTTTGTGATTTGACCAGATGAGACTCTGGGAAGCTGTTGAGCCCCTCCCCCCCCCCGGCTTTGAAAACCCCAAATGTGGTGCTTCCCTCTCTGGTAACTGAATAGGTATGAATGTAATGGTCAGACGGCTGGAAGCCAACTGTTTGTATTCTGTTTGAATTCTCTGAATTTCAGGGTGCTGACATTTCCCCCAGAACTAGGTGAATGATATATGTTTGATTGATTAAAGTAAGATTGTTAACCCTTTTTGAGTTGCTTTCCTTTAGAAAAGCAGATCTCAGAACCTGTGCTAGCAGCCATCCTGGGTATGCTAGGGTGCTTGCTGATACACCCATCTGAGATCATCTAGTTTTATCCTATTATTCCATAGGTAAAGAAATTCAAGTCCAGAGAGATGCATACAACAAGTAGGAAATAAAGAAGGAATGAATAATTTAAGCCATAATATCACAAAGTGTTAAAATATTGTATACAGTAGACAGAGAAAGAAGGACTTTGTCAGTTGGTGTATTCAGAGAAAGGTTTATGAAATTGGTAGAATTTGAGCTAATAGAATTGTAGCATGTGAAGGAGCAGAGAAGAGAGGGGAGGGACTTCTGATCAGAGGAAATAAAAATTAGCAAATGCATGGAGGTAGGAACATGTAAGGTGTATAGAAATGATCATTGAGGAAATTAGCCCAATAAGAGTGGAGAGTTCATTACTGAAAATAATAAGGTTAGAGGCAAATTATAAAAACTTTTGCACAACCATTGGAATTCAGACTCAATCCAAAGACAAGCAAAAGTCATTCTTGCAAAAGAATAGCAACATTTTAGAAACATGGTTATTGGAAAAGTATAATAATATCTATTTATGGTTACAAAGCACTTTATAGATTATCTGTACCACCCCTATGATGGAGTTAGTATGAGTATTTTGATATGTTTTATGGATAAGGAAAATGAAACTCAGACAAAATTAAGTGATGCTGTTAAACTGGCATAGCTTGTAGATAGGGAAGTTGAGACCTAAATCGGCTCCTCTGCCCCCAGACCTAGTGCTCCCTACATTCCACCATGTTGCCTCCTCTATATTTGAAGAGGGAATAGAAATTGAGGGTAGAGAGATCACTTGAAATGCTGTAGCTACAAAATGGTTAGGAGAAGATGATGGACAAAATTTGAGTTACAACACTAATAAGAGAAAAGAAAAGGCAAGTAGGCATATCACTTTGAAAAAAAGCTGCCTAATTTGATGACTAATTGGATATAGAAGATGACAGAAGAAAAATTTAAGGTGATTTTACTAAGAGAATGATGTGAGCAAACCTGCCAAATTTCATGAAACAAAATGGAAAGGCTGGAAAGTATAAGACTAGAGATGATCTCTGTGACTATTTTTATGTTTTTTTTAACATAAGCAAAATAATAGTTGTAATTGGAGCAATGAGAATGAACAGTACAGAGAATAAAGAAAGAAGTATTAAAGAAGGAATCTAGGAGACACAAAGAGAAAGAGGTGCCATTGGGCAAGACAGCCATGTAAGAGGGAAGCACTGAATGTTACAGCTGATGGGAGCTAATGATTATTCCATCCAACACCCTGATAGAAGTTCGATAACTTGACTGGCATATGTACCCACTTAAGTACAAAGCCCACACTACATGCCTGAGTTTCCAACATGCATTCTTTCTTTCTTTCTGCTAGACCCACTGTTCCTCAGGATAGTGTGCTCTTGCAGAAGCTAAGGAAAAAATCATTTTATGAAAGCATCGAATATGCAGAAATCAAGTAAAGCAATTAGACAAAAGGTATCTCTCCTGGGCTGATTAATTAAAATGATCAGAGAATAGTTGTAATGAGGCCAGAATTATGAGAACAAACCTAATATCCTTGCACGGCCATGCACTGCATTCCCTGCCTTATCCACATATATTGAAAATGTATAAGGAAATCATAAAAGGTGGCCAGGCAAGAAAGTTTGGATCAGTATAAATTTAAACTACTCTTGTAGAAACTAAAGTGTACAGCCTTTTGCAGCAGTATCTTTGTGTATAAAGAAAGCCATTCTGTGTAAAAAATTATATCACATTTTATATCTCATTTTGCTACAATACAATTTAATATAAATATAGTAAAATTGTGCACTTACATTAGAAATAATAAATATTTTGCTTTGCCACAGTTTTATTTGAAGACATAATAAAATAAACAAGTAGGAACCATATTAGAAAACCTCTCTTCAGTCCTCAGGTCCAGCATTTGTGTAATTACTGATCTGAGCTAGAAAGATTAAAGGAAAAAAATAGTTAAGTGAAAACCGAAAATGATCACTAATTTTTCACAACCCTTCTAGGGCTTTGATAAAATCATAGGACATTTTTTTCTTCTTTAGAAAAAAAAGCACAAAAAGAAATTATTTTTAAAGATATCTGAGTAGAAATGACAAGTTATAAGATGAGACTTTTATTATTATAAATTAACTGAATGATTAGAAATGCCAGAGGAACAGAAGACTGTCTCATATGGCTCTCTGTTAGATGTGGATTGCTAATGTGGGAGAAAATCCTTGTAAATCTTAGCATTGCTCCCACACATCCACCTACACATGTGATTGCTTGACTTTAAAGCTAACAATAGGAGTGTTAGTAGAGTTCTCACCATCTGCAAAATGAAATGCACAGTGTTTTTCTTTGTGTGTGTGTGTGTGTGTGTGTGTGTGTGTGTGTGTGTGTGTGTGTGTGTTTTAAACCAGTAGCTACAGCAGACAGTAGTAAGGGCTCATAATTTGTCATTAGGCCCTTATATTCATGCTTTTCCAAAGGTATGAAATAGGACCAGAATAGTCCCTAGTTTCTAAAGAATTAAGATTGTGATCATGGAGCCTGGATTAACCTCTCATAAAGTTCACCATATGGCAGCTAAGTTAGTAGTGAATCAATTTTCTTCACTAGAAAAGAATCCAAGAATACATGCATAAAATGTAAATGCTGTAAGAATGTTGGTTTGCTCATAACTTCACCAGGCACATACATGTGTAGGATCATGTAAGTATGCCTGAAAGCTATTTGAACATAATAACTGGCAGGTGTGTCCTGTTTCCATTTATAGAATGCCCTTCATAGGGACATACATTTAGGTTTTTCCCTTTTTTACACCACATCAATCCTAAGGAGAGATAAATTTCTTTGAAAATAGGTTTTATTCATTTGAAAATTCCATCTTTGGGCGATTTTTCCTTATTAGTATCCTGTCAGCTAAGAAGTTGCCATCTTTCAACTCAAGAAAGGATTCTTGGTGGCAGAATTTGGAGAGGAATGATCTGTGTCTTCTCTATTCTGGGCTAGTACGCAGGTAGATAGGGAGATCCTGACCATTCTTACCTAATTTTTTGGAGTGTGGTTGGATAGATAAAATTTGACAAGGAAAAAAGAGAAATGTCCCTGCCTTCCTCTACCTCCACCTTTACCCGCAACCAGAACAACATGTATAGGTATGGTGCATTGCAATGTTGATGTGTAAATCAATTTAACAGATAATGTAGGCTAGCAAAAAAGGGTCTGGTTTGAAGAAAGTTGGCATTAAATATAATTGAAAGAGGGGCAGTGAGGTGTTGCTAGGGACAGAGTACCTGCCCTGGCATCAGGATGACCTGAGTTCAAATCTAAGCTCATATTTACTAGCTATGTGACCTGGTAAGTAATTTAACCCCAATTGCTTGTAAAAAAAAAAAGGGGGAAACAGGAAACCACATACATTCTCTGATTTGTAGGCACCAAGGAAGGTTATCTGCCACAAAAATATTTCCCTTATTGGGTAGTTTCTGAAATCTGACATCAGTTTTACCCCATGAAACTTTGTCTTTTGTAATCTTAATTTTTTGAAAATGTAAATACCATTTGAAAGAATGACATATGCATTTCTTTATAAAAAGAAATGAAATAGCATGGACTCCCTGTTCATTTGAAGGGAATACAGAGAAATGATAGAGAAATGAGATGGAAGGTATCAAAGGCAAATTTTCCTACTTCATGCTATAAATCTAGGGTCTGTCCTGGGCCTGTGATATTTCAAGCAGAAGTTGGGAAGGGATGAAGAAGGTATGATTTATTTACCATGCACTCTTGTGTATTATTAGGGGCACCACGTTATAGTAGATAGAGAGCTAGCTTTGAAGTCAAGACTCTGTGCTAAGTATTGGGAATTGATAGATAGGTAGAGCTATAGATAGATACACACATGTCTGCATATATAGATATATGTATTTAGGTCTATAGAAATAAATCAGTAGATTTGTTAAAATGCAATTTTATCCAAGTTTTCATCTGGTAACCCTGGAAAAGTAATTCAACCTCTTAATGCTTTAGACAATTCTCTAAGACTATAACTGGCAGACTGCACAGGTATTGGAGTTTCTTTACCTGGGAGATACCAGTACTGATGAAACAATATATCTAATCCTCTCTCATTCACATATTATGAGAGACACCATGGCATATTATATGAAGAATGGGCCCCAGAGTCAAGAAAAATTAGATTTAAGCTCTGGAACATATTAGCTTATGTGACTTTGGGTAAATCTCATAACCTCTGTGCTCTAGGCAGCTCTCTAGATCCTAAGTTAGAAGCAACTAGGTAGCACAGTAGATAGAATGCTGTGTTTGAAGTCCCTAACACCTGAATTCAATTCCAGCCTCAGATACTTAATAGATATGAGACCTTGGGAAGGTCACTTAACCTTTGTTATCTCAGTCTACTCAGCTGTAAAATAGAAATAATAATAGCACCTTTCTACTAGCATTGTTATGAGGATCAAATGAAATAAAATTTATAATGTGCTTAACACAATGCCCCACACTATAAAAATGTCAATGATGATGATGATGACACAGAGAAAGTGCTATCCTACATTGTCACAAAGAGTTTCCTTATTGAGAGTTCATTATCTATAAGTAATGAAATCACATATCACAGAGATGGTACAAAAAGAAAAAAATGTATATCTTAACCACATGATAGGATCATAAAACCATATATCTGTACATGAGGGAAACCTTAGAAATCATCTAGTCCAATCTTCCTAAACTATAAGCATCTGGATGGCACAGTCTTTGTCATTTAAGCTTTGTAAGCTATTTTTAGTATCTACCAGAGAGTTCTGCACATAGAAAGTGCTTTAAGCATTTTTAAATTTGGGGGGATTGTGATGGGGCTTGCCAATCTCATAAGCCTGGTGGATCTTTCAACAGGGAACAAAATAATTTACAACAGAACAAAAATAATTTACACCGGGCTCATACCTTTTTTTGGTAGCCATGGTACCTAAAAGGCAGTCTGTGGCAACTGGATTTGTTTCTCTTCCAACTGGGCTGTGAGTAGAAAGGAGAATGTTGAGCGTAGGTGAGTGTTACAGGAGAAAGCTTATCACTCTTTATGTCCAAGAGTTTTCTAAAATTTGCCTTGTCTGAATTTAGAATAGGGAAATTGGTTCAATTCACTTCAATTTAACAAGAATCATTTTATTGCCTAAAATGCATAAGGCTCTGTGCTAAGTATTGGGAATAGAGAGATAGAGCTATAGACAGATAGATGCACAAACATATATAGATATTTAGATCTATAGAACTAAATCGGTAGATTTGTTTAAATGCAGTCCGTACCTCTCCAAGATTTCATTCCCAGAAGTCAACTATCAATGTGGGTCTCTCAAAGAAAGTTATTCCAAATTCAATTAATCAAACAAATCAATCAACAAGCACATAGTAAGAACCGAAGATATGCTAGGACTGGGCTAGGTACTGGGGGGAAAAAAGACAAAAATGAAGGAGTTCATGTACTCAAGAAGTGTACATTCTGCTCTACAAAAATAAGTATATCTAAAATGCAAGCAACATACATTCAAGGAAATTCCTTTATGGGGCACACACTACCACCAAGAAAATCAGGAATATTCTTGTGTGTAAAGGGAAGCCTGAGCTGACACTGGAAGAAATTTGGAGTTCTATGGGTCAAGGGATGAAGGAGTGCATGTCAGACATTAAGCTTTTTGTGAAGGACTGGAAGTAGGCAACAGAATGTCCTATGTGAAGAAAACTAAGAAGCCTCAGTTTTCTGAGCTGTAAATTTCCTGAAGAAATTTAATGTATAGTAATATTAGAAAGGTATGTTAGAGTCAGGTTAAGACAGGCTTTAAATGTCAAATAGAAGAATTTATACTTTATCTTAGAGGTAATAAGAAGCCTTTGGTATTTACTGAGTAGGGGAGTAATGAAGTTAGATCTGTGCTTATGGCACATCATAATTCCATGTGGAAGATGGATTAAGGAAGGAGAAACTCAAGGAAAGGAGAAGAATTAGAAAACTATGTAGTATTATTTTGGGCATAAATAATGTGAGCATTTTGTTTGTTGAACTATGCATTGCAAAAGGTGTTTTGTTTTCAATTTAGGAGAAGCAGTAGAGAAACAGAGTAGGGATAGGGCAGCCAATAATGAAGGAAAAGAAAGAATGACAGACAGAAGGAAGAAAGGAAGAAGGAAGGGAGGAAGGAAGGAAAGAAGGAAGGAAAGAAGGAAGGAAGGAAGGAAAGAAGGAAGGAAGGAAGGAAGGAAGGAAGGAAGGAAGGAAAGGAGAGAGGGAGGGAGGGAGAAAGAAAGGAAGGAGAGTTTCACTTAATTGATTTACTTTGTTATAAGAGAACTTTCTTGGAGTAGGGGCAGCCTGTAAATGTTTATAATTTTTAAAATACAATAATGAAATTTCAAAATAAATATCAACTGCAGTAGATGGCAGCATAGAAGCAGGAGAACTCCGTGAGCTCCCCACATAACCACCTCAAATACCTATAAATTATGACTCTAAACAAATATTAGAGTTCCATAACTCAGAAAATGACACAGAAACAAGGCCAGAGGGGCAGAGTCAAGATGGTGGCATAGCAGCAGCAACATATCGCAGCTCTCACATAGCCACCCCAAAATACCCATAAAATAGGACTCTAAACCAATCCTAGAACTCCAAAACGCACATAAGGATACTTCCCAGTAAAGTCAGCTAGGCTATGAGGAACCATATCAGCACTGAGAACCAAAATGAACCTGGCCTGAAGCCACTGCTGTGCCCTGGGGCCGCTGAGCCGGAGATACAGATAAGCCTCTCTGGTGAGTGGATTAGTGACAGCTGCAAGTGGGGAATGCGAAAGGGGGAGATAAGCAGTCAGGCCTAAAGGTCTCCAGAGCAGAAAAGCACAGAGGCAGAGGTTTTACACCGGCCTCCATGTTGTAGCTTCCCGCCCGCAGCCTGCAGACAGCAGGGGAACTGAGCGATTGTTTTCAGTCCAGTGCTCTCGCGTTGAGCTGCCTGGATCCGGATCGTCGTCTTGGGCCTCGGTCTTGGAGTCTTCATTATCCAGTCAGCCAGAAGTCTACAGCAGCTGGGAGGACCCCAGCGATTTGGGACAGAGCTTTCCTTTCTGGAAGCAGAGCCCCACAGAAATTTAAAAAAAAAATCACAGTCTGAACAAGCATGAGTAAGAATAAGCATAAGAAGCAAAGTAAGAACAGCTCCCATACCCTAGATTCCTTCTTTGGGGAAAGGAAATATCATGGGAGAGAGAGGGAGGAGGAGAGTGCAGCCAGAGCGCCCCCACCAGAGGCCTCCAATAAACAT
>CM053588.1:158520461-158540800 GCA_028646515.1 Pseudochirops corinnae | reverse complement strand
GTGTATATGTATGTATATGTGCATATATATACATACATATATACACACATATACATGTATAGTTGCGTGTATATATAACTTATATCTGTGTGTTTAATGAGAATGTTTGGTTAGGAGTTAAAAATCACCCCCACATTGCATGTTTTATGTGATATGATATGGCATATAACATAATAACACAAGTTAATATAATGTTACATGATTTGACATGATACAATGCAGAGTGACATAGCATTATATAATGTAGCCTAATTTTACATTACACACACATACAGAGCACCTATTGAATGCCAAGGTTCACCTGGGTCTTATTTTCATTTTATGATTAATTCTAATGACCTAAATTCAAAAGGATAGGTTAGCAAATTTCAACATCTATTGAATACCAAGGATCACATAATTAGCCCCAGATTGTGTATGTATCTGTAGATATAGAGAAAGGGATCTATGTCTATCTTACCTGTATATAGATGTCCAAGTTCATACATAGCTATTTCTCTTTTTCACTTTATTTATATCTACATCTGTATATATTTGGTAAGGAGTGAAATATTTTCTCCATATTTTGGTCATTGTGACAGTGTTTTGAAATCATGACTTTTAGGGACAGGATGGAAAACGGTACAGGGATAGACTAGAAAGAATAATGCCTATGTAAATCATAATGAAAGAAAATAAAAGAAGTCATTTGGGGTCTCTAGGACATAGGAGTAAGTATATGATGTTCATTCCTGTGACTGCATGGAGCCATATAGGACAATAAAGCAATTTAACTGCATCTTTGAAAGTTTCAACACCCATTGCACCCTGTGATTTTGGCCATAAGTAGGATAGTACTAACTGGAACACAGGTCCCAAACGGAAAATTGATTAATTGATGGTTTTATTAATTAAACGGGAAGATAAATACAGCCTATAATATCAAAAATGTTGTTCATTGGTCTAAAAAGCAGGATGCCACAGCTGGTCCTTCTGAGCATTTCCTTAGAATAGGTGTCATATCCAAAATGCAGTCACAAACATCTCTGAAAAGGACTTTTCATGATAAATGTATCTCTTTCCAAACAATGATATCCTTTTAAATGACTTTACTTGAAAGCACTGTGAATTCTATTGACATGAAAGAAAAACCAAGTGTCATTCCTTTATATTCTTATAGTCAGTCAGTAAGTTCTTATTCTGGGACAGAAACTATGATAAGAATTGAGGATATGAGGAAAGCTAAAAACAACAATAATAGTAACAATAAACAACAACAAATGGTGCTTGCTCTCAGGAAGCTCATATTCCAATAAGAAATACAACATGTGAATAACAATAGATGTTTTTCATAGATAGATAAATATAGATATATAGATGTGGATATATGTGTGTGTATGGGAATATACACATAGCTGTGTGTTTTCTCACATGCATATATGCACATGTAGATAGTGCACATATATATATATATATTAACATGTGCATACATTTTATACATGCATGCCCATGTAAACACATGAAGTAGAATGTAGATAATTTAATATAGGAGGCATTAGTAACTGGGGGTGAGAAAGAAGTCTTCTACAGAAGGTTATCTTTGAGGTGAGTCTTGAGGGAAACCAAAGAAACTAAGGAGAGAGGGAAAGAAGCAGAGTACTCTAGGTATGAAGAAAGAAAATAAACTGCAAATGTTTTCAATTTATTTATTTATTTTTAGTTTTCAATATTCATTTCCAGAAGATATTGAGTTACACATTTTCTCCCTGCCTTTCCCCTACCCCCACACCAAGATAGTGAGCCTACTGAATACCCTTCACCCAATCTGTTGTTTCTTATATCCTCCCCATTACCCTTCCTCCCAACTTTCTAGTAAGGTAAGATGTGTTTCTATAGCCAGGGCCTATATATCTTATTTTCCAGTGGCATGTAAAAAAGTTTTGTTTGATTTTTTACATTTGTTTTTGACACTTTGATTTCCAGATTCTTTCCTTTCTTCTCTCCTCACCCACTGCGAGGACATGCAATTCAATATAGGTTGTACATGTGTAGCTATACAAAACATTTCCATAGTAGTTACATATTGAAAAACTAACTATATTTCCCTCCATCCTATCCTGACTGTCACTTATTCTTTTTTTTGACTTTGACCCTGTCCCTCTTCAAAAGTGTTTACTTCTTACTACCCTCTCCCCCAATCTGCCCTCCCTTCTATCACCGCCCCTCTTACCACTCTCCTCCTACTTTCCTATAGGGCAAAATACCCAATTGACTGTGTATGTCATTCAATCCTTGAGCCAAATTCAATGAGAGTAAGGTTGACCCATTCCCTTTCACCTTCCTGCTCTTCCCCTCCATTGTAATAGTTTTCTCTTGCCTCTTTTATATGAGATAATTTAGCCTATTCTATCTCTCCCTTTCACCTTCTCCCGACATATTACTCTTTTATCTCTTAATTCTATTTTTAGATATCATCCCTTCATATTCATCTGATCCTCTTTCCTCCATGTGTACATGTGGACACATATACATTCACTTAATATACATTTATGTACACATACACCCTCCTATACATATATATATATATATATATATATATATATATATATACACAAATACATATACACACATATACATATGTTTCCTTGAACTATCCTCATACTGAGAAAAGTCACATGAGTTACAATGACCATTTTTCCATGTAGGAATATAAATAGTTCAACTTTAATAAGTTCCTTAGTATATATTTTTTCCTGGTTGCCTTCTCATGCTTCTCTTGGTTCTTGAATTGAAAGCTAAAATTTCTGTTTGGTTCTGGTCTTTTCATCAAGAATTCTTGAAAATCCTCAGTTTCATAGAATGACCATATTTTTCCCTGAAGCATTATACTCAGTTTTGCTGGGTAGGTGATTATTAGTTTTAGTCTTTGCTCCTTTCACCTCTGGAATATCATATTCTTAGCCCTGAGATCCCTTAATGTAGAAGCTGGTAGATCTTGTGTTATCCTGATTATTTTTCCACAATATTCATATTGTTTCTTCCTGACACCTTGTAATATTTTCTCCTTGACCTGAGAACTCTGGAATTTGTGTATAATATTAATAAGAGTTTTCTTTTGGGCATCTTTTTTTTTCTTTTTAATTTTTTTCAATTAACTTTTGTTTATTTTTTGTTTACATCATTCTTTTTCACAAGATTTTGAGTTACATATTTTCTCCCCATCTTTCCACTGCCCACCAACTCAAAACAGCAATCCAACTACATACCCCCGCACCCAATCTGTTCTCTCCTATGTCTTCCCCCATCACCCCTCTGACTTTCTGCTAGGGCAAGATAGATCTCCCTACCCCAGTGCCTGTAAAGGGATCTTTTTCAAAAGGTGAGTGGTAAATTATTTCCATATCTATTTTGCCCTATGGTTCTAGAATATCAGGGCAATTTTCCTTGAGAATTTCTTGAAGGATGATTTCTAGGCTCTTTTTTTGATCATGACTTTCAGGTAGTCCAATAATTTTTGAATTATCTCTCCTGGATCTATTTTCCAGGTCAGTGGTTTTTCCAATGAGATATTTCACTTTGCCTTCTCTCTCTCTCTTTCTCTTTTTTTTTTTTTATTTGCTCGGATCTATTTAATAGTATCTTGATTTCTCATAAATTCATTAGCTTCCATTTGTACCAGACTAAGTCTGAAGGAATTATTCTCTTCATGAAGGTTTTGAAATTCTTTATCCATCTCTCAAATTCTGCTTTTTGAGGCATTCTTCTCATCATTGGCATTTTGGACATCTTTTTTCCATTTGAGTTAGTCTATTTTTTTTAAGGTGTTATTTTCTTCAGGCTGGTTTTTGACTCCCTTTTCATGATTTTCTTGCATGATTCCCATTTCCCCATTATTTCCAATGTAAATATTTTTCTTTGGCAGTTAAAAACTTTTTACAACCAAGAGCCTTCTTAATTTTCCAGTTATCTCAGTTTAACCTTCACAATATTCTGTGATCAAGCTACATTAGTCCACTAGCAGTTTCTCAAAAATAGCAGTTTAGGAGCAGAGCCAATATGGCGGAGTAGAAGCAGAAACTTGCTTGAGCTTCTGCTGCTACCACCTCCAGTGCTTGTAAAAAAAGTGACTCTAAACTAATTTTACAGCTATGGAACCCACAAAGTGACAGAGTGAAACAAATTTTCCACTAAATGCAGCCTGGCAAGCTGACAGGAAGGATCTATTGCACTGGACTGGGAGCCAAGCACAGTTCTGTGTCAGGCAAGCTGGCCGATGCAACATGGCTTAGATGGGCCAGAGCAGACTTCAAGAGAGTGAATCATCAGCAGCTGTGGAGGTTTCCAGACTTCTCAACTCATAAACACCAAAGGGAACATAAAAGGTCTGTAGGTGACTCTGTTTGAACTGTGTGAGAGAAGGAGAGGGGTGATGGTGGTATGGAGGCTGTAACTCCTGCCACGTGCCTGCCTCCAGAGCTCCTGGCCTGTAGACCTTAGGGATTCCAAGTGATCATTCAGATTGTAATAGCTCTTGCTTTCATCTGCTTGCATCTGGGTCACAGTCTTAGGTGGTGGTCCTGGGGTGAGGAACTCAAGTGTGCCAGAGCTTGTGCTGGCTGTAGAAAGGTCACCCACATCATAGCTCTGACAATAACTGCCCCATACCCCAGCAATTTGGGACAAACCTCTCTCCACTCTGAAAGCAGAGTTCTACCATGGCAAAGAGTTCAAAAGTCAAGCAATTGGCTGGCAATATGAGCAAACAGAGGAAGCACAATCAAACGATAGAATCTTTTTGGGGTGACAAAAAGGATCAAAATATGGAACCAGAAGAAGACAACAAAGTCAAAACTCCTGCATCGAATGCTTCCAAGAAAAATATGGACTGGTCACAGGCCATGGAGGAGTTCAAAAGTCAAGTAGAAGAAGTGTAGGAAAAATTGGGAAGAGTCTCTCCTAACTCCACTACTTTACTTCTATCCACTACCATTCCCTCCAGTTACTTACCCTATACCCCCTACAACAATACCTCCCTTATTCTCCTGTAATGACAATTAATTTAGCAGGTATTTAGCCCTTAGTAGCTAAGGACTAAGTACTAAGTACTTCTGTGACAGAAAAAGAAGGTGTGAACTTTGTCTCCTATTGATGACATAACAGGAAGGGGTTGGCTGAAACAGGAAGCCAGTGTGTGTGTGTGTGTGTATGTGTGTGTGTGTGTGTGTGTGTGTGTGTGTGTGTGTGTGTGTGTGTGTATTTAAGAAGAGCTCCAGAGGACAGGCAGAATCAAGATTTTTCCTTCTGGTTGAGGGAGCAGAATTTTCACAGCATCTGGAAACTGGGATCCTGGACTGAGAACTGAGTTGTAGTTTTCTATGAGACCAGATTATGGTGAAGGCTGAAGTTGCTGCCAAGTAGGCCACTTGGAAGGCCACCTGGAAGGCTGAGATTTTTCTGGTTCCTAGGGCCAGCTGAACTGCTGGAGGACTGAAGAAGCATGACCAGGATAGGACTTTCTTTGTGGCTTAGTTGTTCCTTGAGTTCTTGGCAACAGAAGTTGTGAAGGTTTTGAGATGTGTTAGACCCTGTGAACTTCAGTGTGTGGCAAGAACTGCCCAGAGGATTGGATGAGAACCTGGGAGCTGTCGGCCTCTGAATCCAGGTGACTGTTTGGTGGATTCAGGTAGGAGCTAGGACCATGGAATCCAGGGAATCTGAGAGACCAGCCCAAGTGAAGATGAAGAAAGGCCTCCCCCTGGATATTGAATGCATAAGGAAATTAAAGTTTACTGGACACCAAGGTGTGGAGCATTTGTGGAATTTTCTTATGATTGTATTTAGTGATTAAAGATACTTAGTAATTGTGCATCTGGATAAGAGACTGATTAAGTTAACTTATGATTGCCCCATGAGTGGAAGACTGACTTGTATTTTGAAATGATTGAATGATTAAGTAAGGAGGGTTTCTCCCTTAGGGAAACCGGATGATTATTCTTTTGTTCTTTGTTCTAAATACTGTGGGCACTTTGCTGAAAACTATGTGGCCATCCTAATGTTAAGCTGTTGTGAACACTATATTGCGATTTTCTGTGATAAGATGTAATGTCGTGAATATTATATTGTGATTTGTTGTGAATGTTTGCCTTGATTTGTAATGGAATAAATGGAGTGTTCACAATACTGTTTAATCAGTACCTTAAAAGCTGTTCAGAGTAGCATTCTTTTGAGAAGCTGCTCATGCATGGCATTACACCTCCCTTTCCCATAATTTAAAACAACATCTTTTTGACCTATTCCCTCACCCTCCCCTCTAAAGATCCCTCCTTGCTTTATCCTCCCATTCCCATTGATCTAAACACCCTTCTTTATTCCCCTTTTGACTTATTCCTTTATCTTACTCTCTAGAGATTCCACCTTTATCCTCTCCATTTCCTTATCCCCTTAGAATTTTATTTCTTTATAAATTTAGAAGATTTTTATACTCTTCTAGATAATATAATAATTTTCCCTTTTGAACCAATACGTGATGAAAGTATATGTCAAGAACTAACAGTCCCCCTTCCCAAATCTAATTATTCTGTATTGGTTCTTCCTCTTGCATTTCATTTGTATCACATAATTACTCTTTTAGCTGTTTTTGAAAGGTTTTGCGTTTTGAAGTCATTTCATACTGAAGTCTTCCCCAATCTTTCTCATAAGCTACCTAAGAACAAATAACAATCTTAGACATAGATTTTACATTTTCCATACATAAAAGGTCAACAGTCTATCCTTGTTGTGTCCCTTGTAATTTTTCATTGGTATGTACTTTATATTTCTCTTAGCTCTCATATGTTAAATATTCTATTAAGTTCAAGATTTGTTTTTCTTTTGTTTGTTTTGTTTTGTTTTAACAAAGTCCTGAAAGTCTGACAATTCATTAAATGTACTTTTTTTCCATTCAGAATTATGCCTAGCTTTTCTGGGTATGAAATTTTTGGCCAGAATCCCAGTTCTTTTGCTCTTCTGTATGCAGTGTTCCAAGACATGAGACCTTTTAGTTTTGCCAGTGCTAGGTCTTGTGTGGTTCTAATTGTGCTAAAACCATATGCAATTTTTTTTCATTGTTGCTTATAATATTTTGTATTTGATTTGGGGGTTTTCAAATTTAATTATAATATTCCTGTCAGTTTTCCCCATAGGATCTCTTCCAGGTGGTGATCCATGGATGTTTTTTCTATTTCTACTTTCCTCTCTATTTCTTATGCCTCAGGACCATGTTTTTGAATGGTTTCTTTCATTATTGTATCAAGATTTTTTTTTTGATTACAGATTTCTTGTAGTCTGATTATTCTTATGTTTTCTCTTCTTGATCTGTTCTTGACATCAGTAATTTTTTATGGGATATTTCACATTCTCTTCTATTTTTTCATTCTGTTTATTTTGCTTTTTTAAAATTTCTTCTTTTCTTATAACTTCCCTGGTTTCTCCTTGCCATATTCTGACTTTCAAGGAGTCATTTTCTTCCTCAAGATTTTGCATCTCTTTTTCTAATTGGTTGACTTTCTCTTCATAATCTTTTTTTCTTGGGTTATTCTCATTTTTCTTCTTAGTTTTGCCTCAATCTCTCTCAATTGACTTTTAAAGGATTTTTTAAAGTTCTTAATGAATTCTTTTTGAATAGGTGACCATTTGACATTACTCTTTGGGGTAGAAGAGGATTGCTTTGCTTCAGTTCCTCCACTGAAGATGAATGCTGATTTTCTCTATTCCCATAGTTGTACTCTATAGCTTAAGTTTTTATCTTTTGCCTGTAATTTTTTTTTTTTGGTAATAGTTTAGTTTTTATAATGTAGTCCTTCAGTGTGGGGGATGGTGCCTCTGGACTCAGATCCTCTTCAATTCTCCCCTCTGACCTTGGACTCAGACAAAGATCTATAAGCTCTTGTAAATTCCTTAAACTAGCAGCATCCCATCCCACTGCTTCTGCACTTGCCAGGCCTCTGATGTTTCCTTCTTGTCTCTAGGATGTCTTCACTGATCAGCTGGCTCTGTCATTCTTTGTCAGCAGAGGTTCCCTAGATCTTTCCTAATTCAGATGCCCAATTCCCTTCACTTTCCCAGGAGAAAAGTTCCTGTGGTTAAGGCCACGGCATCCTCATAACTCAGCTAACCTCTTGACCTGCCCCTTGTTGTTTAAGCAGTCTTGGAGATATTTAGTCTTCATAGGGAGGAAACTTCATCCTGGGATGCTTCTTCAGATCTTTTCCAATTGTCCCAGGAGAACCCCTGTTCTTCCCTTAATTTTATTTATTTTAACTTATCTATGCTCACCCTGAGGCACTATTTTGTCTGTTTTGCAAAGAAAAATATTGAGAGCTTGAAATTTTCTTACTTACTTTGCCATCTTTCCAGAAACCTCTCTGAAAAATTATTTGATAGTTGAGTAAAGCATGGATTTGAGAAAGGAAAGGTTCTTTTGTTTTTGCTTTTAAAACAGAGAAACCAGTTAGAAGGCTCTCTAGTAGTCATTAAGTGAGGATGACCACAACTAGGTTTATGGCTATATATGACTAGAGTGAAAGGAACATTTATACGAGATATAGTTGATACAGAAATAATAACATTTAACAAATGATTAGATATATAGGATAAACGACACTGAGGAGTAAAGTATGATATTAAAGTTATGAGCTTGAGTAACTGGGAAAAGAGCAGTACTCTCAAGAGTTATAGGGAAGTTTGCAAAGGAAAGGGCTTGGGGAGAAAGATAATGAATTTAGGTTTGAAACTATTATGTTTGAGGTTCCTAGTGAAAAAGGGATTTGAAAATGCGTTACTGTAGATCAGGAGAGAGGTTAGAGTGGATATATAGATATGATAGTAATCTGCACAGAAATAATAACTCATAAAATCTGATAACTGAGTAAAATAATATAAATATGAGTATAGAAAAGGATGTCATACTGCCTTTTTGTGAATGGTTTCCTCAGTGCCAAATTAGAAAACAATGTAATATTGACTATACTACCAAAATATCATAGTTAGAAGAAATTATTTCATTCCTAAGTATAGGTTAAATAAAATACAAGCAAACAATTTATATATTATTTAAATTTGATCTGGGAAAGGTTGAAATACTTGGCAACACTGACAATATACACAACTCCAGAAATACTACTTATGAATGAAACAAATTGTGAAAAAATGCTATTATATCAAATAACATTCAAAATGATATAGGCACATGAAATGTAATTTCGCTAGCACACTTTTGACTATAATATCATGAATTCAACCTACACATCAACAATAAACCATAAAAAATTAGTTCAATATACCTGGTATCTTCTATAATCATATATTTCCTCATAATTCTTGACAGAGGTTGCATAACCTCTTCAGATATGCACATAAAAGCATATGGAGACTATAGGAAGAAAGTTCAAACTGTCCAGACAGAATACTTCTAAGGACAATTGTCAAATACCATTAGGAATAAAGTGGCTTAAGAAAACAAATGAAGAACTAAAAAAAGGGGGAAAAAAGTATTAGAAATTATATCAACATCTAGTAGCCTGTTCCTGCAATAGAAAGCTTGAACACTATATTACTTGATTAAAGACAATTATGTATACACACACACACACACACACACACTTTAGAATTCAGGAAATAAATGTTAAAAGTTGCCATGAAAGCCAAAACATTAGGAACATTGAAGGATCAAAGCTGTACCAAGAACCAATAACAATTGAACATCAATTTCTTTTTTTTAAATCTAGACTTTAAAGACATGAGAAGGAAATAAATTAGTGTAAGGAGAGAACTCTGTAAATGAGAAAAATCTCTAATATTCTGAAATATAATCTAAATAAATATTGAGAAACATAGATCCAAGTTGGACTAAATGAGAAACAAAAACTTATGCATGGTTGACATAATGAACAACAGAATGGTTACATCAAGGGATATGACTAAAATTCAAGGTTGTTGGTTTTGTTTTTGTGTTTTTACTTTTTTCTTTTTTTCTTTTTTGTTTCTTAAATAATGGTGGCATGACTGGGTAAATCACTTAACCTAATAGTTCCCCAGGCAACTATTTCAGATTTTATGTACCTAGATGGTACCAAATGGTACCAGTACAGAAGCCTTCTTACCCAGGTATTTCTAATATTAATAAAGTCACAGGTAAATACAAGATAGGCTGGAAAGGAAGATACTCATAAAGAGTAATAGGAAAAACTTTGTGGTAGTGATTGAGTTGAATTATGAAGGAAAATTTTATGAGGCCCTGGTGAAAAAGGAATACATTTCTGGCATGTGGGATGAGTAATGCAAAGGAATGGTGATGGGAGTTAAGTGTCACATGTAAAGTAGTAAAAAGTCTATTTGACTGAATTAAAAAGTAAGGGAGGAAAGCTATGTACAATGAGGTTGAACAAACTGATTTGAGATATGTTTGTGAGATATGCTATATAACATATCTTACATAAGATACAACTTATATAAGAAGAAATGACAAGATGTAGAAAATTAGTGGTTATATAGGATAAGGGAGATATCAATCAAGGGTAAGAATAAGGCTACAAACATGAAAAACTGGAAAAATGGTGGTGACATTCAAAAGAATAAGAAAGTTCAGAAGAGAGGTAAGTTTGCAAGTGAAGAGAATAATTTCATTTGGGATATATCATGCTTAAGTCTCAGGAACATCAAGATGAAAGGGAAAGATAATATTTAATTTAATTATGTAAGTTTAATTATATAAGATATGTTATGTCTTGTCTGGGTTTCAGAGGCCCTGAGACTTTACTGATGATTTATGTTGACCTCTTAGACCTTGTTTGTGTGTCTGTGTTGATTTCTATGCTGATTACTTGTGTTGACGTCTTGAACCTTGTTTGTGGGTCTCTATTGATTTCACAGGTGGACAGTGAATTGATAATGGAGCCAGAAATGTCTATGAATATTATTGTTGCTCTGTTAAGTTTTGTCTTCCCAGATGAAGCAACTGTGAGGTACATGAGGTGGACTGGACACTGTGAACTTCAGTGTGGAATGGGAATTGAATGAGGAACTGGACAAGGAGCTGAATGAGGATCTGGACAAGGAGCTGAGAGCTGCATGCCTTTGAATCCAGGTGATAGTTGGATAAATTTGAGAAGGAGCTGGACCTGTGGAAGAGGAACCATGGAATCTGAGAGCCAGCTGTGAGTCAAGATGAAAAGACCTTTTCTTGAATACTTAATTCTGACTGAGAAGATTATGATTTGCTGTGACCTCAGGGCGGAGAACTTTGACTTTTGTACTTTGCGTCCCTTAAAGAGGCTTGCTCCTTAAGGATGACTGAGTTAAGACTTAATGAATGGTATCTTTTGTTTAAAACTATGTGGTCACTTTAGTGAAAAGTTGTTATGAATAATGTACTTTGGTTTCTGTCAATGTTTTGCCTTAGTTTATTACTGAATAAATAGCTCACTCTACTATGTAATCAGAAACTTGAAGCTGTTCACAGCAGCAGTCCTGTGGAAAGCTGCTTGTGCTTGGCTTTACATATAGCTAGTAAATATTTGAGGTCACATCTGAACTCAGGTCCTCCTGAATTCAGGCCCAGTAATTTATTGGGCCACCTAGCTCCCTCCTATGTATCCATATCCAAAAGAAAGTTGGTGATATGGGACAGAAGTTCAGGAGAGACTGGGCCTGAATATTTAGATCTGAGTCATCTTCATAGAGACGACTTCCTTGGAAGGATGAAGGGATGCCAAACACCTCATGCTAGTGTTTGATATTATAATAGAACAGGAGTTAAATTTATACAAGTGTTTATGTTGATAGAAATAGATGCATGTAAATAACATTTCCTTGGAAAAACAACAGACTCTTATAAAAAATTGTGATACAACTATTTTGATATAAACGACTGAAGAGAATATAATAGTACTGGATAAAAATCAAAGCCTTTTTTACTAAAGAACTGAAAACAAATCTTTGCCCCTTCATTATCCCTGGATCTTACAGTGTTTACCTCTAAAAGAGGGCTGAGATAGCAGCAGGGATTTGAACTATATCACTCTTGCCTCCTATCTATTAAGTCTACATATAGTCTACAAGTAACAGTTCCAAGGTCTACATATAGTCTACAAGTAACAGTTCCAAGGCAGTGTATAGTAATACAGTGTAATAAGTGTTAACAAATCCTTCCAAGACCAGATTAGAGAAGGGATGCGGAGTTTTATTAGATTACAGATAAGAATCCTGCTGAAGAAAGTCTTGAGGATTTTTCCCATGAAAATAAACAGTTTTCATAAGATGTGACTTTGATATCTTCAAGACATAATGAAGTTATGACACTTTGGCAGTGGTCAGGACTTGTGTCTTGTACAGAATGCACCTCTTCATCTAAGCACATGCTGCTATTTTTCTATGCACGTGGGTTCTCCAAATTGTGTAGCAAAAAATGTTTTTATTAGATACTCTTGAATCTCTTAATAAAATTTGAGCAAGCTCAAAATACAATCAGTATCTAAGTCGTAAAATCTAGAAACAAAGTGAAACAACCCACTCTATTCCCACATTAACTTGCAAACTTCCTAGTTAAATCTCTGGAAGGAGGCTGTCTCTGTTTCTGTATAACTTTGCAGAGCTGTCCTTCTACCATTGTAGTTCATGAATCCGTACTGGTGTGTTTTTCCTTAATAATCAAACAACCGGGGAGGAGGGAGTGGGGGGAAGGTAGATATACATACATACATATATGTGTATATATGAATGTGTGTATGTATATACACATCCATTATATAGTGTGAATGGTAACTATCTACTGTTGAGAGCTGTGATCTCCAACCGAATATGATTTTAAGATGTATGTGTGGATACATGTATGGTAAAACATAACTCAAAAGTATAGCCTAGAAGCAGGGATGCCCTGGACCCAACTCAAACCGGCTTAAGAGAGCCAATCAATTGTTAAATTTGCATTGTGATCATTTACATCTTGGACATTGATGAATATTACATACCAGAACTTACTTATTGCTTTGTCAATTTTCTAGATATGAAGTAACAAAGAAAATAGCACTGACTAAACTTAAAAGTGTGTTATGTGTTCATTTTTTTCAGAGAGTCAGCTGTTAAACATTTAGCAACATACAACTGTCTAGGAATATTTTCTTGGTCCAAAGTTAGAATTATTCTCCAGTGAAAGCAGTTATATTCCTTGAAACTGCTTTTTTATTGTCGGTTCTCTTAGCGCGTATCTGTGTTCCTGGCTAGACACATTGTTTCCTACTTGCAGTTTCTCTAAAGACATAGTCAATGAGCAGGGGTAAAAATGAAAGAATATCTGTAAGTCTCTTCTTCCTCCTCCAAGAGCAACTCCTTCTCAGCAATCCAGTTTACATGTGACTTCTATCTACAACTATCAAACTAACAAACTCCAAACTGAATCTCTTCTATCACTGAATTCTCAATTCCTTCATTAGCTTGAATATAAAAATATATTTTATACATATGTCCAAAATGAATGGCTGATTCTCTCAACATTTTTGTCTTTCTTTATCCAATTATAAAAAGTTCACACATGATCAAATTATAAGAGATTACCAAAACTTTACACAATAAAATCCAACCCCACCAACAACTGCCCCATATCTCTCTTTCCTTTTCTGGCCAAAGTTCTTGGGAAGACAATCTACAATAAGTCCCTCTGTGTCCTTTCCAAAGACTATCTTCTTAAATGTCTACAGTCTGGCTTCTGACCTCATCATTCAACTGAAAAGGCTCCTGCTAATGTTATCAACGATCTCTTAGTTGCCACATTCAATGACCTTTTTTTTTCAATTCTCACACTTCTTGACCTCTCTATGAACTTTGACACTGTTGATAACTTTCATCTTCTTGACACTCTCTTCTCTTTAGTTTTGTTTTTATTCCCCTGATATTACTCTCTTCTAGATCTCCTCCAACTATTCCTCAGTCTTCTTTTTTGGATTTTCATCCAGGTGAGTGAGTGGGTATTCCATAAAGTTCTGTCCTGGGCCCTTTTCTTTTTTTTCCTCTATAATATCTCTATGTATAGAGGGGAAAATGACATAAGGAATTATACACAGATATTCAGAAAGTGAAAAGCATGCAAAATGCAATTAAAATGTTATCTACTATAAATCATAGGTGGTAACAATGATAAGAATGAGCAAAAATTTATCTGAGTTTTAAAAAGCCAAAAGGAGGAGATCCCATCACTTGGTCGATGATGCAGTCATTTGAAGGAGTTTGGAGATACATCCTGTAAAAATCTCTAAAGTTTCTTATCTCAATTAACAAAAATTTATTCAATACTGATTACCCATAAAAGCTTCACAGGTACAAGAAAAAGCAAAAAGAATCTCAACCATCAAGCAACTATATGTACCATTTCTGTCAATAATCTATAATGGACCCATGTAGATAGTATAGTGGATAAAGCACTTCCTGGGCCTGGAGTCAGGAAAACTTGACCTCATATCCAGCCTCAGAAACATACTAGCTTTGAGATCTTGAGCAAGTTACTTAACCTCCATTTGCATCAGTTTCCCCAACTGTGAAATAGGGATAATAATAGTACCCACCTCCCAGGTATTATGAGGTTGAGATAATTTTTGGAAAGTGCTTAGCTTATTACTGGCACAGAGTAGGCACTACATAGATGTTAACTATGATGATGATAAGGATGATGATGATGATAGTGACCTCACGGAGCCAAGATTGATAAGGATTAATCAAAGAAGGCATGTATACTACCCAGTTAAGAGACCTGGCCTCGTAAGCATTATGTTTATCCATTGCAGAATTCCAGGATCTCTCACTGAATGGTCCAGTGAAATTCCCTGGGCCATAGATCAAGCGTCTAACAATTCATCAGCAGTTCAGTTTATCTCAGATTTCCTAAAAATCACATTTCCTATATGTACTATGGTAATTCAAGTGTGGTTAGGATATGATAAAATTAACATCCTATTCTTAGAAAAATTCAAATTTATCCATGCATGTTTTTCTTAGTTTCTTTGTTGTTCAAGCTTGATTAAATTTTGCTGAATGAGTGGCAAATCTCAAACACCCAAAATACTCTAATGCCACTGGAAAAGGGCTACTACAAAAGCAGGAGCCAGTCTCTGCTCAATACCTTTGCTCATCTATTTATTGAATACCCTTTATCTTACTAGCATAACAGTTTTACAGTTCTAGTTAAATTTCAATAAATAACTTCAGTAGGGGAAAAAAAATGGGACATAATCTCAGCTGTTCCTAATTATATGGTGCTGAACTATATGTAGTAAGGCTAGAAATTTGGGGCACATATTTTTATTTAATTTAATGTCCAAAATATGCACAATTGTTTAGAGTTTCTTCAAAAATACAGTGCAGGTATGGTGAAAGTTTCTGTTGCCAAGAGTGTGAAGGAAGTGAGAAATTCCTTTTTCCAAGTGTGATTTTTATTAGGGTTCCATAAAAATGAACTCAGTGCTAATAAATCCTTCTAGAAAGAAATGCATACAGTCCTCTCCACAAAATATCTATAGAGTACATGCTCTAGAAAACATGGATAATGACTGTTTTTCTTATTAAGCAGTCCAGGCAATGTTTACTTTATTTTGAGATTGAAACCCAAGGCAGCAAATTGGTAGCAAGTACAGACTCAACACCTCACTTATAAATGTTGAGTTAAAATAAGTGATATCACATGGTTTTAATTTCTTCAACCAAAAAAAAAAAAACAAGCATTTATAGAATCAAGAATAGCATCCACAAAAATACTATAAATTAATTGATAATTTAATTTTATTTGCTAGTTTTATTTTTTTTTCTGTAATAATGAAGATTACATTAATTTCCGCCATTTTAACCTGAAACATAAAAATCATTTTGACATGCTGTGAGACACTATTTAAAAGGAAAATGAGAAAATCCACAGTGATACAAGTTTGGAAGAATGAGTAAAGAAAATTGTGACATAACAAATTATATACAGATATTCTATGAGAGCATAAAATCTGCAAAGATATTTTAAAAGGCATCTATAGTATGGGCAAGAATTATAGTAAGAAAAATAAACAAAATTACATGAGCTGCCAAAAAAACAAAAAAACCATGACATTTTAAGGATGTGTATATAAAAACATTTCACAGAACAGACTGGCTTACATTTCTAAATGACTTTGTTTAGACCACATTTTTTATGGTTTCTGGATATTTTCCTCAAAATATGCTGGGAAAAACTGACTTGACAAGGCAAAAGGACTTGTCCTTTGCCCTGAATTACAGTAAGCTCAGCTCTGAATGTACTTTCTTACTTCTGTGATAAGTTTATCCATTTCTATTTTCCAAATCATCCTTAGATATTACCCTCCTGGCCTCCTCTTCATCTCTGTTCCTCATTGATGTCAGAAGAGTTATGCATATCACACCTCTACACCAATATCTTCATTTTGACATTTTTTTTTCCTTTAGCAAAGGTATTTTTATTACAGTTAACAGTCTAAAGAATCTTCCTGTTATACTTTAGAAAACCTGCCCTTCATTGGATGGCATCCCAGTGTTTCCTCTCAGTTTAATTCAAATCTACAAATATTTTATTAAGGTCTTACTGTGTGAAGTACACATTTATTCATCAGGTTCTGTGGGAGGGATGTATGTAATATCTGAGTTGATTTTATAAAGGGATGTAAGAAATGAATGCCTATTCATCATTACGCTCATGGAGTTTACAGTCAAGAAAGGATAGTCTCCTAATTTTTGATTATTTGCAAATTCCATACACTTATCACAAACATTGACCATATTATAAATATCAAAGTAACCATTTTACATAAGTTTTTTTTTTTTTTAGTATACATTATTTTTCCTCATGGGTTATTTACAGTTTTTGTTTGTTTTTTTCTTTCCAAGAGCCCTTTAAGCAGTCTGGTATATCCTAATGGAGTCCTTGGAATATCTCTAATCCTTTCTCTATATACATGTACACACACACACATATACACACACATATATGCATATGCATAGATATGTCTCCTTGTACGTATATATATGCATAGATATGTCTCTTTGTATGTATGTATATATATATAATATATATATTCCATGACCATGTATGTGATGTCTATGTGTATATACATACATACATATGAACACAATTGAGTTGTTTAGAGAATACTAGTACCTATGGTGAGAAGGCTGCTGAGACCTTTTCAGAGCAGCTCATTCACCTGTGGTATCCACATGATCCATCCAACTCTCACCTGTGGTTCCAAGAAGTTGTATCTTGTTCAGTGTCCACAACCTAGTAAATCTTCTTGCTAGACAGGCTAATTCAGGCAGAGGGTATACTATAGAGGCTTCAAACTCATTGTTTAGTTAGAGAGGTATCTACTTCAAACATGTGAAGACTTCCCCTGGCAGAATGGGCAAATAATGGCCATGAAGGTGGCTGAAGCAGGAGCTGTGGAGAGCTTAGAACTTGATGTCATAGATGTCAAGGTCAACCACTGCATCCCAAGCCATCACCCATCATTTTGATGTTGGTCTTGCCACTGAACTTCAATGATTCTAGAAGGGAGAGTGAGACTGATGACTTTATGCAGCTCTATCTCATTTAAATCCAATTTATGAGCAAATCAAAAGACATCACCCATACCACTTTACCATTTTTTACCTATCTCATATACTGTGGGAACAAACAAGTGATGAAGCAATAGATACTATGAGACTGGGAGCTATAATCACAACCTGCAACAGGCTTCCTAGGCAATAAGGTTATCTTCTCACTGTACTGAAGTAAGAGTCAGATTCACCAGCCCCCTTGGTGTCTGCAGAGCCTGCTTTTAAGGACCACATCACTCGCCTCCTAGCATGAGAAAGTGGCTAGAAGAAGTGCCCTAAAATGATCTACTTCACACAGCATAACCCTAGAATGCTTTATGCAGCAAGTGGGGATCCCACCCTGAAGTAGAAGCACACCAAAAAATGTACAAAAAATTTTGAAAAGATGATTTCGCACACCATTGGCACATGGAATGTGCATACACTTATGAACAAGAAATGCAGTAGACCTGATTGACAGATTGCAAGATAACTCAGGAGGTATTAAAAGAGTAATCCTGAGTATAAGAAGACTGGCAAATGAAGGTCAGCTTACAAAAGTCAGAGCTGGATAAAATGGCTTCAGTGATGAAGAACACCACGAAATTGGCATACTTTTCACAATGATAACTATTCTCATCAACAAGCTTCACTGCCTACCAAAAGGATTGAATGACAGACTCATGACAAGGTGATTGCCACCTTCAGGAAAGCACCATCATCATCATGAGTGCATATGCTTCCACCATGATGAACTTTGATGAGGTCAAATAAAAATTTTATGGAGACCTCATCACCAATGTACTGAAAGAGGGCACTCATATAATTCTGTGGGACTTTAACGTCAGAGTAGGTAAAAAAAATCTATCAGACATGGAAGGGAGTCTTTGGAAGGAATGACATTGGAAACAGTAACAACAATGATCACTTACTACTGAAGACTTGTATGTCTCATGACCTTCTCATCAACAACACTTTTTCTAAACTCAATGAAACTTCATGAATGCACACTTGCAGAAAACACTGGCATTTAATACACTATGCCACTGTAAGAAAAAGAGACAAATAGGATGTGAGAATAGTGAAAACAAGGTGTGGCACAGAGTACTGGACCAATCATAGATGTATGCTCTCCATGCTAAACACTCACAATCAGCAAAAGCAACAGGCCCAAGGCAAGATATCAATGAGACAACTTAATGCTAGCAAATGAGAGGACTACTCCAAGCATGAACAGTTTTTGCTTATTTAGAGTAAAAAACTGAGCCAATACATGTTTGGCAACAGTAGAGCAGAAAAGGAGTGAGCAGCTTTCAGTGATTTGGTGTACAACACGACATTTACTCATCTGGGCCAGAATACTCACAAACATTAAGATTGGTTTGAAGAAAGTGATGGAGAAATTCAGAAGCTTCTAAAAGAAAAACAAAACTAACAACAATAATTCTACAGGATTTACTGGCAAGATAATTCATTCATCTCTATGAAACATTCAACTCCATCAAAAGTAAGGTACACGGAGTGGAGCCAAGATGGCAGAGTAAAAGAAGGATCTTGCTTGATCTCAAGCTCCAACCACTTTCTATACCTGTAAAATATGATTCTAAACAAATTTTAGAGCTACAGAACACAGAAAGTAACAGAGAGAAACAAATCCCCCACTGAAGGTAGCCTGGAAGGACTACAAGGGTCTATTGCACCACTGCTGGGAGCAGAGAGCAGTCCCATATGAGCTATGCTGGTCCAGAACCAGGACAGCCCAGACCCTTGGCACAGAGTGGCCAGAGCAAACTTCAGGAGAGTGAATCACTGGCAGCTGTGGTGATTTCCAGACTTCTCAACCTATAAACACCAAAGAAAAAGTAAAAGGTCAGTGGGTTGAGAAATCAAGATACAATAAAACAGATTCAAACAAATGAAAAAATAGAAGGCAATATGAAATATTTCACTGAAAAAACCACTGACCTAGAAAAGAGATCCAGGAGAGATAATTTAAAAATTATTGGACTACCTGAAAGCCACGATAAAAAAAAAAATACAAGAAAGAACCTAGACATCATTTTCAATAAATTCTCAAGGAAAATTTCCCTGATATTCTAGAACCAGAGGGCAAATTAGAAATTGAAAGAATACACCAATTGTCTCTTGAAAAAGATGCCCAAAAGAAAACTCCTAGGAATATTACAGTCAAATTCCAGAGTTCTCAGGTCATGGAGAAAATATTAAAAGCAGTCAAGAAGAAATAATTTGAATATTGTGGAAACACAATCAGAATAACATAAGATCTAACAACTTCTAAATTAAAGACTTGTAGTGGTTGGAATATGATATTCTGGAGGTCAAAGGAGCTAGGATTAAAACCAAGAATAACCTACCCAGAAAAACTGAGTATAATGGTTCGAGGGGGGAAATATGGCCATTCAATGAAAGAGAGGACTTTCTTTCTTTCTTTTTTTCCTTTTTAATGGCTTGTTTATTTATTTTCAATTTACAAGATTCAGTTCCACGTTCACTTGTGTTTCAGATTTTCTCCCCTCCCTTCCCCCCCTCCCCAGGTGATGTGTAATCATGCATAGGACCTGCAAATACTTTCACATTGTACAATAGTTTGGTTATATAGAAGGGTTGTAACCAATGAGTGATCACTGGGAAAAGCAAAACAAAGCAAACCCAGACATGAAAGAACGATAGCGTGTTTTGCTACAGTCTCCATTTAAACTACAGTCTTTCTATATCTTTCTCTGAGTTTAGATATCTCCTTC
>CM053588.1:158498382-158519961 GCA_028646515.1 Pseudochirops corinnae | reverse complement strand
AAGGAAGGATGGTGTAAACTCTAAATTGGGTATCTTGCCACACAGGAGAGTAGGGGGGATGGGGATGAGAGGTGGGATGATGGAGGGGAGGGCATGGTGGGGGGAAGTGTTGATGGAAGTACACACTTCTATAAAAGGACAGGGACAGGGTAGAGAACAGAACAAGGGGAGTGGGGGTGGGATAGGAAGGAGGGACATAATTAGTCTCTCACACTATGCCCACTGTGGAGATGTTGTGCATAATTACACATGTACAGCCTGTATTTAATTGCTTGTCCTTCCAGTGGGGGTGAGGGAAGAGGGAGAAAGGGAAAAAATCTAGAATGTAAAGTTCTATAACCAAATGTTAAAAATATATGTGTGTGTGTATACATATATATATATATATATATATATATATATATATATATATAATTATTATTATTAACTATATCCAACTTGGATTTAAGATACACAGGCACTATGGTAGGGAGATCCATCCTACCCTAGCAGAAAGTCAGAGGGATGACAGGGAGGACATGAGCGAGAGCAGATTGGGGGAGGGGCTATACAATGGGATGGCTGTTTTGAGGTGTTGGGTAGGGGAAAGATGGGGAGAAAATTTGTAACTCAAAATCTCGTGGAAATGTATGATTAAATAAGAAAATAAATTAATTTTTAAAAAAAATAATAAAAAATGAAATAAAATAGTCATCAAATGAATCTACCAATCACCTCCTGAAAGAGATACAAAATTGGAAACATTAAGAAATATTGTAGCATAATTCTCACATTATCATTTCAAAGAGAAAACACTGCAAGCAGTCAGGAAGAAACAATTTCAATATCATGGAACCACAGTCAGTATTACACAGGACCTTACTGCTTCTACATTAAAAGATCTGAGGACATGGAATAAAATACTCTATAAGGCAAAGGAATTTGGCTTACAACCAAGAATCAGCTACCCAGCAAAAGTGAGCATAATCATTAAAGGAATTAGACAAAATATCAGACTTCTAAACCATCCTGATGAGAAAACCGGAGCTCAACAGAAAATTTAATCTTCAAATACAAGAATCAAGAGACGCATTAAAAATGGTAAATGCAAAAGAAAGAAACAATGTGTTATTAATAAGGGCAAACTGTTTATATACCTTCAAGGGAAGAAGACACTTATAACTTGAGAATTGTATTGTTAGTATATCATTTAAAAGCAGTACACATAGATAGAGGACATGGGTATAAGTGGACTTTGATATAATGATAAAAAATCTAGTTAAGTGGTGAAAAGGGATTGTCCTGGGAGAAAAGAAAAGAAGGAGGCAGACAAGAGTACATTACAATATAGGAACAGGTTTAAAGGCTTATTACAGTAGAGGGGGAAAAGGGAGCAAGCTGAGCATTATTTGAACCTTACTCTCAACAGATTTAGCTCAAAGAGGGAATAACATAATCAGTTAGGTATAGAAATCTAACTTAACATATAGGAAGTAGGAAGGGAAAGGAAAAGAAAGGGGGAGTAGATAGAAGGGAGGGAAGAAGCAGCAAGGTTAGAGGGAAAGAAAGCGATAGGGCTGATAAAAGCGAGGTGTTTGAAAGCAAAACATTAGTGAGGATGGAAAGGGAAAAAGGAAAAAAGAAAAGCATAAAATGTGGGGGGAATAGGTTGGAGAGAAAAACACAGATAGAAATCATAATTGTGACTCTGAATGAGATGAAGTCTCCCATAAAATGAAAGTGGATAGTAGAGTGGATTAAATCTATAATCCTACAATATGTTGTTTAGAAGAAACACATTAGAAGCTGTGGGATAGATACAGAGTAAATGTAAAAGGCTAGAGCAGAATATATTATGTTTCAGGTGAAATTAAAAATTAAAAGAAATACAGGGGTAGCTATCTCGATCTCAGACAAAGCAAATACAAAATACATCTAATTAAAAGAGAAATGGAAGGAAACTACAACTTGCTAAATGGTACTGTAGACAATGAAGTAATTTTATAACTAAACATGTATGTAACAAGTAGTATAGCATCCAAATTCTCAGACAAGTTAAAGGAGTAACAGGAAGAAAGAGATAACAGAAATAGACTAGTGTGAGACCTCAGCTTTCCCCTTCTCAGAACTAGATGTATCTAATCACAAAATAAACAAGAAGTTAAGGAGGTGAATAGAATTTTTTTTAAAAGTTAGATATGTTTGACCTCTGGAGAAAATTCAATGGCGACAGAAAGGAATGTACCTTTTTCTAGCAGTACATGGCAACTATTCAAAACCTGACCATGAATTAGGGCACAATTACCTCACAAACCTATGCAAAAAGGCAGAAATTTTAAATGCATCATTTTCAGATCATGATGCAACAAAATTACATGTAATAAAGAGCCATGGAAAGACAGACTAACAACTAATTGCAAACTAAATAATCTAACCTGAAAAAATGAATGGTCCAAACAACAAGTCAAAGAAAAAATCAGTAACTTCAGCCAAGAGAAATATGATAATGAGATAACACACCAAAACTTATGGGTTGAAGAAATAGCAGTTGTTAGGGAAAGCTTTATGTCTCTGACTGCTTACATGAATAAATTGGAAAAAAAACTGATCAATGAATAAGGCATGCAACTAAAAAAAGCTAAAAAAGAACGTATTAAAAATTCCCAATTAAACACAAGTTAGAAATTCTGAGAACCAAAGAAGAGATTAAGAAAATCGAAATTAAGGAAACTATTGATTGGGGCGCCTAGGTGGCACATTGAATAGAGCACTGGCCCTGGATTCAGGAGGAATTCAGCTCAAATCCGGCCTCAGACGCTTAACACATGTGACCTTGGGCAAGTCACTTACCCTCAATTGCCCTACCTTCTCCCCTCTGAAAAGCCAAAAAAACCCCACAACAACTATTAAACTAATAAATAAAACTAAAAGATTGATTTAAGAAAAAAAATAACAAGAAAATAAATAAACGTTTGGTCAATTTGGTTAAAAAAAGAAAGAAGTAAACCAAATTAATCAATATCAAAACTGAAAGCGGTGAATTCACCACCCATGAAGAGGAAAAAAAAACCAATAATTAGGAGCTATTTTGCCGAACTGGGTGTCAAAAATTCTGACAATCTTAGTGAAATGGATGGTTACAAAAATGTAAATTACCCGGATTAACAAAAGAAGTAAAATACTTAAATAACCCCATTTCAGAAAAAATAAATTGAACAAGCCATCAATGAACTCCCAAAGAACAAATCTCAAGGGCCAGATGGATTTACAAGTGAATTCTATCAAACATTTAAAGAACAACTAATTGCAATACTATATAATATTTTTTGGGAAAATAGGAGGAGTCCGTAAAGTCAATCATGAGCAGCTCTCCTGAGAACTGCTGCGGTGAATAACTCTAAGGATCTAATCACATAGTAAAGTGAATGCTCTATGCAGAATCAAACTAAAGCAAAACATTCAAGAAACTAAAGCATAATATTCACAACTTATAACATAACAATGCATTACAAAGGTGGCCACATAGTCTTATACAAAACATAAAATTCAGTAAGTCACAATCTTCTCAATTAATATAAAGTGTCCTTGTAAAGTCTTCTTTCATCTTGATTGGAGGCTGGTTTCTAATCTTCCTTAAGTCAATCATCCTTAAGGTGTAGTGGAAATTACAAAGGCCATCCAAGTCTAGGTCGCAATAAGTTTTAACATATTCAGTCACTACTGAGTAACCAAGCACAGTTCTCTTTCATCCTGATTTGAGACTGCCTCCCAAACCCCATGGCTTCTCCTCCACAGGCTGACTGCTTCCAGCTCTTGCCTGGATTCACCCAACTGTTGCCTGAATTTACAGGAAACCAGTTCTCTCAGGTCTTGCCTGGACTCACACATAGGCAGCTCTCCACTACTGCTTCACACCACAATTTATAGGGACAGCTCTTCAAAATATCTGTTTCTAGGAAGACGAAGCTTAACAGAATCCAACAATATTTACAAATATTGTTGGCAATATCATTTCAGTTCACTTCTTGTCTGACAAAGTAACACAAACCAACTATAATGGTAATTGATTTTAATTTGAAGATCTCTTTGTGTATTGGCAAGTAATCAGGTACTTGGCCCTTAGTAACTAATCAAACCTCCGTGAAAGAAACAGAAGGTATGAACTCCTGTCGCCTGTTGCTAACATAACAGGAAGGGGTTGGCTGAAACAGGAAGCTAACAGAAATTGTGAAGGATTTGAGATGGACTGGACCCTGTGAACTTTAGTGTGGAGCAGGACCTACCTGGAGAACTGTACAAGGAATGGGGAGCTGTCTGCCTTTGAACCCAGGTGACAGTTGGGTGAATACAGGTATAATCTGGGACCATGGAAGGAGATCCAGAGATTGCTGAGAACTTGCCTGGGGTCAAGATGAAGAAGATTCCTCCTCTTGGGTATTGAATGGTGTGATGATAACCTGGTTTACTAGTAACCTAGGGGTGGAGGGTTTGTGTATTTTCTAATGATTGCACTTAGTGATTAATGATACTTAGTAATTGATGACTGAATAAGTAATTGATTTATAATCTAGTATGTCCCACGAGTGGAAGACTTTGATTATTGTATTTTGAGATAACTGAATGACTAAGATGGAAAACCTTCTTAGGGATGCTTGAATACACTAAATGATTGGACTTTGTTGAAAACTATTGTGGCCACTTTGATGAAAACTATGTGGTCATTTTAATGATAAGCTGTTGTGAATACTATATTGTGATTTTCTGTGACAAACTGTAACATTGTGAATGCTGTACCTTGATTTTCTGTGAATGTTTTGCTTTGATGTGTTATGGAATAAATAGAGTGTTCACTATACTGTGTAATCAGAACCTTAAAATCTGTTCACAGTGGCATTCTTCTGGAAAGCTGCTCATGCATGGCATTACACCAGCAGACAAAGCTTCTGTCTGAAAAATCAAACACAAATAAAAGTAAAGTCTGAGGACTTCTGTAAATAGTAGTAAAAACCTCTTTCAGGATTTCTGTAAACAGTAATGAAGTCCTCTTTTGGGACTTCTGTAAACAGCACTAAGATCCTCTTTCAGGACTTCTGGATCATCAGTAAAATCCTCTTTCAGGACTTCTGCCCCAAAACAAGAGGCAAGGCTTTTGACTCACAGAACAACAGACAGAATACTACAGAGTGCCAAAATCACAAGCATTCTCCCTCTCAGTTGTGCTTGGCCCCAGCCTGTACTCAAGCTTTTATGTATTTTTCCTCTTCCTGTTCCACCCTTTCTATTCTGCTCTTCTTATTCCACTCCTTTTGCAAGCTGCTCCCACCCTGGGCTCCATGTGATGTTAAGGGCAGGGAAAGTCTCCAAACTCCCTTAGGCCTATCAAGGGCAACACAATGTATACTGTTTCCAATAAAGACATGATATAGTAACAGGCAAGGCTCAAAGGCAATTGAATTGCTAAAACAAGGAGCTAAATACTACTTTGTTTGCCATCACAAAGTTCTACCCAATTCTTTTTATGATACAAATATGGCACTGATACCCAAACCAGGAAGAGTCAAAACAGAGAAAGAAAATCATAGACCAATTACCCTAATGGATATAAATACAAAAAAAATTAAATAATATACTAGCAAAAAGATTACAGCAACTTATATAGAGGATAATACACTATGACCAGGTAGGATTTATACCAGGAATGCAGAGCTGGTTAAATATTAGGAAAACTATCATCAGAATTGACCATAGCAACAACAAAACTAACAGAAATAATGTAATTATCTCAATAGATGCAGGAAAAGCATTGAGAAAATACAACACCCATTCTTATTAAAACAACAACAACAACAACACTAGAAAGCATAGGAATAAATGGAATCTTCCTTAAAATGATAGGTAGCATGTACCTAAACCATCAGCAAGTAGTATATGTAATGCATATAAGCTAGAAACATTTCCATTAAGACCAGGGGTGAAACAAGGATGCCCATTATCACCACTGTTCTTCAATATTGTACTTGGCATGTTAGCTTTAGCAATAAGAGAAGAAAAAAGAAATTGAAGGAATTAGAATAGGCAAGGAAGAAACAAAGCTATCACTCTTCAGAGATGATATGATCATATACTTAGAAAATCCTAAAGAATCAAGTAAAAAAAAAATAAATTATTAACAACTTTAGCAAAGTTGATGGATATAAAATAAACCCACATGAATCATCTACCTATATAACTAATAAAGCTCATATTAGCAGATAGAAAGAGAAATTCCATTTAAAGGTACTGTGGATATCATAAAATATTTGAGAGTCTACCTGCCAAAACAAACACAAGAACTGTATAAACACAATTACAAAAACTTTTCACACAAATAAAGTCAGACCTAAATAATTGGAAAAATATCAGTTGTTCATGGGTAGGCCAAGTTCATATAACAAAAATGACAATTCTACCTTACTTAATTTACTTATTGAGTGCCATATGTAATGGTAATTGGAATAGGCTGAATGTAATGACATCGAGCTTGTGGTGGGAGGACTTTGCTGAAGGGTGGATCAGAACCCATAGGAAGCTGAGAATCAGAACAGTTAGAGATAGAGGGAGGAGAGGAGTCACCCAGGCAGAAAGCTAGGCTTCTGAGTGTTCATTTGTGGGAAGGCTAAAGGATGGTCTGGCTCTCTGCACTGCTATAGTGTATTAACTTCTCTGCTACTATAATGGATACAGCTTTCTGGTTCAGGGTTTTCTTTGCTGGTGTCTGAATAAATGTTTCTGCTTCTGTCTTCTATATGGAGAGCCTGTTACATTTTGCAATTGAGTACTAAGCCAGCATATTCACAACCACCATGTATGCTATGAATATTGCATGAGTACTACACCATACCAATAAACTACCCAAAAATTATGTTACACTGCAATAAAAAACAATAACAAAATTCATCTGGAAGAACAAAATGTCCAGAATATCAAGGAAATTAATGAATTAAGGATTAATCAACAGATTAATTAAAGGGAAGGTGGCTTAAATTGTGGTATAAAGCAGAAATCAGCAAAACTACTTGATACTGGCTAACAAATAGAGTGGTGGGTCACTGGAATAAGTTAGGTACACAAGATACAGTAGTCAATGATTATACTAATCTACTATTTGATAAATAAAAAGATCCCAGTTTCCGGGATAAGAACCCATCATTTACCAAAAACTAATGGGAAGAATGGAAAATAGTAATGCAGAAACTAGGCATAGACCAACATCTTATACCCTATACCAAGATAAATTCAAAATGGGTCCATGATTTAGACATAAAGACCAATAATATAAATAAACTAGGAGAGCAAGCAGTGGTTTACTTGTTAGATCTATGGAGAATGGAATAATTTATGACCAAATAAGAGATAGAGAACATTATAAAATGCAATGTTGAGGTTTTTTTGTGTTTTTTTCTCATTGTTGTTGTTTTCAGTTCAAGTTCATAGACCCACTGAAAATTTATTCACAGAAGACAAGGGGTACATGGACCTCATATTAAAAATACTTGCAATGCTTTTAATTATATTAATATCATATTATATGAGTACTGATATACAATATGCGATAAAATTTAAAATGCTATACAAGCTCCTTGAGGGCAATTAATTTTTCATTTTTTTTTCTTCTTATCTCCATTATTTAGCACTATAAATGGTATGAAGTTGGTGGTTACTAAATGCTTGGTTAATGAATAAGGAAGGAAATAGAATTTGAAAATTCACATCATTTTTATTATATATAAGAATTACAACTTCCCCATAACTAGTTTATCTAGAATTGTTCTTGTTAAACTGACAGTAGAATGTGGTCAGATAGAGAATATTAAGAACATGTTCTCCTAAGACTCAAGAAATGTAGATTACATAATAAAACCAGAAACTATAATACTTAGGTCAGATAAGTAGGTCAGAAATAAGCAGAAGTTCAAAAAAGAATGAAGCAAGTACAGATTCGTCAATAAAATGGGAAATTTCAATTCTATATAAAGGCAGATACAAAATAAGAAGTTACATTTTCTTAGGAATAGCTAGTTCAGTAGATGGAAAGCCAGGACTGGATTCAGTAAAAACTAAGTTCAAATCTGTCCTCAAGCACTAACTATGACTTTGAGTAAATCTTAATGGCTGCTTTTCTAAGTTTCTTTATCAGTAAAATGGAAACAATAATAGCATCTAATTCCCAGAGAATCAAATCAAATAATAATTGTAAAATATTAAGTAGTTCACTATATACAAAGTGGCACATGGTGTTACATGAAATTTAGTTATTATTATTGTTATTATTACATCAAAATAACTGAAAATCTGAATATATAAAACATGCATACACATATTCAGTACTGAAAACTAGCAAGAACAGGTAATTAAATAGAGCATAAATTAAAAACACAAAAACAATATTTTTTAAAACAATGAAGGCTAAAACATATTCTGAAAATGGAAAGAGATTAGCAAAACTGAAAGCAATTAATCCACTGAATTGATAAATAATACTTAGTTGTTGGTTGTGGTCTTTTGTTCTAGAAGAGGATCAAAATAGCATCACCATGTTGGAGTCAAGGTATAGCATCTTGAATAGGTACATTTAGCTTGAAGAGGACAAGTATATAATCAGTCCAGCATTCTGTACCACACATTACCTTCATCACTCTCACATCCTGTCTCTTCACCTTACAATGACATTTTCTATTAAATGAAATTTTATTGAATTTAGGTAAATTGAAAACAGTATTGTTGATAAGAAGGTCATGAGACACACAAGATTTCAGTAGTAAGTGATTATTGCTATTGTTCTTAACTCTAGTTCTCTCAAGGATTCATTGCCATGTCTGGTAGTTTGTGCCTACTTCTTCCATTAAGGTCACTCAAAATTGTAAGTGTGTCCTTTTTCAGCACATTGATGATGACAGTATCTAGATCTTCATAAAATCTTTATTTGATCTCATTAGGGCTTCTCATGGTGCAAGCATGTGCACTGATGATGGTGGTGTAGCATTTTCCTACAAGCAGCAAGTGCATTTTCATAAGCTTGTCATTAACTCTTTTTGGTAGGCATACAAGCTTTTGGCTAGACTGATTTTGATTGCAAAACCTACACTAGTTTCACAGTACTCCCATTCACTGTGGCAACTCCAGAAAAACCTGAATATACCTTCACCTTCAGGAAAGGGCCTCCATTTGCCACCCTTGCTTCTCTCAACACTATTATTTGGATATGATACTTACTGAGGTATCTTGCAACAAGAGTTGTTTCTTTTTCAAGTCTCTTAGATTTGGTATTATCTATAAGTGCACATACATTCTTGTACTTAAAAGAAAAGGCTGCTCAGACACGCAGAAGGCTGCTAAATCTGACTGGAGCTTCCAGTGAGAAAATAAACCTATGGCCTGGGACACCTGTTTGTGTAGTTGTGACTAAAGCAAGCAGTGCAATAGCACTTTCTGCTTCATCATTTGTTTGTTGCTATAGAACTTTGAAATAGGAAAAAGTGGTAAAACAGTATGGGTGATGTCTCTTGATTAGCACATAAGTTGGATTTAAGTGAGGCAGAGTTGCACAAAGTCATATGCCTTGCTCTCTCTTCCCCAGCCATCAGTCTAGTGGTAATAAGTCAAGATGACTGCTTATGGTTTGGGATGCAGTGGATGACTTTGATATCTCTGATATCAAACCAAACACTCAGGGCTCCATAGCACATGCTTCAGCTGCTTTCTTGGCCATTGGAACACATGGTTCTCATCTACTCATTTGGCAGGGGGAAGTCTTAACATGTTTGTGTGTGGGGGGGAATCCCTTAACTCACCAAAGGGTTTGAGACCCTTACTTATCCACACCTTGGTTTAGTTGGTCTGATGAAACAATTTATCAGGTTATGGCCTGTGCACATGTTACAACTTCTATGAGCCACAGGTGAGAGTTGGGTGGGTCAGGTAGACACCAAAAGTGGAAAGCAGTCCTGAAAAGGGCTTAGTAATCCTCATACCAGAGGGATTTGTTTTCCCCTACAACTCAAATAATAGTGAATGTTATCATTAAAGAAATATAATATTATGTAAACTCTTAGTTAGTCTGACTACAAAAATAGAGACAGAAAAAACAAATTGCCATTATGAAAACTGAAAAAAATAAGGAGACAACATAACTCCAGAAAAAAAAAATCATAGAGGAATTTATTATAAAAACAAACAATAAGCAGTCATGTGAAAAATTGTTTTATGTCATTAATATTTATAGAAATTCAAATATAAATTTGAAGTAATTTAAAATTTTGATTTTCTACTTCATACCTATCAAATTGTCAAAGATGGCAGAAATAAAAAAAAGACATTTATTAGATGGGCTAAAATAAGGCAGATAAACTTTGCACCATTGATTGAGCTATGGTATAGCTATTCAGAGGAATAATTTGTACTCTATCCAAATGTTACTAAACTGTGCATACCCATTAACATATCAATACGACTGCTAGATACTACAAAAATTTTAATTCAAGGAGAAAGTGATTCATTTATACAGAAGTATTTAGAGCCACTACTTTAGTAGAGCAAAGCACTAGAAAAGATGATATGCCCATTAATTGGAGAATGACTAAATATATTATTAAATATGTACATAATGTAGTACCATATTATTGGGCTATAAGAAATGACAAAAGGAATGGATCTAAAGATGCCAGGAATGACTTGTATGAACTGAGTCATAGCAAAGTGGTCAAAGCAAGGATCACAATTTATTCAGAAACAACATTGCAAATAAAAATAACTTTCTTTTTTTAAATTGTTATGTTTATTTACTTTTAGTTTACAAGATTCATTTCCACAATTCTTTGAGTTTCAAATTTTCTACCCCACTCCCACCCCCAACCCATAGTGGCTTACAATCAAGTATAGGATCTACAAATACTTTTACATTGAACATTAGTCTGGTTGTATAGAAGGGGTGTAACTGGTGCAATGAACAGTGGGAAAGAGGAAACAAAACCAAACATGGAAAAGAAAGACAGCATGTAGTTTGCTTTGGTCTCCATTTAAACCCTGTTCTTTATAGATCTTTCTCTGAAGGTAGACATCTCCTTCCATCCTGAGATATTTAGAGTTGTGTTATAACCTTGTGTTGCAGAGAAGAGTCCAGTTTGTCAAAGTTGGTCGTCACATAATAGTTGCGTCTGTAATCGTGTACAAATTTATCTGGGTTCTGCTCTTCTCACTTAGTAACAGTTTATATAAGCCTCTCCAGGTAAATATGAAGTCCATCTGCTCTTCATTTCTCATAATACAATAGTATTCCATTACATTCATATACCATAACTCGTTTAGCTATTCCCCAATTGGTGGGCATCCCCTTAATTTACAGGGTTTTTTTGCCACCACAAAGAGAGCTGCCAAAAATATTTTTGCACATATGAGTCTCCCTCCCACTTCTATGATTTCTTTGGGATATAACCCTACAAGTGGTATTACTGGCTCAAAGGGTATGCAATTATATGTAGCCCTTTGGACATAGTTCCACATTGGTCTCCAGAATGGTTGAATCAGTTCACAGCTCCACCAACAATGCATTAGTTTTCCAATTTTTCCATACCCTCTCCAGCATTTGTCATTTTCTTGTTTTGTCATCTTAGTCAATCTGACTGGTGAGATATGGTACCTCAAAATTGTTTTGATTTGCATTTCTTGAATCAATAGTGATTTAGTTCATTTTTTCACATGCTTATAGAAATAATGTTTAATTTCTACCTCGGAAAATTGCCTGGTTGTATCCTTTGACCATTTATCAACTGGGGAATGACTTGTATTATTATGGATTTGTCTCATTTCCCTGTATATTTTAGAAATGAGGCCTTTATCCGAGACACTGGTTGTAAAAATTATTTCCCAATTTCTGATTTCTCTCTTAATCTTGGTTACTTTGGCTTTGTACAGAAACTTTTGAATTTAATGTAATCAAGATTATCCATTTTGCATTTTATATTACTCTCTAACTCTTTTTTGGTGAAAAAGTCTTCCCTATTCCATAAATCTGACAGGTAAGCTATTCCTTGCTTCCCCTAGATTACTTACAGTATTAGCCTTTATACCTAGATCTTGCATGCATTTAGACTTGATTTTGGTATGGTGTTAGATGATGGTCTATGCCCAGTTTCTGCCATACTATATTCCAGTTTTCCCAGCAGTTTTTCTCAAATAGTGAGTTCTTATTCCAAAAAACTGGTGTCTTTTGGTTTATCAAACAGTATATTACTATAGTCGTTGACTACTGAGTCTTTTATACCCAATATATTCCATTGATCTACTACTCTATTCCTCAGCCTGTATCAAGTAGTTTTGATGACTGCTACTTTTATAATACAGATTAAAATATGGTACAGCTAGGCCACCTTCCCTAGCATTTCTTTTCACTAATTGTCCTGATATTCTGGACCTTCTGTTCATTCAAATGAATTTTGTCACTATTTTTTCTAGCTCTGTAAAGTAATCTTTTGGTAGATTGATTGGTGTGGCACTAAATATGTAATTTAATTTAGGTAAAATTGTCATTTTCATTATATTAGCTTGAACCAGCCACTAGCAATTAATGTTTTTCCAATTAGTTAGATCAGATTTCATTTGCGTGAAAAGTGTTTTGTAGTTGTGTTCATATAGGTCCTGGGTTTGTTTTGGCAGATAGATTACCAAATATTTTATCATGTAACTTTAAATGGGGGTTTCTCTTACTATCTCTTGCTGTTGCACTTCTTTAGAAATATATAGGAATGCTGAGGATTTATGTGGGTTTATTTTATACCCTGCAACTTTGTTAAATTTATTTATTATTTCAAAAAAATTTTTTTTTTACTTGATTCTCCAAGTATATCATGATATCATTTGCAAAGAGTGATAGGTTAGTCTCTTCTTTGTCTAATTTGATTCCTTTGGTTTCTTTTTCTTCTCCAATTGTTACTGCTAACATTTCTAGTACCAGGTTGAATAAGAGGAGTAATAGTCGACATCCTTGTTTCACCCCTGATCTTACTGGCAATACTTCAAGTTTATCTCCATTACATATAATACTTGCTGATTGCTTTAAAAAAGATGCTACCTAGTATTCTAAGGAAAACTCCATTTATTCTTATATTTTCTAGTGTTTTTAATAGTAATGGAGTTCTATTTTGTCAAAACATTTTTTTCTGCATCTATTGAGATAATCATATGGTTTCTGCAAGTTTTATTGTTGATATGATCAATGATACTGATCATTTTCCTAATACTGAACCATCCTCACATTCCTGGAATAAATCCAACCTGAGCAAAATGTATTCTTCTTGTGATAAATTGCTGTAATCTCTTTGCTAATATTTTATTTAAAATTTTTGCATATGTATTCATGAGGGAGATTGGTCTATAATTCTCTTTCTCCATTTTGTCTCTCTCTGATTTAGGTATCAGTACCATATTTGTGTCATCAAAAGAATTTGGTAGGACTCCTTCTTCACTAATATTCCCAAATAGTTTGTAGAGTATTGGGATCAATTGATCTTTAAATGTTTTACAAAACTCACTAGTAAATCCATCTGGCCCTGGAGATGTTTTCCTATGGAATTTACTGATGGCTTTTTCAATTTTTTTTTTTCTGGGATGGGGTTATTTAAGTAATTTATTGCTTCTTCAATTAATCTGGGCCACTTATATTTTTGTATATTCATCCATTTCACTAAGATTGTCAAATTTATGTGCACACAATTGGGCAAAAAAATTCCTAATTATTGTTTTAATTTCCTCTTCATTGGAGGAACATTCACCCTTTTCATTTTTACATGCAAAAATTTGTTTTCTTCTTTTTTTTTTATCTTATTGACTAAACGCCTATCAATTTTATTAGTTTTTTTCTAAAATCAGGTCTTAGTATTATTTATTGATTCAATGGTTTTCTTAATTTCAATTCTATTAATCTCTTCTTTGGTTTTCATTATTTCTAATTTAGTATTTAATTGGGGATTTTCAATTTGTTCTTTTTCTAGCTTTTTCAATTGCACGCCCAATTCATTGACCTCTACTTTCTCTAATTTATTCATATATGCATTCAGGGACATAAAAATTCCCCTAAAACCTGCCTTTGCTTCATCCCACAAGTTTTGGTGTGATTTCTCATTATTATAATTCTCTTGAATGAAGTTACTGATTGTTTCCATAATTTCTTCTTTAACCCACTCATTCTTTAGGATTAAATTATTTGGTTTCCAATTACTTTTTTTTGTGTATCTTTCCATGGCCCTTTATTGCATATGATTTTTATCTCATCATGATCTGAGAATGATGCATTTAATATTTCTGCATTTCTGAATTGAATTATGAGATTTTTATGCCCTAGTACATAGTCGATTTTTGTGTATATGCCATGTACTGCTGAGAAGAAGGTATATTCCTTTTTATCCACATTCACTTTTCTCCAGGGATCTATCATGTCTAGCTTCTCTAAAGTTCTATTCACTTCATTAATTTCTTTATTGTTTATTTTGAGGTTAGATTTATCAATTTCACAGAGGGGGTGTTTGAGGTCCCCACTAGTACAGTTTTGCTATCTATTTCTTCCTCTGATTCTCTTGACTTTTACTCTAGCAGTTTGGATGATACACTGCCTGGTGCATATATATTACCTAATGATACTGCTTCATTCTTTATGGTGCCTTTTAGCAGGATGTAGTTTCCTTCCTTATCTCTTTTAATTGCATCTATCTTTACTTTTGCTTTATCTGTGATAAAGATTGCTACCCCTGCTTTTTTTACTTTAGTTGAAGCATAATATATTCTACTCCATCCTGTTACCTTTACCCTGTGCATATCCCTTTGTTTCAAATGTGTTTCTTGTAGAGAGCATATTGTAGGATTGTGGTTTTTAATCCATTCTGCTATCAGCTTCTGTTTTATGGGAGAGTTCATCTCATTCACATTCACGGTTATGATTACTATCTGTCTTTCCGTCCATCCTATTCCCTCTCATTTATATTTTTGTATCTTCCTTTCCCCTTTCCCTCCTTAATAATTTTCCTTTCAACCACTGCCTCCCTCAGTATTCCCTCCCTGTGTCCTCCCTTCTTTACCTACCTTTCCCCCTTACTACTCTTTCCCTCCCTTCTAAGCACCCTTCCCCTTCTTACATTGCGCCCCGCCCCCCCATCCCTCCTACTCCCTGTAGGGCACAATAGGTTTTTATTCTTAACAGAGTCTGTTATTCCCTCTTTGAAATCAAGCCAATGCTAATAATTTTTTTACAGTGTTCCTCTCCCTCCCTCTCTTCCCTCTATCATTATGAATTTCTGTGTCTTTTCATGTTAGGATCTAAATTTAACTGATTATATCTATCCCTCTTTGAGTCAGAACCAATGAAAATAACGTTCATATGATGCTCACCTCTGTCCTTCCTTCTCCTCCACTTTAGTATTTTTTTATGCCTCTTTATGTGTCATAATTTACCATTTTCTGCCTCATCCTTTCCTTTTCTCCCAGTACAATCTCTTTGTTCTCCTTACTAAGGTTTTTTTCATCTTCAGATTAGTTCACTTATGCCCACACCCTCTATCTATGTACTTAATTTTAATGTTGCAAAAATTATACAAATTTCACAATTGACAAGTATCCACTTCTCATATAAGGATATAAAGAATTTGCTCTTATAGAGTCCCAAGTTATGTGCATGTGTATGCATATGTGAGTGTATGTGTATGTGTGAGTGTGTGTTTTCTTTGTTTACCTTTCTATGTTTTTCTTGGGACTTGTAAGTGGAGATCAAATTTTCCATTGAGCTCTGACTTTTTCATCAGGGAAGTCTGAAAGTCCTTTATTTCATTAAATTACCATCTCCTTGCCTGAGAGATTATGCTCAGCTTTGCTGGGTAGTTCATCCTTGGTTGCAGTTCTAGCTCTTTTGCTTTATGAAATATCAAATTCCAATCTCTCCATCTTTTAATGTAGAAACTGCTAAATCCTGTGTGATCTTGAATGTAGTTCCATGATATTTGAATTGTTTCTTTTTGGCTGGATGCAGTATTTTCTCCTTGACCTGGTAGCTCTGGAATTTGGCTATTATATTTCTTGGAGTTTTAAATTTGGGATCTCTTTCAGGAGGACATCAGAGAATTCTTTCAATAACTATTTTCCTTCTGATTCTAAGAACTCAGCACAGTTTTCTTTGACAATCCCTTGGAGGGTGCTGCCTAGGCTGCTTATTTTGGCTTTTTGGTAGGCTAATAATTCTTAGATTATCTCTCTTGCATCTGTTTTCCCAGTCTACTGTTTTTCCAGTGAGATATTTTACATGTTCTTCTAATTTTTTAATCTTTATGTTTTGTTTGACTGACTCTTGCTGCATCATAGAGTCCTTAGCTTCAATTTGACTGATTCTAATTTTTAATGAATTATTTTCCTTGATTAGTTTTTAAAGTTCCTTTTCCATATGTTCAGTTTTCATTTTTAGGGAGGTATTTTCTCCAGTTAAATTTTGGACCGCCCATCCTATTTCTCCAATTTTGCTTTTTCAAGATTTGTTTTCTTCACAGAGATTTTTTTTTTTTCTGGTTTGGTAACTGTAGATTTAAATGTATGTCCTACCTCTCTAATTTGGTTTTTAAAATCCCTCTTGAGCTCCTCCAAGGATGCTTTTTGGGCTTGAGACCAATTCACATTTCCTTCTGTGGTCTCCAGTGTGACTATGTTACCCATGTTGTGCTCTGAATTTGATCATTCTTACTCACTATAAAAAGATTTTATTGTTCTAGATTTCACAGGTTCTGCCTTCCCCATTGTTATTTCCTATGTCCTGGATTTTTAGAGTGGATATGTGCTTCTGGCGTGCAGAGGTATTGAGCTGCTCAGACTGGGAGTTAGGGGTTTGGCTGTTAGCTTCATAAGCTGTAGCTTCTGAGTGTCTAGATTAAGGCCAAGGGCAGGACTCTCAGTGTTTCCCCTGAGTTACCCTGAGGCTCACAGAGTAACCTGTGGGGGAGGGGTGGTCTGTCCACTTCGGGTTTCCACTTCTGTGTCTCTGGGCTAGAGTTCAGGAAGGCTTAGTAGCTGGAGGCCAACAGGGCTGATTCCTCAGGTGATGTGCTAAGGCACACCTGGGCTTATGTTATTACTGCTTGCTGGCTCCACCCTCCTGGGCTTAGACTCCATACTGCCTCACTTCCCCATTCTTCAGTGACTCCTAAGACTGAGGCTGTTTCTATTAATTCAGGGTTTTACTATGGGTGGGACATTTTCCTCTGGGTTTTCTGGGTCAGGGAGGCAAAATCAAAGCAACTAGGTTTTATTCTGCCATCTCTTGACTTCTGGATGTTTGGATATGTAACTTTTAAACATCCAGGCTGTGGGCTGATAGTCCAAGGAGAAGCTGCTGTCCCTGCTGCAGGCCCTGCATTTTCTCTTACCCAGCTTCAATGATTCTCTGTCCTGTGGTGAGATGGCTGCAAATCATCCTTGAGGTGGGTGAGTCCATTGGCTGAGGTTGCTTCTCACTCCACTGTAGCCTGCTCTGAGATCCATGCTGGTGCAGCCCCTGTGTGCTCTGTGCTCACCCTGTCCAGACTTATGTGGGCACTTTCCTGGGCTGGGAATGTACCATGTTCCATCTCCCAATGGGTTCTGTCACTCTAAAATCCATTCAAATTCACTTTTTAGGGTTTAGTGAAAGAATTCTTGGAGAAACTGAGAAAAGTTACTGCCTCTTTTCTGCCATCTTAGCTCTGCCCCTTTAAAAATAACTTTGAAAGGCATAAGTACTCTGAGAAGTGTGATGACAACCATAATTTCAGAAGAATGATAATGAAACGTTGCTACCCACTTACTGATGAAGATATGAGTAACTCACTGAAATAAAACTTATATTTTTGTATATTAAAAATCTGGTTTTGTTTGGCTTCACTATCCTTATTTATTTTTAATGTGAAGACATTTTTTTTTAAACCTGCTTTGGAGAAATACTAATTTTTCATGGGTATGCTGGGCCAGTATAATAAAAATGACAATGTTACCCACATTAATTTATGTATTTAGCTCCATACTAATAAAAATATCAAAGAATTGTTTTATTATAACAGATTTATAACAAACAGTAACAAAATTCATCTGGAGAAACAAAAGGTCAATAATATCAAGGAAATCAATGGAAAACAGTTGGGAAAAATAGCCTAAAAGTATGAGATCTCAAGCTATACTACAAAGCACAAATCATCAAAGCAATCTGATACTGAATAAGAAAGAGAGTAATCATTTAGGTACACAATATACAGAAGTAAATGACCACAGCCATCTAGTGTTTGATAAAACCAAAGACCCCTGCCACTCAGGCTAGAATTCGTTAATTGACCATAACTGCATGATATAGACAAAAAGGATAATATTATAAGTAAATTAGTATATCATGGGAGGGGTATCAGACACATCTATTGATAAGAGAAGAAGTGCTCATTATCAAACTATAGGATCATGGGAGGTCTAATTTTGATTATATTACATTAAAAAAGATGCTCTAAAAATAAAACAATTACCATCAAAATTAGAAGGAATGAATGAATGGTGGTAATGGGGGTGGGTAGGATTTTACAGTAAATTTCTCAAAGGTCTCATTTCTCAAATATATAAGGAACTATGCAAAATTTGTAAAAAAAAAAAAAATAAGAGCTATTCCTCAATTGATAGTCAAAGAATACGAACAGAAATTTTTCAAAGAAAGAAATCAAGTTACCAATAGTCGTATGAAAAAAAATATTCTAACTCCTAATTATCAAGGAAATGTAAATTAAAACAGCTTCTGGTATATCACCTCACATCTATCAGATTGACTAACACTTGCAGAAAAGGAAAATACTAATGCTTTAGGGCATGTGGAAAAACTGCAACCCTAATGCATTATTAGTGGAGTTTAAACTGATCCAATCATTCTGGAGCACAATTTGAAACTATTTCCAAAGGGTTATATAACTGTGTGTACCATTTGAACCTCCAATATTGCTAGTAGGTCTTCACTCCAAAGAGATGTAAGACAAATTAAAAAGGATGTATGTGTAGACAAATATTTACAACAGCTCTTTTTTGTGGTAGTAAAGAATTGAAAACTGAAGAATGGCTAAGCAAGTTATGGTATATGATTGTGCTGTGAATAAGGAAAATGTAAAAGGAGGTTTATATATATATATATATATATATATATATATATATATATTATTAGAGATATTAAAGAACTTAATAGTGGAAAGAGTCCTTATAGAGCATGCAGAACAACTCCTTTAAGGTTGAGAAGCTCAGAGAAGTAAAGTGAGTTATTGGTTGTTACCCAGATACCTTATGCAGAGACTAGAATGCAATCAACTTGTGCTCTTTTCAGTACTGTGTGAAGTCAGTAGGAACATTATTCAAGAGCTGGGATATTTAAATAATGATATTTGATGTATAGAACGCCTTCTTAGATAAAGAGACTACATTTTAAAATTAAAAGACAATTTACAACCAAAAAAAATAAAGCCTTTTCATGCTACTGTACAGGTTTTGATGCCCTACCAAGCAGATCATATCCCACAATAGAACCTGAAGTCATTAAACAGGGTTGGTGGTTCAAAGGTAGCAAATTTCCCAAAGTGTATATCTTCGCACAATTTGACTGCAAAAATTAAAGAAACTTGATCTCATCTTAGTTGATTTCAGTAGGTATTGGTCCAATATTCAAGGGTTCCTATTTTGTTTATCCATTTCTTATGCTCACGTTAATGAGTCTGGATATTCTCTGACTTTGAGTCCTGATTTTTACCTCCTTGTTAACGATCCAAGAGAACCTGAAAGATTTTATTTATATCTGATCTTGATGGCAGTCAGGCTTGAAAATTTTTTGTTGTTGTTGTTGATTTCAGATTATAGTCATGATTCTTTATAATACAAGAGAATCATAATCATCCACAGTATAAAGGAATGCAAAGTTCCTTAAATTTACTTATAACAGCAGCTCCAGGATAAGGTATAACACTTTACTGACAATTATAATTTCATTAATGATTGATCAGACTACTGGATTTGAAGTATTAAATTACTTTATGCAGGGATTAACTTACATATAAACAATGCTGAGGAATAGAGATATAGATATGTGTGTATACACAAACATATGAATGTGTATGTACATGTATATACATATATGTGCACATGTATGCATGTGCATGTGTGTGTACATATAAAAACAACTTCACCGTAGCAAATCTGAAAATAGAGAGACATATATAATAAATTCCAAGGTTTTATTTCAGCATTAAGTCTACAAGAAATTAAAAAAAAAAACAAGAGGAAAACAAAACAAAACAAAAAAATGAAGTCTGGTTCTAAAATAGATAAAATTAAAAAAAAAAACTCATAAACTCCTTATGGAGTTTTATTATTTTAGCGTGGTAGCAAAGTTCACACAATTTTAGTTTATGAAAAAATAACAGATTGATAATTTTCAAAATACAGATACGTGTACTTATGTTAAAATGTGTGCTAACCTCATCAGCAGGATTATGTACTGGGGCCAAATGCTTCCTGGGGAAACACACATCTGAAATTAAATTTTCCATCATTGTAAAATGTGACTATGTTTACAGAAACTTAACACATCTTTCTAGAAAATATATCTACTGTCAATTTGATTCTTTAAGAACACATTTAATTAATTTTTCTTAAACAATAGCTAACTATAGGGTCATTTTGCAGTTTCTTAACAGTCATATTTTAAGTTAGAATATAATTTAGAACACATACATAGTCCAATTTCTTTTTTGTTTGTTTGTTTTTGCTTCTAAATTCTGTATAGATGGCCTTAGAGTTCAAAAAAATGTTTTTTCTTCCCAGGAGCTATCTTATTAATATGTACTCACGTGACTTAAAGATTTTACCACCTAAAGATTTGATCATTTATGCCAAAATAGATCTTGATTTATTGGTACTCTAAAAAAAGCAACTAGACTGAATGTTTTCTCCCTTAGTCTGTTCCAAAATAAGTCACGTTCATTTTCTCAAATAACAATTGTATTACTATATATAATGTATCATGTTTAAATGTTTATGAAGCTTTCAAATTGCCCCAGTCAGAAAACTAATTGTATTGATATGTGTAGTACATATAGACTTCTATAAAGTATATAAATAAATAAACATTATTATAAATTAGACTTCTTTTCTTCCTTTAAAATGAAATGTCATATTTCATATGTTTTTAGACTATTTTTAATCCACAATATTTAATGGTTGTTTGAGGTGGTATTAAATATTATAATAAAAAACATTTTCCATAAATAAAATGAAAATGCCTCTATTCTGCACAGAAAGTAGGTGGGACATTTTGGATCACAAAGAAGGTACTTTCACTCAGGGACTTGATGTAACGATACTAGGATTTGAAGATCTTCCACGCCCCTTGAGCTTGCTGATGTAGCAGGAAGGGGTGGAGCAAGAGAACGCCGGAGCCAAGCTAGTCTCTGTGCGGTGCTGACTGGAAGCGGCGTCAGAGGCAGTGGCTGCAGCTGCGAACTCCTTTTGCTTTGAGCGGGCCAGAACCTCTGCTAAGGACTCCTGCTG
>CM053588.1:158483918-158491546 GCA_028646515.1 Pseudochirops corinnae | reverse complement strand
AAACAGCCATGTTCTAGGACCTCTACAACAGCAGCACTGTCCTTCACCTTCTGGCAAAACAACATCAAAACAGACAGACAAAATACTGGCATCACAGCCATGCCTCCTTGGCAGTTCTGGGTGGCAGTTCCAGGTGGCAGTTCCAACAGGCTCTTAGCAGTCTTTCTCTCAGGAACTCAGGCTCCATGATACTGGATACTGCTTTTCCAAAGTCCTTCTGGCCTTTTCTAGGCTTGGGCCTCTCTCCCAATTCATGGCTTCTCCCAGTTCAGCCCTCTCTGTTTAAGTCAACAAGTCCATCCCACAAGTGGGATTCACAAGCTCTGGGTTTTAACACTGAACCCAAGCATTTCCACGTTCCATTACCAATACACTAGCACAGTACCTTGCACATAGTAGGGACTTAATAAATTCTACTTGATTGGTTAAATAATGTTAGGCTGGAAAATAGCTTAATGAAGGAAGAAAAGATGGCTCCCATTATAATAATTGAAGAGATCTAAGATAAAATAGACCCATTTTGCTCTAGATGGAAAAAAAAATTAAGTTCAATAGACATAGCCTTTAGGAAGATATCAGGCAACCTAACATTAAGAACTATCTTCACATTAAAAACGTTCCTGTTCACTCAAAGTACTCAATATATACTATATGAATATTAGTTGGGGAATCTACAAAATAATATCTTGCACTGTGTGACAGGTTCAACTAGATAATTGCCAAAATTCCTTCCAGTTTGACAAATAATTGTTATATTTTTCACATACCTCTTCCTTTAAGTCTTGTCAAGTTACTTTGTTATTTCAGAGTAATCTCACTGATGGTATCCTCATTTTATCAGTAGAGACATGTAATGGTAATGGAATTTAAAGATCCCCCTGTATTGGCTTGGTTTTCAGGTTGAATGTTAAAACCCAGAGCTTGCGAATGCCACTTGAGGCATGAACTTGTTGACATGAAGAGAGAGGGCTGAACTGGGAGAAGCTGGTGCCATGAATTTAGAGGGAAGCCCAAGCAGAGAGAAGCCCAAGAAAAGAGCAGGCCCAAGCAGAGGAGGCCAGGACTTTGGGAAGCCGTATCATAGAAGCAGAGAGAGAGGAAAATTTCTGGGGGCCAGAGTTGCAGAGAGAGAGAGAGAGACTGCTGTGGTCCAGTTAGAGCTGTCCAGGACTTTTGAGAACTGCCACCCAGAGCTGCCAAGAACTGAGGAGGCATGGCTATGATGCCAGTATTTTGTCTGTATGTTTTGGTGTTGTTTTGCCAGATTCCTCTGCTAATGAAGGACAGTGCTGTTGTTGCAGAGGTCTTGAAACCATGCTGTTGGTTCAGAAGCCCTGAAGTAGGATTTTCTCATTGTATGTTTACAAAAATCCTGGAAGAGGGTCTTGCTGATGTTTTCAGGGGTTCTGGGACTATTCTGCAGGCAGAGAGTGGATTGATGTGGATGCTGGCAATGTATCTTGTGATTTTGTTATGCTTTGTCTCTCCAGGAACAGAGATTGATGAGAACTTCCTTCAAGACTAAGAAAGGCCCTCCCCTTGGGTACTCAATGCTGTGATGATATCTTAACCTTGTTGTAGCCTAAGGTTGGATGGTCTTTTGTGCTCTCTGCTACCCCTTTTGAGAAAAGAGCTTAGTGTTAATGGATGGTATTATAATTCAGTTGTTATCCAGGAATGGGAAACTTTTGACTTTTTGTGTTCTGTGACTTACCAAATGAGTGTACTTTGTTTATGATTGGAAACTAATCTCCATTTGAGAAGAGAGACTTTGTTGAATGAATAAATAAATGTATTGTCCAGGAGTGGATTACTCTGTCTAATGTACTACCTAGGGTTGGATACTTGGGCCTTGGTACTTTGCAACTGAATTGAGGACTTACTAAATTATTGTGTTATGCTATACTTTGATTTTCTGTGAATGTTTTTTTTTTTTTGCCTTAATTTGTCACTGAATAAATGGAGTTTGCTATGTTCGTAATCCAAACCTGGAAGTTGCATTTGCTTGGCATTACAAGACTGTAATGCTTTCAGGTATTCTCATTCAAGCAATGCATATCTTTTGGTAAGTCACAGAGGTTATATCTATTGGCTAGAGTAGAGGAAATATTTGGAGTGACCAGTACAAAACCTGGCCTCTCTTATCTTTTACTTAAGCTTCACAATTGGCCTTCCTCCTTTTCTACTATTTTTTTTGCTCTAAGGCAGCAGTTCTCAACCTGTGGGTCACAATCACTTTGGGGGTCGAATGACCCTGTCACAGGGGTCACAGGGGTCACCTAAGACCATTGGAAAACACATATTTCCAATGGTCTTAGGAACCGAGACAATGTTCCTCTATCCATATCCAGGTGAGTCTGCCCACATGCAGATATGTCCACATATGGGTATTAAAGGGTCGTGATGTTAGGAAGGTTGAGAACCACTGCTTTATGCTCATCTTTGATAATATGCTAAAGCTTATTTGCTGACACCATGCCTTATTCCATTGGTTTTTGAGTTAGCTTAAATGTTGATGCTTCCAAGACTGCAAAATTCCATTATGTATAGGCATAAAGAATCACTGGAAGGATACTGGCATTTAAAAATGTTTTTTTGTTTTCTTTTGTTTTGTTTGTTTTTTACAGAAGAGAGCCTTTTGAAATACTGCAAAATTTCTCCAAAGTGATTGTGTACAGTATGCTCCTACTAAATTTAGGGTCCAACTTACTATTCCCCCATATAATGGTGCCCAAGATTTACAAGCTGTACACTGACAGAATAAGTCAGTTGGCTTACCAATGCAAATGTATGTCATAATCTGTGAAATAGATTTTTCATCATCTAATCTGATTTTCATATTTGGCTAGCTAAGTACATTTCTTTCCAATGACTATGGTTTATATTTCTAATTAAAAATTTTTAGTTTTAGAAAATAGCTACTTCCCACCAAACACTATGCGACATTCCTCCCCCAGAGATAATTCTCCCAAGAGAATTAGGAGGATACTCACTACTCACTCTTAGAGTGACTAGCAGATGTGGTCACCCATTGATATTTGCCAATATAGATATTTGGGAAAGAAAAAAAAGAAAACATTTTTTTCCCGCACAGATAGGGAATCTTTCTTTTTGAACTATAAGTAGCAAATTTTGCATGGTGTTTTAATGAGAAATTTATGTGAGCATATGTTTCATTATTTTATATCTTACTTAAAATTTGAGATTAGAGCATCATTTATCACATAAATCTCCTTGTTTGTATCTGTGGCTGAGTTTCATATGATTTCAGTTTTATTAATCTTTAATATAGAGGAGCGAGAAGGTATAAGGCATGGGTGGGAAACTGTAGCCTCAAGGCCACATGTGGACCTCTAGGTCTTCAAGTGAGGCCCCTTGACTAAATCCAAACTTTACAAAGCAAAACCACTTAATAAAAGGATTTGTTCTGTGAAGTTGGATTTAATCAAAGGGCTGCACTTGAGGACCTAGAAGGTCACATGTAGCCTCAAGGCTACAGGTACCCCACACTTGGATAAGGGAATTAGAATACCAACATACTCCTCAAAAAGGAAGCAAAAAAATAAATAATTAAAAGTAGATAAAGAACTCAAAGGAAGAAAAAAATTATTAATATAAACACGAAAAGTTTGCTTTACAAGCAGTCATGCAATTAAAAATGCATACAATGAAATAGTGAAGAGCACAGAAAAAGTTTGCATTGCTTTTTTTTAAGCATAAGTATATCTCTAGAAAAATTCCTTAAATGGACAAATGGTACCTAGTTATATCAAATTTGAAGTATCTGAATATGTAGCCTGATAGATGGTAGAAAGGATAAAATGCTTCTCCTTGACTCTGGGACCTGCAACAGAGGTTCTTAACTCTGTGTGTGTGTCTGTGTTTGTGTGTGTGTGTGTGTGTGTGTGTGTGTGTGTGTGTGTGTGTGTGTGTGTGTGTGTTGAACATTTTAGTACTCTGGTGATGCTTAGGGGCCCATTCACAGAATAATGACTTTTTAAATACATAAAATGAAACACACGGATTAAAAGAGAAACTAATTGTGTTGAAATGGTTATCAAAATATTAAAAATAAAAAGTTCAAGATGGCAGGATAAAAAAAAAGCAATAGAGCTTCTGTCTGCACAACACCTCCTTGACAAAGATCTAGAAATTGCACCAGACTAAAATCTAATCAGGAAACTCAAGAAAAGTGATAGTGAGTCACTTTTTCCCATACTAGCTGATTCAGGAAGTACTCCATCTTCAGGGACAAGGGCTGAAACAGAACTAAAATCGGGCACCAGGGCAGGAAACACCGGAGTGAAAAGATCTCATGGGATTACTTAACTAGGGCAAAGTTGACCTTACCAAACAGGGAAAGAGGAGGAAAAGGGGTCAAGAGAAAAGGGAGAAAATAGAGACAGGTTGAATCATGGGAGGGAATAGTTTGAATTCTTTTTTTTAAATTTTTTTTTTTTTTTGCTTTTTGGAGGGGAATTGGGGTTAAGCAACTTGCCCAAGGTCAGGGCTATTAAGTGTGTCAAGTGTCTGAGGCCAGATTTGATCTATGGGTGGTCTAGTTGTTTGGAAGGACGGGTTTAGGGAGGGTTGTAATTGGACTGAGGTCAGATTCAAAGAACCAAGATAATGGTATTTTGATGGGATTAAGGTTGGGAAACAGCCTGAGGTAACAGACCATAGAGGGCTAGGCTAGTTTAAGGGTAACACATTTGGTCATAGATATTTTGATAGGATCAAGGGTGGGAAGGTAACTGAAGGCTACCTGGAGGTAACAGACAAGGGAGTGCTAGGCTAGATTAAGGGTAACAGATGTAGTCATAGTGATAAAAGAAGGCTTATGGCCTCAGGCCAATAGCAGATGCAGAGGAAAGATTCAAAGAGTTCAAGGGGGTTCCCAGAGTCTATACCCCATCAACCACATTTTTTTAAACAAACAATGGTCTATTGTCTCTTGCCCTCAAACTATCCCATTTGACAGTGTTGATAAAGCTAATGCAACTGTTATTGCAGGGGCTAATTTGGATTCCTTTGTATAAATTACCCTGGGGGCCTTTCAACCTACAATATTTTGAGTACTTAGCTGCTTTGTAGTTCCTAGTGGTCAATGGAAGAGGGGGAGGATGAAATTCACTTCAGCCTTGTGTAATTTATTTGCTACTTTTCCTAATGGGATGTTTGATGGGGCAAAAGTAAGATGTTTGGATTATTTGAGGATTTTGATGATCTGAGCTTTCACTATAAAAGAAACTTGATTCTAAAGGTCAATTAATAGATATTTTATATCCTAATATGATTTTATGTGCATATATACCTTTGGGGCATTTTCTAAATAGACAGATGGAAGATTTATGAAACAATTAGAATACACCAGGCACTGTGTTAATTACTTAGAAAATAAGGCAAGACTTTATCTCAGGTAGCTTATATAATAATGAGGGAAGAAATTACAACAAAGAGAGTGCAAAATATGGGGTGGGGGTTGGGAATATTATCTGAAAGGAACAAGGTATATGATGAGTTGAGGGAAAAGTTCAAAGAGTAGCGAAAAAAATTGGATCCATAAGGAAATAGTGATGAGTCTAGGAAGTTACTAATCAAGAGAATGAGCTTCAGGAAATGTAAAAGCACTGAATGTCAAAGCTAATATGAAAGGAAAAATTGGTAGGGATTTGATTAGATAAGGGGACAAAGAAGATCGAGTGTACTTGCAGTATCATTTACTGGGGAAAATGTTGGGGAACAAGGAATGAAATGAGATTTTGGTCGTGAATTTAGATTTAAAGGGACTGAATTTGAGCCACTGTGCAAAAAGAAAGCAAGTGTTAATGTCCAGTAGGCAGCTGAAAATTTGGAATCAGAGTTTGTGTAAAGCCAAGCACATGCAGCTTTCCAGAAGACTGCTGCTGGGAAAAGTTTTAAGGTTCTGGTTACATAGTAAAGTGAACTCTCTATTTATTCTGCAGTAAATTAATGCAAAACATTCACAGAAACCAAGGTACAGAATTCATAATGTTATAACAACAACTTATCACTAAAGTAGCCACATAGTTTTCAACAAGTGGCCTCATAGTTTTAAGCAAAGATATTCAGTAAATCCTTATTTTGATCATCCTTAAGCAAGTCTCCTTAAGGGACACAAAGTACAAAGGTCAAAATTCTCCACCTCAGGTCACAGTAAATCATGGTCTTCTCAGTCAGCATTAGGCACCCAAGAAGAGGTCTTTTCATCTTGACTCAAGGCTGGTTCTCATATTCCATGGTTCCTCTTCCATAGGTTTAGCTCCTATCTGATTCTATCCAACTGCCACCTGGATTCACAGGTAGGCAGTTCTCAGCTGTTTGTCCAGCTCCTTATCCAGCTCCCCATTCAGTTCCCCTTCCATACTGAATATCACAATGTTCAGTCCACCCCAAATCCTTCACAGATTGTGTTTCTGGGAAGTCAAAACTTAACAGAGCCAAAACAACATTTATACACATTGCCAGAATCATCATCAATTCACTGCCTGCCTGTGAAATCAACACAAACCCACAAACAAGGTCTGAGAGCTCAACACCAAACATCAGTATAGTCCCAGTGCCTCTGAAACCCTCCTCCAGGAATTCTTTAAACAGACAAGAAAATCCTCTTTCAGGGCTTCCAGTAAAGTCCCAGGGCTCCTGTACAAAGTATCACAAACAAAAATCAACACAGAAAGAACAGACAGAGTGCCTGGTCACCACAAAGTTCCTCTTCTCAATTCTGCTCTTTGCTAGCTTAGGCTTCTCTTTATATATGGTCATTATCTCCCTGTTACTCCCCTTCCTGTTGCATCAAGAAGTTCCCTCCACTGTGGGGTTCATAAGTTCTGCTTCTTAACAAAAACTTGATATAATCAGGGCAAGGCTCAAGACACTTGAACTCAAACAAGGTGCTAAATACTTGAGTATCTGAAACAAGGCACAAGGTACTTCTTTGCTTGCCATTACAGTTTGGTAAAAGAAATCACTGCTAGATTGATTCTAGATTGAGGCTAGAATCAGGAAGGCCTGAATTTAAATATAGCCTCAGAGGATTACTAGTTTTATGTGACCCTAGGCAAGTCACTTTAACTCTTAGCCTGTTTCCTGATCTACAAATTGGGAACCATAAGAGTACCTATCTCATAATGTTGTTGTAAAGATCAAATGAGATACTAATTGTAAAGAGTCTTAGCACAGTGCCTAGCACATAGCAAGCATTATATAAATGTTAGTTATTAATATTAACACAAAATTTTTGAAGTCTTTCATGTAGAGGTAATATTTGAAGCCATGGGAGCAGATTTTTTTTTTTAAAGGAATGAAAATAAAAGAGAACAGAAACTCAAGGACTGACCTATAAGCAGCCTTCACAAATTGCAGCAGAAAGAGGAGTAAACAAAGGAAACATAGGTTGAAAAAATGGACATGGAAACAGAATCATGTCCTGGAAACCAAAGGAAGAGAGATGCAAAAAGGCAATAGAATTAAATGACTCTGAATACTGGAAAATTGACAACTGAGGGAAGGATTACTGATGTGCTAATTCAGAAGTCGCTCATGTTGTTTAAAAATAAAGTTTTATTGATTCTTTCTATAAACTTTTTGAACACTTATTATGTGAA
>CM053588.1:158476418-158478918 GCA_028646515.1 Pseudochirops corinnae | reverse complement strand
TGTTTGGATCTTCCTGTTGCCACAGCATCTTTCTACAGTTAGGTCTCTCTCTCTCTCCCTCTCTCTCTCTCTCTCTCTCTCTCTCTCTCTCTCTCTCTCTCTCTTTCTCTCTCTCTCTCTGATAGTTTTTAAAAGTTGAGTTCTGCTCTTAGGGCACAGGGCACAGCACCATCAAGCTTCTTACATGGGTGGGCCAGGCACATGCTCACTGACTTTCTGCACTGAGGCCTCTGAGGTTGATGGTTTGCCACTGCACAATGGTGGCCTAGTCTAGTTGTGCCTATTATGTCTTGGGTTCCTGAGCTAGCAGTTTGCCTTCTGCATAGTGACTGAAGGCTTCATAGCTAGTCTACTGTACCACTGGCCTGGTGAGCCATGGGACCTAGAGTGCTGATCTGTGATGTGGCTAAGAGCCTCCACTGGTTTGCTTGGATACCACTTACCCTGGACTCTGCTCTCCTTTTACCCAAGTGAGACAGACATTTTCTGAAATCCTTCTAAGTAATCTTGGGTCGGAAAACTGTGTCTTATTGTGGATTCTGTCACTAAAGAATTATTTGATTTAAAATTGTTTCTAAGAGAAACTGGGGAGAACACATGCAATTTTCTGGCTTCTTTCTACCATACTGTCTCTACTCCTTCTGGCCACTTTTAAAAAGAAGTTTTCAGGGGCAGAGCCAAGATGGCAGAGTGAAAGCAGGAACTTGTTGGAGTTCCCACTCCAACCACATCCTATAACTGTAAAAAAGTGACTCTAAACACATTTTAGAACTACAAAACCCACAAAATGATAGCAAAAAAACAAATTTCCCACTTAAGGAAGCACAGCAGGCTGACAGGAAGGGTCCATCAAAATAAGCTGGGAGTGGAGAGCAATCTCGCACTAGTCACACTGGCCCAGACATACAGTGGCCCTGACCAGTGGCCCAGACTGGCCAGAAGAGACTTCAGAAGAGTAAATCACCAGCAGCTGATTTCTCAGTCAGACTTCACAGCCCATAAATGCCAAGGAGAAATTAAAAGGGTCAATGGGGAACCCTGTTAATCCAGGGAAAGACAAGAGCTAGGTCCAGCCCCTGCTCCCAGAGTGAGAAGTTGCAGCAGTCCATCGACTGTAACTGCTGCTGTGTGTGTGCCTCCAGAGCTCCTGTCCTGCAGATTGTAGGAGGAACAAGAGACCATTCAGAGCAGAATCTCTCTTGCATTGGTGTGCTTGCATCTGGGTCACAGTCTTGGGTGGTGGTCCTGGGGTGCAGAATGCTAGTGTGCCAGAGTTTGTGGTGGCTGTAGACAGGGCACCCACATCATATCTCTAACAACAGCTCTGACAACTGAGAAAACCCCAGCAATTTGGAACACAGCTCTGTCCACCCTGGAAGCAGAGTTCTAACATGGGAAAGGGCCCAAAAGTCAAGTATTTGGCTGGCAAGATAAGCAAATAGAGGAAGCAAAATCAGACTATTAAACCCCTTTTGGGGGACAAAGAGGATCAAAACATAGAACCAGAAGAAAAAAACAAAGTCATAATGCCTGCATCAAAAGCTTCCAAGAAATATATGAACTAGCCACAGGTCATAGAGGAACTCAAGAAGGATTTTGAAAATCAGATAAGAAAGGAGGAGAAAAAACTTGAAAGAGAAATGAGAACGATTACAAGAAAATCATGAAAAAGACAGTCAACAACCTGATTGAAGAAAATAATACCTTAAAAAATAGATTAACTCAAATGGCTAAAGAGGCACAAAAAAACCAATGAGGAAAAAAATGCCATAAAAAGCCAAATTGCCCTGATGGAAAAGAAATTTCAACAACTCACTGAGGAAAAGAATTCTTTCAAAATTAGACTGGAGCAAATGGAAGCTAATGACTTTATGAGAAATCAAGATACTATAAAACAGATCCAAACAGATGAAAAAATAGAAGGTAATGTGAAATATCTCATTGGGAAAACCACTGACCTGATATATAGATACACGAAAGATAATTTAAAAGTTATTGGACTATCTGAAAGCCATGAACACAAAAGAGCCTAGAAATCATCCTTCAAGAAATTCTCAAGGAAAATTTCCCTGATATTCTAGAACCAGAGGGCAAAATAGAAATGGAAAAAATTCACAGATTGCCTCTTGAAAAAGATCCCAAAAAGAAAACTCCTAGAAATACTACATCTACATTCCAGAGTTCCCAGGTCAAGGAGAAAATATTATAAGCAGCTAAGAAGAAACAATTTGAGTATTGTGGAAAAACAATCAGAGTAACACAAGATCTAGCAGCTTCTACTTTAAGGGATCGAAGGTCTTGGAATGTGATACTCTGGAGGTCAATGGAGCTAGAATTAAAACCAAAAATCATCTACCCAGCAAAACTGAGTATAATGCTTCAGGGTAAAATATGGTTATTCTATGACATGGAGGACTTTTAAGCATTCATGATGAAAAAACCAGAGGTGAACAGAAAATTTGACTCTCAAATACAAGAACCAAGAGAAGCACCAGAAATC
>CM053588.1:158455720-158475918 GCA_028646515.1 Pseudochirops corinnae | reverse complement strand
GGAGCTGTTCTTACTTAGCTTCTTATGCTTATTCTTACTCATGGTTCTTCAGACCATGAATTTTTTTTTTTAAAGTCTCTGTTGGGCTCTGCTTCCAGAAGGGAAAGCTCTGTCCCAAATCACTGGGGTCCTCCCAGGTGCTGTAGACTTCCGGCTGACGGGATAATGAAGACTCCAAGACCGAGGCCCAAGACGACGATCCGGATCCAGGCCGCTCAACACGAGAGCCCTGGCCTGAAAACAATCGCTCAGTCCCCCTGCTTTTTGCAGGCTGTGGGTGGGAAGCTACAATGCGGAGGCGGGTGCAAAACCTCTGCCTTTCGCTTTTCCGCTCTGGAGACCTTTCGGCTGGAAGCTTATCTCCCTCTTTCACAATCCCTCTTCATGGGCAGCTGGTGCTAATCCCTCACCTGAGAGCTTTCTCTGCACCTCCAGCCCAGCCGCCCCTGGGGCACAGCCACGGCTTCAGGCCAGGCTGGTTTTCGGTTCACAGTGCTGATATGGTTCCTCGTAGCCGAGCTGACTTTAGTGGGAAGTATCTTTGTGTGCTTTTGAAGTTCTAGGATTGTTCCAGAGTCCTATTCCATGGGTATTTTGGGGTGGCTATGTGAGAGCTCTGATATATTGCTGCTGCTACGCCCTAAATGAGTTTTTTAAATGGCAGTCTATCTCCTTGAATAATTTATAATCCATAAAAAAAGTGAGGGGATGTGAAGAAAATAATGATTAAACAGATTGTCAATAAATTTAAAAATTGTCAACTATTTTAGCAGAAATAGGCCTTAGAACCCTACAAGTTTGTCATGGTAATAAAAAAATATAAATTGATTTTAAATAAAAATATGGATTAAATTTAAAATAATTCTTTGGCCTAAAGTAACATTGAAAACATGATTCCTTTAAGTAGCAAAGTCATCTAGGGCACTTATATTAACAAACTTATTTGCATTAAACAACTTAGGAACATAATGGATGTGCAATTTAAGCACACACAAACCCCTTTAATTTTTTTCAAGTATAAAAAAATTTAGTGTCATATTTTTTTCTGCAATGAGATATAAATGAAGTACTATGGGTACTTCAGTGCTATGACTCAATAGTATGAGGTCAGTTCAAAGGTTCTACTTTTTTATATTCCAGATTTGTCTTCTAGTAGGATGTAAACATCATAAAGGCAAAGATGGGTTTCATCTTTATATAGCCAGTGTCTAGTAAGATGCCTTACACAGAATAAATGTTTAATAAATGATTATTGAAAGAGTGAATGTGCTTCTTAAAACTTGTGTATTAATCCAGTGGATGTGATTTGAAGTACTAATGAAGCACATTATTTAAAGGAAACCTATAATGTATCTGAAGAATCCTTTAAAATATCACAGTATGTTAAAATAAAATAATTTCTTAAACTATCACAGACATATATATGTATGTCTATATATCTTTTAATATATTTCATATTAACTGAAATCAATGCTTTTTGCAATTTTTTGTCTTAATGTGAGGCATAGCATATTTCTATGATTTATGATTAATTGCATAAGGAGTATTATTTAGGAAATGTGTAGTTAGAAACAAATAGAATAATCATGTGACTTGAGCGATGACAAATATATATCTTCAGAATTCCACTTGTGCCCATAAAATAAATTTTTAAAAATTAGAAAGGAAGGTGTTCTTCCACTTAGGTGGATCATCTTTAATGGTTCTGTTATGGACAAGAATCAGAAACAGTAAGAAAGCATTGGTTGCAAACTATAGTCATGAAGTGAATAATCACATTACTTTGCATTTAATTTCTACATGCTTTTTGTACTTATTCTTCTGTGTACATTGTTTTCCCCAAACAGAATGTAAACATCTTGAGGGCAGAAAATATTTTAATTTGGTCTTTGATTCCCAAGAACCAAGGACAGTGACTTGCACAAAATAAAATAATAGTAGCTGGCATTTATATTGTGTTTTTGGTTTATGAAGCTCTTTAAAAAATCTCACTTTTCACCCAAAATAGCATCAGGAAATAGGTGATCTCATAATCCCCATTTTTTGTGATGAATGAGGAAACAGAGGTAACAGCAATTAAATGACTTGCCCAGCATCCCACTTCTAGTGGGATCTGAGGTCAGATTTGAACTCATGTTTTCCTGACTCCAGGTCCAGTGCTCTATCTGCTGTGTCAGCTAGCTGCTTTTACTAGGACTTAATAAATGAATGTTGAATTGAACTGAATGGCATTTATTGACAGTAACTATGTGATTACATCTAGATTGTGATGAACACTGGGATGGACTCAATTTATAGACTCAGAAGCTGTCAGTCTTGGTCATATTCCAACTAGTCTGCCTCCTTAGCACTGACTCAGCAGTTGAGAAAACAGTTGCATTTCAGTTGTTAGTACTATACCTGACCTTCCACTGTGGGGCATTTCCCATAAAGTTTCTCCATCTGTGGAAATCACTTTTTTTCCCCATCAAGTTGAAAAAACGCAATTCTATTTTAATACTTCAAACTCCAAAATCCATCTGTTCAATCAGTAATGTGGGAGTGTGAGGGATCAGAATGCTAAGAAATACTAGAGACTTTATATTTCAAAGTTTGTTGTTATAAATTCTCATACACGCACACAGATGTCCAGGTGGTGGACTTATTCTTAAAACAGAACAAACTGAAGGCATAAACTTTTTTTTTCCCCATATAAGAAACCAAGGTATAGAAAGAAGTGAATATATAAATTAAAAAAATACTGACGAGGCAGTGGGAGTAGTTATGAGTTTTGATATCAATAATGTTCTTGGCTTGTATTTGCCCTTTACTAAATAATTAATCACATAATAAAATCAAGTTAAGCAAATTGAATTGACAATTATATATCCTACATATTTGCAGCGTTATGAAGACCTATTTTCAAACACACAAAAAGATAAATAAAAACATATATTCAATAATAACGCAAAGAACAGGTGGTAACTTTTCTCCTCCTTAACTGGTGTAGACTGTGCTCTGCTTCTAATGCATACAGCTCAGAATTGCTATTCAAGCTCTTCATCCTCCAAAATCTCTGTCTCTAGCCTATGCCAATTCCTTTCACTTCTAGGGAAGACACCTGCTGCATCCTAGTACAAAGAAAGAAGTCAGAAAACCTTGAATCAGTTCCTGGCACCACTGTATACACATTAGCAGGCTGACATTGGGCAAGTCATATCTTCTTGGGACTCAGTTTAGTCGTTTGTAAAATGAAGGGATTAGATTATATTACCTCTGCAGTTCTTTCTATCTAAATCTAAATTGTCATTTGAGTGGTATAAATAATGAAGGCTGACAGAAAAGATGTCACTGTGGTTTTATCGTAATTTTGACTTTTATTATCTTTGTGTTCCTGGGTAAGTCTCATGAAGCTCATTCATCACTTACTCAGCAATCCAGTGTGTTCTGGCCCCAAACCAAATTATACTGAAAATACATTTGGGAAACTATTTAAAGAAATTCTATAACATATGAACTGAATAGAATGCTTAGAAAATTCAGATTTTCAAATATCATATTTCTTAATGTTAACATAATTAAATAAGAAAACAGACGGTAAACCACCAGATGGAGCAGAATAAGAAAGGAAGGAAAAGAAGGCAGGGAGAAGAAACAGTGGGAAGAGAAATTAAAACCAAGGTGGGAGTTAGATATGGATAAAAAATACATCTATTAGGTTACTGCAACTTGCAAAAAACTGATATTCTGGAATAGTTTCTGTTGGACTAGATCACTTCTCCAGGCTTTTGTTAAAACCCCATATATTATGTTCTTTAGAGGGTTCATAATTTTACTTCATGATTCTCAGCCTCAGTTTTCCAACTTACAAAATTGAAATCACCACATAGGTCACTTGGAGAGTTTAGAGAGATATAATTATAATTTTGGAAATCTTGGAATCCAAAATGAAATATAAAGAATGAATATTCATAATCTACTATTTAAGATTATTCCTCTTTTACTCTCCTCTGGGTTGAAAAAAGTTTGCAAAATATGCTGGTAAGAATAATATGTGGTAAGATGTGGTGGTGATAATCTATAATCCTTGGTAAATCAGGGAGGGGAAGGACTAAGGCTAATGCATTTCTTGAAGTTGGGAGTTCTGAGCTACAGTAGCATCAGTGGGGATCAGTTAAGCTCAGTAAATTCCAAATTAATATAATGAATCCATGAGAACAGACCTCTAGGCTGAATAAGGAGTGTCAAACAGGTTCAAGTCAGAACTAAATCAGATTATAGACTCTGTGCTGAGAGATAGGTTCATGAATGGCCACCTCACTTCTAATGGTGACTACTTCATTTCTAGCCTGGAGGAGATAGGGAAACCCAGTCTCAAAACAAACAAACAAATAAACAAAAATATGTGAGGAAAGTGATTTGATATATTTAGACTGCGTATAGCAATGAGAAACAGTATTTAATAGCGGCCTAGTGAAAATAACATTTTGAGGGGAGTATAAGAAAGGATCAACTAGATGGTACAGTGGATAGAGTACCAGTACTAAAGTCAGGAAGACTCATCTTTCTAAGTTCAAATCTGGCCTCATACACTTACTACCTGTGTGACCGTAGACAAATCACTTTGCCTCAGTTCCTCATCTTCATAATGAGCTGGAGAAGAAAATGGCAAACCACACCAAATCTCTGTCAAGAAAACCCCAACGGGAATCACATAGAGTAATACATGACTAAAACAAGTAAACAACAAAGGGAGAAAGTTTGAATTTAATTTATGGTGATGGTTAGATGTGCCCCCCCCCCAAAGTAATTTAATTTCTAGCATGGCATCATGGTAATTCTATTGATTCTATATAATTTTTCTGCCCTGTTTTATGGAAGTTATCAGTAGATTCAAAATCTTGTAATCATAAAATATTTGACCAGAAAGACACTTTACAGGGAATGTAGTATAAATACCTCATTTTTAGATGAGGAAACTTGGACCGAGAGATGTTCTGAAAATTGTCCAGAATCAGACATGCCCTTTCTGAAGGTTTATCTGGTTGCAGGACTTCAGGATTAATTTGAATGAAAAAAAAAGTCCTCACAGTTCACCTAAGAGAATTATGTCTTTTATTTCCAAGCCATCTTTTTAAATATTCCTCCATATTTTTAGGTTTCTTCACTTACAGAGCTTTTAATCAATCTCTCCATATTTCAGAAACAGGAAGACACAAAATTTACACAGTCTGTATCTAGCCATTATAATAGTCTTTGTTAGGGTCAAGAAGCAAATAATTTTACACTTTCTTTAAGGAAAGGTAGGGAGGGACAGACCAGCAAAGATGGGGGAAAAATAGGCTGAGAAAATGAATGAACAAAACAGAGAGACAAAGGAGGAAGCAGAGAGAAAAAACACAGCACATGCACACACATGCATATACACAAAGATCAAGAAAAATGAAAAAAAAAGAGGGTTAGTAGCATAGAGACAAAGATATAGAAGCAGAGAACATGGAACTCAGAGAGTCAGATAGAAAAAAAGACAGAGAGGCACAAAAACACATTGAGAAAGGGAGAGAGACTGAGTCATAGAGACCTTGTACTTCTCCCAACAAGGTTTACCAGTTACTAAACTATGGTATCTGCTGATCCATTTAAGTACAGCTATTAGTTTAGGGTTCAATACAAACATGCTTTTAACATAGCTATTTTATAAAACTTTATTTAAAAAGTTTATAAAAAAACTTATAAAAAAAGCTAATATTTAAAATCATTTTCTAAAAAGGTTTCTGTTTTCACCAAAATGAACTACCTTAAAATAAATACACACAGGACTTTAAAGGGATTTAAAAACAGTGGGCCGAAGTAATTTTCAAGAAAATAACCAGTGGCAAATGTTCCATCAAAGTAGAAGTTGAATAAGCACATTAAACAATCTTTCCAATAGTCTCCCTACCTCCACCACCTGAAAAAATCAATTGTTCAAAGCAGAATTTGATATAGAAAATCTGTTGTAGGCTCCTCCAAAACTGGGGAAGGGTATGGAGTAGTTTTGAAGTAAGAACAAAAAAAAAAAAAGAGTTGAGGGTAGTATTTCATCTGCTTTATTCCTTCAAAATTTGCATGCTCCCTGTTATTTGTAAAGTTAAAATATTAACATTCGTAAATTTAAATGCCTAATATCACTTTCCTAATCTGAAGGAAGGTAAACTCAGAATGATTCCTCATCTTCCTCCCTCCCCTCTTTCCAGGGATGATAAGGTTTGGAACTCCAAATTCCTTCCATATGAGAAAGGTATGTTATTGGGGTGAGAAGACCATTAGAGAGATCTGTCTAATCATGATGGGTCAGAGTTGGAGAAAGACAAAAGAAAATTTACCCAGATATGCTCTTTGACCTGTGAGTATTCTCTTTTTCATTCTAACCATGTAGCTATGTTCACTTCTTGTGCTTCCATATCCATTCCGAATTCTCTCTCTCTCTCTCTCTCCAATTCCAAAATCTCTCTTTCTCTTTTTCTCTTCCTCTCTCTCTCTCTTTTTCTTCTTCTTCTTCTTCTTCTTCTTCTTCTTCTTCTTCTTCTTCTTCTTCTTCTTCTTCTTCTTCTTCTCTCTCTCTCTCTCTCTCTCTCTCTCTCTCTCTCTCTCTCTCTCTCTCTTTCTCTCTCTCTCCCCTTTCCCCCACCTTTTACCCTTCTCTCTCTCTCTGCTCCATCTGCTACAGACACATTTGAATATTTTACATAGACCAATGAAAACCAAACAAAATGAGAATGAAAAGGAGAAATAAAGGATATTAAATCTCTCATTAGAATCATTTACTGAGTCTCATTAGGCTTGTTCAGATTTTCTTGAGTCTCTTGGTACATAGGTCACTAGAGAATTGAGGCAATTATCCAGATAATCAGTCGATTGTGAGACTTCAGTCTTACTCTCCGGTAGTTCATCTAAATGCACTCTCTAAAGCTATTTTCTTTAAGAGCCCCTTCAACAATATTCTGCCTCATCCTCTTCTTTCCTTGCCATTACTTTCGCCCAACCTATATCCCCTCACCTACACTAAATGTAGTTTTTATACTTTTGGCAATTCATGAAATCTTGTCAAAATTCTTGACATTTTGTCATCTAGCCGCTCTGCCACCCAGAATGTGAACCTCACCTCCCGAAATTTCCTTTTGCCATTTCTTTTCCTGTATATATCACATTACCTTATTTTTTGTGATTTCTACCTTCTTTGCAAAATGTTTTTTTCCCCAGTTCCATCATGCTAAGCTTTGTTTCTTTTTTTTTCCATGAAAACGCAAATAAAAACTCTCTTCAAGGAGGTATAGTGATCATGTTAATAGCCCCCACTTAAGTGCTGATGGTCTTCTCCAAATATTGTGAGTATATATGTAATTAAAATTTGCATATATTTTTGTGTTTATGATATCTACAACTATATTTCACTTATCTGGAGATGTACTAATACTACTCATTCAAATATATAAAGGACATCCTAAAAAAGAAAGGAAAAAAAAAACTCTTATAAGAAGTCAAAATTCCTTTTAAAACGTATTTAATAATAATAGCTTCCATAAGGCACTTTAAGGTTAATAAAGGGTTATACAGATATGTATGTATTTATATATACTGAAATATTAATCAGAAAAATTATCTCTATGCTTTTTTAGATGCTGATGGGAAGAAGTTTTTATCTTGTGAAGTAGGCTCTATCATCTCCCTTTAAAGATTCTAGGGGTAACCATAGATTTTTCTATGGACTCAAACTCTTATTTCAGTATGTCACTTACTATCTACTCTGTAATATCAATATCATTGAATATCATTGTTTGACTACCCACTATCATTTCACAGATAAATCTCAATATGGTTGTAGTAGAGGGCACCTAAGTGGTACAGTGGGCAGAGTTCTGGACTTAGAATCAAGTAGACTCATCCGCATGAATTAAAATCCAGCCTCAGATACTCATTAGCTGTGTGACCCTGGGCAAGTCTCTTTATCCTGTTTGCCTCAGTTCCTCATCTGTAAAATTATCTGGAGAAGGACATGGAAAACCACTACAGTATCTTGGCCAACAAAACTCCAAATGGTGTCATGAAGAATTGGACAGGAATGAAAAACAACTGAACAATAATGATAAAAATAGAAGATATAATAAAAAGTTACAAAGCATTTTCCTCTGATACTGGGGTCCTCCTTTATGTCTCAGTCCCTGAGGAGAATGTGCTCAAACTCAGAATTGTTACTACAAAGTATTTGCCTCACTCAGTTCACTTATTATAATGGCATCATAATGGGGACATGCTGTTCTCTTTTGACAGAGAGTGGTATTTTAGCATTAATATGCTGTGATTCTGGGTCCAACATGTAGCCTCAGGGCTAAACTCCTCAAGATGCATTGGTATGGACCCAGAATCCTGAACCTCTCTTGACTTGCTTTTCTAAATTTTCAAAGCTCAAAAGTTTGTAGCCATCTACAATAAAGATTATAATAAGGATGTTAATAATATTTATATAGTACTCACTATGTCAGTTGCTATGTTAAGCATTATACTATTATTTAATTTGATCTTCTCAACAATCCTGGGAGATAGATGCTATTATGATCCACATTTTATGAATGAGGAAACAGGCAAATAGGGATTAAATGACTTGTCAAGTATCTGAGGCCAGATTTAAATTCAATTACTACTGATGAGGCCTAGTACCTTTATCCACTGTGATACCAAGCTGCTCCAATACTCCTTTATCTAACAACAGGATTAAATAGATGAAACAGAGACAGAAAAGAGTCATGCAGAAATATGCTCATGGCCTTACAGTAGTTTGAGGAGAGAGAAATTTGGAGACTTCTTTACCATCTAGATGACTATAGCAATTCATCCTACTTGTTTCTTACTGGAGAAACAAAAAGAACACATTTTGGTGTTTGTTTTGGTTTGGTTTTTGTTGTTTGTTTTGGAGCCTTTTGCATTCACTTTTAGTTTTAGTTTATCAACAAATCAAAAAGCCCTGCTTTGCCACATAATAAACACACAGTTGACAACCAAAAAATACTTGGGCATTCTCTGAGGTGGACAGCATGGCCTTCTGTAGTGCCAATGCAATTTTTTACAGCACTTACTGTGACTATAAATATTTCCTCATGGTGCTCGATCAAAAAATAAAGCAGACTCTCCATGTAGAAGACAGAAGTAAAATATTTATTCAAACACCAGAAACCCAAATCCCAAACCAGTAAGCCGATTCCATCATAGTAGTAGAGCAGTTAATAAGCCACAACAGCATTGAGAAATAGAGAGCCACAGCATCCTTTAGGCTTCCCAGAAACCAATACAAGACCATCTCATGAGTTAAACTGAACTCCTTGCCTGAGCACCCTCTCTCTCACACCATCTATCTGGCTCTGACTCCCGACTTCCTGTGAGCTCTGCTCCATCCTTCAGCAAATTCTTCCCATCACAAGCTCCATGTGACTTACATTCAGTCTATTAGGTGGCCAAGTTTATTTTCAACACAGGGAAGATCTTCAAATTCCCATTACTATTACACCTTACAGTAAGAAGGTCCAGAGCAAATTTATCTAACATAGATATTGGAAATTATATAAGGCAGAGTGTACCATTCTTGCCCCTGGGGATCAAGTTCTCATTGTCTAGTCCCCTGTCACATAAAGAACATCCCAAAAAAGTCTGGCATAACTTAGTATTCTAGACCCATTGTTGCAAACTTCTGTAAAGCAGAGAGTAAGGTAACTGCTTGTAACTTTTACAAGCAGTTACAACTTTTATCTGGGGCTGGATTTGAATTATGGTGGCACCAATATAATGAGAACCAAAACATGGTAGGAAAATGAAATTTTATTTGAGATAATAGAATTTAAATGAGGGAACTCATGTTTCAATCAGTAAGGAAAAGGAAGAACTAGTACAGAGTTGGGGAACCTGCAGCCTTGAGGCCACATGTGGTCTTAAAGGTCCTTGGGTGTAAACTTTTGACTGAATCTAAGTTTTATGGAACAAATTCTTTTATTAAGAGGGTTTGTTCTGTAAGGCTTGGATTCAGTCAAAGTCTGCACTTGAGGGCTATTTCACAAATAATACACAGGAGACACTGAAGTTTTTGGACTCCAGCCTCTAACATGTTCACTCTTGTTCTGATCAGACAGGAAGGACAGGAAGACAGTGTTGGAGGGGTAAATAATGTTACTTTATTCTAGTCTAGTATTCTCAAGAGGGTTTGTTGATAACGGGAGCACCAACTCCTACAGCATTTCCTAATCACCTTTCTCACAAGGGCCAGGGAGAACACAGTAGGAGTTACAACTCCTGTGGGTTCCCCTAAACCTTGATGGGATCAGTTGAAGCAAGTACATATTACTCCCAAGCCTTGATGGGGACCGATCAAGGCACACCCAGAATTTTACTGTCATATTCCCCTATAGATTCCCTACTCACTGACCTGTGTCCACTTGCTTTACAGACAAAGAAGGAAGATTGCTAGCAACAGCCTCATGGGTTAACTTTAGCAATATCGTCATTCAGCACAAATGTAGTAAGTATCACATTGTTTCACCCCTATATCTTACTGCACAGCCATGGTGGAGATGTTTACAAGTCATGGGCCTGAGAAATACTATTTAACACTTAGAAACTAAAGATTGTTATGAAACTAAGCTCTAAAAAGAATAACAAAATCTACCTTATTTACATGGACCTAGAGGGTCACATGTGGCCACAGGTTCCCCACATCTGCTCTGGTAGAATCCATGTGAAGTGGCCATGTCCAGGAAAGAACTTTGTCTTCCTTTGCTCGATCCTGATCAACATTTTGATGAGCCAGGTAGAGCACTACATTTTATTTAGATCACAATGAAGTATGCAATGTAAAGAATACATACATATAAACACACACACGCAAACATACACACACACACACACACACATACATATATATATATATATATATATATATATATATATATATATCTTATTTAGTTTAACTTATTCAGTCTTTTTTAACATGTAAATTCTTGCACAAAGCCCCTGTTCCTTCGAGGCTTGATCTTTACAACTTTGCAGCTTTCAGTTTCAAGTAAATATTCCTAAAAATGGAATGAATTTTCTGTCTTTTTTTCCAAACCCTCCCTTCTTTTTAATTTCCCTATTATTATTGAGGACATTGATGCAGAGTAGATATCCTACTACAGTTTAGGGTGCTAGGACCCCCAAAATGTCAAGATACAGGTTGGTGGCTCCTGGATTGAATTCATGCAAACCATTCTCCAGTCAAGAGGCAAAATTTATTGTGATGCCAATAGAAGCAGTCAAAATTCCTTAGGGAACTTGCTAGCTGATAGGACTGATACTAATGCTTATGTAGAAAAGAGGGTGGATTTTACTTCCAGAGACATGATCTTTGTCTTTTGTGGTCCAGGTCCCACCACCTCATCAACACCATCATCCTCTCAGTCACCCAAGCCTACAGTCTTGGTGTCACAGCTGGTTCATTCCCTCCACATATCCAATCTTTTACCAAATCTTATCATATCTATCTTCAAATTATCTGTGGTTAAGTCCCCCTCTTTCTAATTACACAGTCACTACCCTGGTTCAAGCCTTCATCACTTCTTATCTAGATAATTAAAATAACCTTTTAAGTGGACTCTTGCCTCAAAAATCTCCCCACTCTAATTCATCCTCCACTCAAGTGTGAAGGTCACTTTTTTATAGTGTAGTTTTGACCATATCAATCACTTCCTCAATGTTCTCCTTGGATTCTTTTATAGCTAATAGTAAACATTTATAAATGTGTCAGACACTGTGCTAAGCACTTCACAATTATTATTGTCTCATCCAATCCTCACAACAATTCTGGGAATTAGATGCTATTATCACCCCCATTTTACAGATGAGGAAACTGAGGCAATCAGAGGTTAAGTGACTTACCCAGGGTCACACAGCTAGTATCTGAGCTCAGATTTGAACTCGGAGCTTCCTGAATCCAGGCTTGGCATTTTATCAATTGTTCCACCTAGCTGCCCCAATCTCCAGGATCCTGTATAAATTCTTCAGATGTTTACAATTCTTCATTACTGGGACCCTTCCTTTCTACCTTTCTTACACTTTATTTCAATCCATATACTCTATAATCCAGCTAAACTGCTCTACTTCTTCCTTCTCAAACATGGAACTCCAGTTCCCATTGCACTGAAGTCTATCCCATGCCTGAATGCTCTATCTTCTCACCTCCACCTCTTAGTTTTCCTAGTGTCCTTCAAGACTACAAGACTTTCCTCATCTCTCCCAGCTACTAGTGCCTTCTCTTTCAGATGACCTTATATCCATACTGCTATATTGTCTACACACCTAGTTATATACATTTTGTCTCTTCAATTAGAGTGTAAGTTCTTTGAGAGCAGACACGGTTTTTGCCTTTATTTATATCCCCAGCTTTGACCAATGACTAGTATACAATAAAGTCATAATATCTGCCTGTTGACTGACTAAGAGAGCTGTTCTGTCCAGTGAGGGATGCCGTTGGAAAACAACAAGGTCAAGGGAAAAGTAACAGGAGATCCATGTCTCAAAGCCTAGAAATTTCTTTTGTTTAATCATGTCACATACTCTTAGTCATGTTCCTTCTTGTCTACCTCCTTAGTTCCCTACCGCCACACTTGAGATTAGAGGTAACGTCTCATTTCATAGATCCCACAGGTAATAAGCATAAAAATGATATCTGAAAAGGGTCTCTGCCTCCAAAGGCAGTGTGCCCTCCACTATCACAAGTAGCTTCTCCAAGTTCTATAAAATCGAAAGTCAATAGGGATGCCTCTCCACTGCTCTTATCCATGGAAAAAATCTATTTTGAATCAAAGAAATCTTGAAGCATTGATGACAGAAATTCACTTCAATCTAGTCAATGTATCTTTGTGGCCCACTTTCCAGGTACAGAAGAGGTACAAGTTACTGTGCTTATTCACTCCAAACAAGTACTAGAAAACAGATCTCTTTCAGGTTGGTCTGGAATTTCAGTTTGAAACTAGAAGATGAGGCACATGAGCCATCTAACAGTAAACAAAAGTCAGTTTATTTAGCCCAAACAAGGGAAGATCATTCATAGCTGGGAAAATACATTAATCAAGAATACATTGTTTATTTCATTGATCACATATTCTCTGTGTTAGGCATGCTATGAGTCTTCCTATCTGAAGCATCAGGAAACTCTCATTGACTTCTTGCTGACTTTTCTACTTAGCTTACAAGGAAGCTATGTCAGGGCTTTAGGAAATATTGCTACCTATCATGTCAAGGAGGTCTGAGTAGGTAGGCTCTTAAGACTAGATATCAAAGAACCCATGCAGAAAAGAAACCCTTCATTTATATTGAAGGAAGGGAAAGTTTCATCTGGAATGTATAACTTATCGAAAATAAAAGAATTCATACTGGGGAGAAATCTAACACATGGAGTAATGTTGAAAGTTGAAAACAATATTAAGCCAAGCATTATGAAAAAAAATTTCTGAAGAAAAATTCTAGGCACACATTAAGAGTTATCACATTTCAACATCAGAGAATCACTACAGGAAAGAACCTCTAAATGCTACAATTATGGGGAAAAGTTGAGCCACAGTTCAACCTTTAAAAATATGTAATCATTATAAATTTTACCCTGTATAGGAAACTCCTAAATGAAATATCTTTAAGACAACTTTCATGTGTAAATATCTTCAGAAATAGGAAGCTATATTGGAAAGTAACTATAGTACTATAATAATGTATCATTAATAAAAAAGATCCGTGATTTCATTCCTTCTGCCAATGAGGGTCACTGTAACCTCTACATATTAGTAGACAAATTGATAAGTGGAAAGTGTCATGAATTAAAATTGAGGATATCTGCCTGTAAATCCTAGCTTTGTTATATACATTCCTTGTGACTTTAGGCAGGTAACTTCCTCTCTCTGAGTGTCTGTTTCTGCACTGGTAAAATAAAAATGATCAATGAGATGATTTATGAAATCTCTTCCAACACTAACTTCTATGATGCTATGGAAGTAGCATTGGGTGTAAAAAGGCCTTTCAAGAAGTTTGGCTGTAAAATGTACGTCACAGAAAAAATTCCACAAAATCCATGCCCTTTGCTGAAGCTATATTCCATGAATACTGTACTTACTCCAGTTTCAGACACAATTCTAACAAAATGGAAAAAAAAAGGTTAGCTTATTTTCCAAATTATGTGAGATTAGTAGCAGAGGGAAAATGGTAGAGTTAAGGGGAAAGTTTTTCTGGATGCATTCACCTGCCTAAGAGCAGTAAAAACAATGACAACTGACAGTATGATTTTGAGGTAAGAAACATTTTTTATGTTAAAAATTGGAAACAAACATTAAAAAAAAAGCTAATCTGAGGACATTTTTCCTAGGGTGAAACAGCCTCCCAAGCTCCAATCATAGTACCTGAGGACATAATTATATGCATGCATTGTACAATGATTAGTGTTCATAATGATGACCCTGATTCATCATGGAAAGGTCAAATGATGTTCAGTACTGTCATCCTGGTTGTGGACTGTTATCACAGTTGCCTTCAGCAACAGCAGCTATACCAGCAGCAAACATTTATTTAATATTTATTATGTATATGATACTGTCCTATGTGTAAGAATGGTACAATATATTTCAGAATGATTTCCATCAAACATGGTTAACATAAATTAAAAAAAACCGAACAAACAACTAATGACTTTGATGTTTAGAGATCTAAATTCCATTTAACTGGAATATTTATTTATGCAGAAACATTCAATCTGAGATGATTTTGGATAATGAGATATTATTATAATGTTGTCATATATACACAGAAGAGAATGTGTGTAATGTGTGTATACAGACATATATATACATATATGTTTATATATATATGTATATAAACACATATATGCATATACACCTATGCATACATAAATACAAGAGTACCATACCTAGAGTTATATACAAGAGTGATTTGATATCCTCTGTAACTGCAGAAAGCAGTTCTAATGTCAGTTGGTAGGAGCTATAGGAAGCCTTCTTTTGTCTCAGCATAAGAAGGAACTTGCTGCTAGCTACAGCTATCCAGCAATGTAATGAACTAACTTATAATGCCTTGGGGTCCCTTTTGCTGGAAGTGTGTAAGAAGAAACAAGTTAACCATATGGAAGTAGTGTTAAAAAACTTTTCTGCCATTGGAAGGAAGATTGAACATGACCTTTAAGGTAATTTCTTACTCTAAGATTTTGATTGTGTAAGAGGGGCATCTCACACACCAAACATAATCAATGTATACAACAAGATGCTCTATGTCCCAATATCTTTATTAGGTGAGAAGGCCTCTTTGAAAGAATTATAGAATCAACCAATCAACCAATGTCACCTAAAGTCATAAACTAGATGTGCCTAGCCAATAAATTTGGGAAAGAATGTAGTATTTTGAGCATTAGTCGAAATTAGATACAGAAATTGGTTAAAAGAATTAGACATTCCCCCTGGGTTCTTTCCTTCCTCTTGCCTCCTCTACTCACGAGTGCAAGAGTGTGGCTCCATAAAGAATTCTGAAACTTTGTGCTAAGCATTTACTGGAATGTTCCTACACAAATTTCTTTCTCTGATATATAAGCCCAGATGTATGTTTGGTTCTTTCAACCAGTCTATATATATTTCATCATATCTAACTATATCTGATTATAGTAGAAGAACTTTTCACCTTCCCAGCTTGATTAACTAGTTGTTTCTTATTTTTTATTTGCGTAATTGATGCTATAGCTCCAACAAAAGTTTCGTTCTCCCTTGATAAAGTTATTAGAACTAGAGTGTCTTATTAATTACGTTAATTGGGTTTGAGAGTACAAGATATTAGTCTTACAATTTTAAAGTTTTCCTTTAATAGTGCTATGTCCTTCCCTGACTTTCAATTTTATATGAACTCCTTAACGACAGTAACACTGTCTTCTCCATAAACTTCAAGCACATGTATGAAGGGGGTTAGTGATCATAGCATAGTCCATAGGAACAGAAAATAAACAAAAGTGTTCCATGGGGCGGAAAAACTGCCGGAAAAACACACTTTTCTTTTGAGGTTCTCATTTTAATTTTTCAATTCTTAAAATTCAGTTGATTTTGATAGAAAAAAATGGACAAAGAATCAAGACTCAGATGAATAGCCACTTTATACTAAATTAGCATGTCACAACCTTCTTCTGTTGACTCTTACAAGGACTGGCTCAGCATATGGAAAGGAAGTATAATATCTCTTTTTCCTCATTGAGAACAATCTGGGTTTCTATTTTCTAATGATTTTGGCAAGAGATCGGATTCCAATTTCCAACTGCTCAGTGTAACACTAATCTATATTGCAAGAAGAGGAACTAGGCTTTTTTCTTTTTTTATTTCTTCTTTTTTGTCAACATGCAAGAGGCACACATATGAGTTTTCTCTGCACTGTGTTCTGCCTTCTTTCTGTCTGCCACTGATGGCACACAAATGTTGTCACACAATGGAGATATTTTTGGAAGTACATTTAGAAATAGTATATACTTATAAACACAGGTTTTTAATTAGTGGGTCCCTAAACAAACATAATCTACCTGTCTGTCCATCTATCTATCTATCTATCTATCTATCTATCTATCTATCTATCTATCTATCCATCTATCTGTATGTCTGTCTATCTATCTATCTATCTATCTATCTATCTATCTATCTATCTATCTATCTATCTATCTGTTGTAGCAATAACTAGTCTTTTCATTTTTTTATTTTTAGGGTATTTTTGGTTTTTGTTGCTCTAGCTATATTGTATAAATGTCTTAACAAAAAGAGAGCTTAACCATTCTGATTTAACTATGCAATTAAGAGCTTATGCAACCTTCTGCATGTAGTGTTGACTTCAAACACACCAAAAGCTCATTATTGCAACTGTTTTACAAGGGCTATAGCTGTGGGAAGGATGTTAAGCCCTGTGTGTGTCTGGCTTAAAGATATGAAGAAAATGAAGTTATATTCTTCCTCCAAGATGTTGTTCTTTTTAATGTTCATCCTCGTTACTGACGGAGACCTTGTAAATGATAGTGTTTCTAAACACTTCTAAAATGCTCATATGGGATTGTTTTCTATAGGGGAATAAGTGTGAAACATCTAAATGCAGAGACAGAGGGGGTTGAGGGGAGAGAGAAGGTCCAAAACATAAAATGAAAAAGATATCTTATTTCCAAATTCTTAAAACAAATACTTAGATATATACAGCTATACAAGTGATATAGGGAATAAAAAGACATATAAGAATGATAGAATCACACAATCTAATAGTTGGAAGGGGCCTCAGAGGACATCTATTCAACCCATATCTGACCAAGAATCCTTCCATAACACCATCAATAAATGGCAATCAAGTCTTTTCATGAGTGAGTTTCCAAAAACACATTTATTATTATTTACTTTATAATGTTATTATACTTATAATATTTGAAGTACTATTCTAAGCCCTGGTAACAAAACCAGAAAAATCAAAACTCTCTCTGCTGTAAAGGAGCTCATGTTCTAACTGAGGTGAGATAATGCATAAACCAAAGTTCAGCTACAGTGAAGATGCCACATCCTAAAATTCCTAATCATATAGCATTAAAGAAGATGCCAATGGCACAGCTAGGTGGTACAGTGAATAGAGCATCAGTCCTGGATTCAGGAGGACATAAGTTCAAATCGGGCCTCAGACACTTAAAGCAGAACTAGCCATGTGACCTTGGGCAAGTCGCTTAACCCCAGTTGCCCTACCTTCCCCTCTCCAAAAAGCAAAAAAAAAAAAAAAAAAAAAGATGGCAAGACTCAGGGTCCTTAGCCTTTATCAGGGCTCTTCAGAGCATAAAGGGAGGAGAGATAATAAGGTCTGGTGGTCATCTATATCACCAAAAGAAGTAAAATTAGTTATGCTGATTTGATTTAAATATTTTGCATAGTCAAGCACCCAGGCTGAGTTCTAACATCCGGACTGGGACAGTGTTCAATGAGGGGAGACATGAAGAATAAGACCATGCAAGACTATCTTCTCCTCCTCCCTCTTCTCCTCCCCTTCCTCTTCTCCCCCTTCTCTTCCTTCTTATATTTTCTTTCTCCTCATCCTCTGAGGGAGACCGCTCTGCTTCCTGAAATAATCCTTTTCAATTTTGGGCAGATTTAATTTTCTAATAGTTTCTCCTCTAAATCAAGCTAAAATTTTCCACTCTTCAGTTATGAGTTGTTTTTCCTAGTTTTATCCTCTAGTCCCAAGTAGAACAAATATCAGATTCACATTTCAGAAGTTAGCTTTTCAAATACTGGAAAAACACTATTATGTCCCCATAAGTATCCTTTTCTCCAAGATAAACATTACCATTTCCTTTGTGTTCACTAGTTATCCCATCATCCTTGTTGCCCTCTACTGAACACATTCGATTTTGCATTAGTCTTTCCTACAGTGTAATATCTAGAATTAAACATAGTACTCACATATGGCTTATCTAGGGCAGACACAGTACAACGAAAAGTGCTGGGTTTGGAATCAGAGGACTTGTCTTCTAATCCAAACTGTCACTTACTTAAAGTAGTGTGACCTTGGTGTTATCAAATCTCTTCTGCTACTAGTTTCCCCATAAGTAAAATTAGTAGATTGGATTAGATTACCACTAAGGTCCCTTACCATCCTAAATCTAAGCTCTTATGAGTGAATAGTGAATAATTCCCTCATTTTACACAGATGCATAGGATTACATTAGTGTGTTTTTTTGTTTGCTTTATTTTTGTTGTTTTGCCTGTCATATGAATTTACAATCCAGTTAAGTCCCCAGATTTCCTTCATGGGCATTGTTGCCTAACCACATTTTCCCTACTTTATACTTGTAGATTTTTGTTTTTAAATTGAAGTGTAAAATTGTAAAGTTGTACTAATTTAATTTTACTTTATTTTGTTTGGTTCATTTTCTTAGCCTATTGAGAACTATTGAAACCTGACTCTATCATTGTTTCTCATCCTCTAAATACTGCACCATTTGCTAATTTACATAAATTTAAGTATAGGTTCAAGTTTTGTCTCTTTGACTTGATACCTTGGTGTTGGTAGGAGAGCATCTTAACATCCCTGAGCTTCAGGTATCTTAGTGATAAAATGAGGGTGGTTTTTACTTTATTTTAATATATTGTGTAGAAACATTAAGCAATAGGAAAACCCTCTGTGATCTCTCCATCCTGAAGGCACAATAATTACTGGAGATAGTCCAGAAAACCTTGAACTTTGTAAATGTCCTTGGTTCAGTCTTCAGGGAGCAGAGGTTGCTAATACAGACCAGATCTGTTCCAGGACCATTCTTAAAGTCTGGTGAATTCTGTCAGGGAAATTAAGTTCAAATTCAGTAATAAAATCCCCACATTTCTCAGGTGATTGGGGTGAGAAAGACCTTTTCCAAGAAATGTCTGCCTCATTCTGTGCCTGGTAACATCCCTAAGCTATATATTATGGACATGTAGTATGGGTCCTGTAATCCAGCATCAAGATATTCACTGTACAGCAACATGGGACCTCACAGAGAATCACAGTTGCTGCATCAGAATCCTCTCTTTTAAACAAAGACAATGTCAGCTAGAAAGGTAGCAGAAGTTTGGTCTTCCTATTTTGGAAAAGTAATCTCAGTTAATTTTTTCCATCTTTTTTCACTTTAGTGATTATGAGTTAACCAGATATGAAGTAAGTGAAGGTATAATGGTCTATTGTGATAAAGGAAAGTCTTTATAGATCTAAACTGGATCATGAGGGGTAGACAGGATGAAGGATAAATAGAGAAGACAGAGGGAAGGCATAGCAACCTGAGCTTGCTTTCTAGGATTGGGTGGGCCCTGCCAAGGGTAAGTGATGTATGATATTTAGTAGTTATGTGTTACTTATGTAATGATATTTAATAGGAAAAATTTTTGTGCAGGACTTAAAGCCAAAAAAAATCCTTGCTGGGAAACACTGCGTAGATATATGAATACTGACAAATCACTGACTCTTTGGGCCTTAGTTATTGTTCTTTAGTTGTTCAGTCATTTTTGATGTTTCATGACTCTATATGGTGTTTTCTTTGTTTTTTTTCTTTTTTTTTTAATTTTATTATAGTTTGCATCATTCATTTCCACAAGATTTTGAGTTACATATTTTCTCCCCCTCTTTACCCCACCCACCAC
>CM053588.1:158434792-158455220 GCA_028646515.1 Pseudochirops corinnae | reverse complement strand
GAGGGGAGGGCAGAGTGGGGGGGAGGGCAGATGATTGTTCACATTTCTGTAAAGGGACAGGGACAGGGTGGAGAGTGGTTAGGGGGGGAAGGATAGGAAGAAGGGACATGCAAACAGACTCTCACAGTGTGCTCACTGTGGAGAGGTTCTACATAATTTCACATGTTGAGCCTGTATTTGATTGCTTGTCTTTTCAGTGGGGGTGGGTGACAAGGGAGGAAGAGATAGAATCCAGAATCTAAAGTTCTATAATCAAATGTTAAATATATATATATATATATATATATATATATATATATGTATATAGTGTATATACTATATATATATATATGTAGTATATTAGTGTGAATAGGATATAGGAAGCAGGAAATGACATTAATGGAGAATTAAGAAGGAATCAAAAACTGATTTTGCCACTTTTTATACTATGGATATATCTGGTATTTACATACAAATCTCCTCATAACCCTGACCACCATATCACCAAAAGTTACCAAAAACATGACCTTTGGTACATATGCTGTTGCTTGCCTAATCCTGTACTTAAAAGTACTCAACTCTAATAGAGTTCACTAATTAATATTCAACCAGAGATGTGACAGCAAAATCATTTTCTCTAAAATGCATTTATCTATGTGAGCTGCAATGATTTTTCAAATTTCACGTCTTTTTTGATAATGATCTTTTTGCAATCGATAGCCAGGTCCAGTAAAAAAGAGCAAGGAACTTAGAGTAACAATCCTTGAGTTCAAATCTCTCATCTACCACTTTGGAGTAGTTTTTAAAAAATTTTTTTGGCCCTCAGTTACCTTGTCTATTAAATGAGGGAGTCAGACTAGATAACATCTAAGATCTCTTTCAGTTCTTGATCCATGACTACAAAATATTATATTATTATGCTTCTTTAAGTTTTGTTATATATTTTAACTCTTTGTTTATGGGTTGCTATGGCCAAATAATTCATTCAGTCAGTGGCCACCTTCCTAATAATGTCTCTCTCTTCATATCATAATATGAGTTTGTGCAGGTGAATGAGGGCATTGTACTGGAGTGGATAGGGACATAGAACTGTGGATTTAGAAACACAATCCTTTACAGAGAGGTTTTCGGTATATAAGTCTTCTAATAGAGTTTCTTTAGGTGAATGCTGATGGCATTGCATTGCATTGCATTAAGCAAGGAGGGAGAGACAGAGATTAGGTGCAGATTCTTAATCTCCAAAGTTATAGTGAAAATGAGCAAACTGAGAGTACCCGTTTGATACTGTCTGATAATAGATAGATACTATCTGGTAACAGACAGAATCAGTAGAGGAAGATACTTTTGGTCAAACCTAACCTTCCCATTAGCTTTGTTCACAATATTAATCAAATCTGTTCTCTCTTTAATCCTCAATCAAATCTGAAATTTTTTATTGAATTTCTTCCAACCTAAATCCATTTAATAACCATTTTTTTTATTTTGTCAAGTCTGACTTCAATCATTTCAGTTTTCACCCTTAATCTCTTCCTTCTTTCTCCTCTCTCTACCCTCCTCCTTCCATTATCACTATTTTTGGAAATAAATATTTTTCATTTTGTCAGTATAGAAATGGCCCTGCAACATGATGGTCATATATTTCCCAGCAGACAGGATTATATTTAAGGGAAATAGATAGTATATAGGCATTCAGTTTCATATCAAATATCTAAAAAGCATGGGGGGGAGGGCTTCAAGAAGTCCTTGTTAGGACTTTAAAAAGAGTTTCAACGAAAGTCAGCATGATTTAGTGAGAATATCTGATTCCTGAAGATAGTAAAATTTTTGTTCTAAAAGTCTGGTAGAAATTGGAAAATGTTATTAAAGTGATAGGCTTGAATCACACCCTGGATAGCTTTGTTGAAGTATTGAATACTGCAGAATGAATGCGGTTTTGGGTATGTATTTTGCACCATCTTCACTGAATAATATAAATGTGACTGAAAAGAGAGCATGTAAATACATATCATTATGCACACTTCAAAAGAGAATTGCCATTTGACCTGATTTAGAAATATTGTTTCCTAATTATAGAATACAAAAGCCATATCTTCACAATTTGACATTGTATAAAAAGTACTCAAGGAAAATGCAATCCTGTTCAACATTTAAAGGTTTATAATTAAAGTGCTGCCCCTTGAACAATTATAGTTTGTTCATGATGCAAATTATTCACTTTCAAATGTCTTTTAAAAAGATAGATGGTAAAAATGAGGAATTAAAAGCTGAGAATCTCTTCTGAATGAATGCTTCATTCAGATATAATATGCATATCCATACATCCATACAGATTTTGGAAACCCCTGATACCTGTGAGCAGAGAAAAAATAAAACAAAACAAATTTTTTTGACAATGGTCATGTAGAGAAGCAGTATGGGATAGTGAATAGACTTCCTGGTCTTGAGGCCAGAAACACCTGAGTTTAAGTCTTTTTTCTCATACACATTGACTAAAGAAAGAGAAACCTGCATTAGTAGAGGAAATTTTCTCACCTGGAAGTTCTCTTTGCCAATGAAATCACAAATCCAGTCCCTGTTCCTGTCCTCACCCAAAAGGTCTCCAACTTTTACATTTTCTTAAGGAAAGGAAAATAGTGGGTGGAAAGAATGCTGAATCTGAAATTGAGAGATATTTGGGTTCAAGTTCCCAGTCCCTTATGGGACTTTGAGGAAGGTTCTTCACAAATCCAATCACATAATGCATCTAAAGATGAGAGACTAGATGATTTCTAAGGTCCCTTCTACTTATTAAATCTGTGAGTTTATGTTTTACTTTGTGCTTCTACAACTAGAATGTAAGCTTATAGGGACAAATGTTCTAGCAAATACTTCTTCTGATACTGGGCACTGTACTGAACATGTGGCAGGTTCTCAAACAATGCCTTGAGTAACCATTAGGAGGCACCATGGATAGCATGTCAAAGGACAATTTACAAAATGTAGCAGTGATTTGTTTAAGAACCAAAAAAATCTCTATAATCACAAAGCTGGGCTGGTCACATGGGGAGAAAGAGGAGTAATCAATAGACATATCTATTTGGTTCACTGTTACCGATGAAACATCAATAGAATTATAGGAATGACACCAGTACACTAAAAGGAACCCTTGTGGCTAATTTCTGGAAGGACAAATAAGAGTTTTATAAAGTAGCTAAGTATTGATGAGTTGTGACTACAACCTAACGAGTAATATTTTATTGGTGAGATGAGATCATTTTTCTAAAAAATCTAAATGTTCTTAAATATGTTTCAGTTCAACAAAGCAAAGAGTTAGATAATTAAAAGCTTGTTTTGTTGTTGTCATCAGTCATTTCAATCATGTCTTTGTGACCCTGTATGAGGTTTTCTTGGGAAAAATATTGAAGTAGTCTATCATTTCCTTCTCCAGTTCATTTTACAGATAAAGAAACTGAAGCAAACAGAGTTAAGTGACATGTAGGTAATGTGTGAGGCCAGATTTGAACTCAGGAAGATGAGTCTTTCTGAATTCAGCCCATATGCACTGTGCCACCTAACTGCCGCAATCAAAGGCTGGGGTACGGTAAGTCAAATGATTGTAACCAGCATCTTCATCAGACTGATTAAAATGTAGGGAAGATATGATTACTATGCTACCTTGTCATCCTTGGCCAGTTAACCAATGCTAAATTCCTTACTATGCGCTAAAGCTATAAACAGTGATACATGCTCATTTCTTTGCTATGTTACCTGCCTTACGTTCTTTAAGATTAGCTAAGAAAGTACATACAAGGCTCATCAATCCCCTTTTGAAGTCATATGTAATTCATTTTTTTAAGATGATATAAGTTTTGTTGATGCATTTTGGTTTTGCATCACAATAACTTTTGCTCCTATACTCTCTTCTACCTCTCTAACCCCAAATTGAATTTTCCCTTGTAAGAAAGAAAAACATTTGAGGAAAAACAATGGATATAGCTATAACATTGGACGGTCTCTGCAGCAGTCTACCCTTGTAGTCTTTGCCTTTATGACAAGAGCAGAGAGACATGTTGGATAGTCTAGTCTGCAGGATCATCTCTATTTTTTCAGTTTCTCAGAATTAATACTCCTTTTAGTGATCTCTTCATTTACTTTTGTCATGTAATCAATTTCTTAAGTGTCATAGACCTGGATTCACTCTGGAAGAGTGAGAAAGCATATTGGCAAAGTACAACAGCTATAGGATGCAGCGAGTGACACCCATCTTTCTGTGATAACTCTTATATCTTCAAATAGCATGTTTCTCAAGTGCTGTCTTGGATTCTGAACAATCCACCTTAAATTCACTTTCGTTTTACATTTATAAATATAACACATACAGCAGAGTTAACATGGAACATTAGGTAGGGTGCTGGTCTTAGATTCAGGAATAACTGGGTTTAACTTTCACTTCAGATATTTATTAGCTATATGGTCTAGGAGAAGTTACCTAACATATCTGTGGATCAAGAAACTTTCTTGGACTTCCCTACTAAGCCATAGAATGGTTGTGATCTGCAAGGATACAGGGTGTTCTGAAACTACATGTTTCCATGTTAGGATAACAAAAATCTTTCATATATTTGTTTATGCAATGACAAATTGATAGGACATGTTCTTCAGGCCACCAAATATACTGTGCATTTATTCTTTATCTACCTTGTATTCATTTACCTTTGAAAACATTTTATATCCACACTAAACCACACATTTCTTGATGGTAGGATAATCGCTATTTTTATAATAATATCTTCAGGAGGGAGAAGAGAAAGGGAAGGCAACAAGTATTTATATAGTGCCTACTATGTGCCAGGCACTGTGCTAAGTACTTTACAGATATTATCTCATTTGCCTTATTTTGTATTAGCATTCCTGGCCTAGGACATGGTTGAATGGATGACTAATTAAACCAAATGGATAATGAAAAGAAAGCTATGTCAAAGAAACTAGGAATCACTGTTTTATACCATATATTATATGGGCATGGTTACATATGAAGTGAGATGAAATTAAAAAAATACTTTAGCAAATTGTGTGCTAACATTCTATGAAAGCATCATTAGCACTAGATTATAGTCTCTAGATGCCTAGTATTATAGATGGTTAGACAGACAGACAGACAGATAGATAGATAGATAGATACATTGATTGATAGATAAATAGATCTTTTATTAAACACTATGTGACAGACACTGAGCTAAGTATTGCACCCACAGATTCAAGCAAGCAAAACAGTCGCTGTGCTCAAGAAGTTTACATTCTAATGAGAGAAAACAATTAATAAAGAACAACTAGTAAGTAGATGGGCCCTAAGGTTGCCATGCCTGGGAAGTAGGATGGAGGCTTGATTTCCTGTAAGACAAGGTTATATCTTACCTGTATTAAGCACTTATAAGTATTAGTTCATTTGATTCTAATAAAACATTACACACACACACACACACACACACAAACACATATAGTGAGATTGTAAATATATATGTATTTATAATGTGTTTTACAACTAATTCTTGATTATGATATTACTATGAAATATGAGGTGAAGGATGTTTTATCTATGCTGTCATATATTTTCTTCAGAAATATATGCCCCCTCCCAAATCAACATGAATTTTTTCTCTCTTCATTTTAAGAATAAGCGCATAGTTATAATTATAACCTGGGGTTTTATTAAACATAAGATAAAATTATTTAAATGTCTTTATTTTAATTTTTAGGATAATGTTCCAAAAGGTAAAGAATATCAAGGAAAGCAATGAAAGAAAATGCAAAGAAAGGTGACCTAGTCATACCAGATCTAAATACTATAAAGAAGCAAGAAGATGGACAGGATGTGAGGGAATTAAAACAGCTACTGGTAGTGGGAGTTGAATGAACCACACTGAATCCACCTTGTGATTCAGTTCTGGATCTAGCGTTTCAATTCCCTTTCTATTCAATTGTAAGTCTAGTCTAAATTCTTCTGCCTCGTCAGAAAACTTTGTTCACTTGTGAGAAGTCAGAAAACATTAACACATAGTTTGAGCCTACTCATGTGTGCCTGGGTAACTGGACCAATTCTACCTGTTGCTTAGAAACTCTTCACCAAGTTTAAGCTGACCAGAAACCCAGTCGATCCAAAGAATGAAGCAAGGAGCTCTTGCAGTTATATAAGCAACATATACAGCTTGTGTGAAAATTGACCCCATACTGACCATGTTTCCATGTTCACAGACACTTGGTGAGAGTGGGAGATCTCTTTTTCTGATTTCAGTGAATGATACCATTTCACTTTCCCTCTCCCAATTTTCCAAGTTCCCTAATCTTTCCTCCAATTGGAAATCAAATTACCTAATGTTGTATCCTGATTATTTCCTTTTATTAATTTGTCTTAACTGATTAATTTTTAGAGCTTAAAAGTCTGTTTCCCTCTGTATTTGGGGTGCAATGTGAGAGCTGAGAGAGGCCGGTCTCCATGACATACATTGCTTAATAAGTAGTTGGTTCAGAAGCACAAAACTTTTTTTCCTCAGACATTTGATCTTTCACTCACCACAAGTGGATGACTGAATAGGATGAGATAATCTCATGGCTAGCTTATGAACTTTCACTCTGGGTAATAGATGCTCTGATTAGTGAATAGTAAGTGTAAGCACCATATTTAGTTGATTTCAGATCAGCCTATGAAGATCATGTTTCACCATTTAGCCATCCACATTAGTCATTTTTTTGTCATCAGCCCTGTTGTTACAAGTAAAATTTTCCTCCTCCTCCATGAGGGTCTGAGACCAAAAGTTCCTTTACTCTAGATTTTATTCTGGCCTGGGGTTGGGCCCAAGGATGCACAGGCTTTTGCATCCCTTGAAAACAACAACCTTAGTTAGTGCAGTCATTTTTCAATCATGTCCTACTCTTCGTCACTCCATTTGCTGTTTTCTTGACAATTATATACTGTGACCAGCACAGTTTGGTGGGCTAGCAACCACTGAGAGTAAAGAGACAGGGCTGTGTCTGTTTATTACAGAGCCAAAGATACAAGGAACCCTCAAAGTTTTTATGTCCCCTAGCAGAAGATCTATGTGAGCAGATTAAAAAAAATGCAGACAATGTACAAGGACCCTCCTTTGATTTGATCACTCTTTACCCTATCTTAAGGCTAGTTATTTATTAAGATTTTATCCTAGGACCACGTTCAGAGGCACAAACAAACAAGACTGCCTGTCTTGCTGATTATCTACCCTGAATCTTCCTTAGTTAATTATTAGGTCTATATCATAAGACCATGTCCGGAGACATCAACAAATAAGAATATACATCCTCCTGATTATCTGCCCTGTGACCTTATAGAAGTTTGTATAGGAGAGAGGAACATTCCATTAGTGGGGCTGGGGGACCCCTGAAAGTTCTCTGCATCTCCCCCATTTCATTTATTTATAGGAGAGGAGAACATTCCATTAGTGGAGCCTGAGGAAACTCCTGGAAGTTCTCTACAATGATACTGGAGTATTTTGCCATTTAATTCTCTATGTCATTTTATTGATGAGGAAACTGAGGCAAATAGGATTAAGTGATTCGCTCAGGGTCACATAGGTAGTAAGTGTCTGAGGCCAGATTTGAATTCATGAAGATGTGTCTTCTTGACTCCAGGCCTGGCATTCTATCTATTGAGTCACCAACCTGCCCGTAATCAAGAGAGAGAGAGATCCAACTATCACAAAAGGTCAAGTCTTCAACTTCTCTAGGGAGTCAAGGTGTAAATTCCCTTTCATGTCTGCACTTCTTCCCCCTGGAATTTGAAAGAGAATTTGGAACTCTGAGTACCTGTCTCAAAGAAAGAATAAAGAGTATCTTCCTTCTCCAAAGAATATATTCCACCAGTCACAAAGTCTCACTGGTTCATGGCAGAATTCTACACTGAAAACTTAAACCATATTCTGTAGGCAGCATGCAGTACAGGGCTTTTCTTGCCCTGTTGGTTGAGAGTTCTGTGACAATAGTTTTACATAGTAATAATAATTTCAGTCTATTTAGAGTTCTAAGTTTTACAAAGCACCTAAAAATAGAAATCCTTTGAAATACATGGCAAATGATGTCTATACCTATTATTAAAACGTATTTTATTTTAATTTTGACTCATGATTTCATTGCTGTGATGTTTCTCCAGGAAAGGACCTCCAACACTGGAGATGAGCAACTGTTTTACAGTTTACAATCTTAAAGCTTTCCTCAGGATGGCAATAATTAGTTAATCGACTTTCCAATATGTGTCAAAGACATGATTTGGACCCAGATCTTTTAGACATTATGCTTCCTCAGTACAACTTGCATAGGGAAACCAAAGTCATTGTGTCTTGAAAATATTTACTAAACAATGGAAGACATAAAATTAGATCCAATCACTCAAGTCTCACTTTCTATTAGCCTCTGTCCTCATCCATTCAAATTACTGACTCAACATCTTCAGTCTCTTGTTGATATTCATTAAGCAATTTTGAAGGGAATGACTTTACTGTTAAAGATTTAAGAGAAGCTTGGGGTGGTTGTGGGAAGAGAATTGATGAATTTCATGTTTATATAAGTATATACATATACATACACACTTATGTGTGAAGATGTATATGTGAGTATATATATCCATACATTTGGGAAGGAGGGAGGAAAAGAGAGGGAGAGACAGAGACAGAGAGAACCAGAAGGGAATAAGCATTTATTAAGCACCTATTATGTGCCAGATAATGTATTAAGCACTTCATAAATATTAGCTCATTTGATCCTAATACAGCATTACATACATACACACACACACAAAGTGAGGCTGCAAATATATATATATATATATATATGTATATATACACACACATGTATATATACACACACATGTATATATACATATATATGCACATGTATATGTACAACTAACTTTTGATTATATATTGCCATAAAATATGAGGTAAATGTGTTTTATCCATGTTATCCTATATTTTCTTCAGAAAAATTATTCCCTCTCCCAAATCAACATAATTTTTTTCTTTCTTCATTCTAAGAATAAACATACAGCTACAATCATAACCAAGGGATTTCATTAAACATAAGATAGAATTATTTAAGTGAATTTATTTTAGTTTTCAAGATAAAGTTCCAACAGGTAAGGTGAAGAGCAACGAGGGAAAAATGAGAAGGTAGCCTATTCATACCAGATCTAAAACTATATTATAAAGTGAAAATCATCAAAACTATTAGGTACTAGCTAAGAAATAGAGAGATAGATCATTGTAATAAGTTAAGTATACAGGACACAGTAGTAAATGACTATAGTAATCTACTATTTGATAAACACAAAGACCCCAGCTTCTGGGAGAAGAACTCACCAATAGACAAAAACTGCTGGGAAAACTGTAAAAACTTTGGCAGAAACTAGGCATGACCAATATCTCACATCTTATACCAAGATAAGACCAAAATTGGTACATAATTTAGACATAAAGGTTGATACAATAAACAGATTAGGAAAGCAAGAAATAGTTTATGTGTCAGATCTAAGGAGAAAATATGTTTTTCCCCTTTGTTCTGATTCCTTTTTTTCACAACATAACTTATGTGGAAATACATGTAACATGACTATACATGTATAACCTATATCAAATTGTTTGCTCCCTTTTGGAGGGAAGGGAAGAAGGGAGAAAAATTTAGAACTCAAAATCTTAAAAAAATGAATGTTGAAACTTATCTTAATATGTAATTGAAAAAATAAAATACTATAAAGTAAAAAAAATATAAAGTTGCTATAAACCCTTCTTTCACTATTTACTCTGAAATGTTAGTTTTTATTCAAAGTGGATTCACTTAAAGTGGCCTTTTTCTGTCACCATTTATAATCCTATAATGATTAATGTTTTCATTTTACAGATGAGGACAATACACTTTTCTTATAAAAGTAGCACAAACATATGAGTTAATATTTTTTCAGGCACTTACATTCTTGAATTAGAAGTTTCTACTAAAATATGAAAATCATAACTGGTGTTGTATCATATTTCATTTTGGAATGTACCAACACATATCCATTTAGGACTCTTGTCTGGAGAGTTCTACTTGGAAACTTTTTTGTGTGAATTGTTACTAATGAATGCAGCAACGTCTTATTCTTCCTCTTTTAAGAGATAATACCTTTTCTGTGAAAGAACAAATCACATTACAAATGTTCTCATTAATCCTTATTACAAGCCTGTTCAGAGAAAAATAAAAGAATGTCTCTTGAAATTGATGCAGAGTCATTCCCAAATCTCTTCTTCAAATTTTATTTCAGGATTAGTCATTATCAAAAGCTGTTCTCAGGTTACAATGATTCTGAGGAAACTCTAAAGAAGGCCCATACACAGTTTATAGTTATTTCTCTTTAGAAAAATGAACTATAGCATACATGACATTTTACTGTTTTCCCCCTAAGCCTTTGACTTTATTAGAATGGTGAATCCCTGGTGAGAAAATTCTCTCTTTTAATACAGATAACCAGCTGTTTAGAAATTTAGAGTTTAAGAATGTTTTCTGAGGCATTGACAGGCCAAGTGACTTGCCCAGAGACAGCTAGAAAATATGTGTCAGGATCCTTTCATATAAGTTCTCTTGACTCTGAAGTCGAGTAATAATTGTACTCCATACAATAGTACTCTGGTTACTATTGTTATTATATACCAATAGTATATACACTCTTGGTACTCTCTGCTCCTACAAATTACTCTGTGTGTGTCTGTGTGAAAGTACACACAAATTTATGAGAAATAGATTAAACTGAATATGGATAAATTTGTTTTATACATGTATGAGAATAGGAAAGGGAGAGGGAATGTGACCCTCTCTCTGTCTGTCTCTGTCTCTCTTTATGAATATATAATATGTTTTATATATGTTTATTATATATAACATATATGTACTATATTGCTATTATCATTCCTTCTTTATATTGATATTTTCTTTCTTTCAGTATATTACCATTATATTTTTTTTCCAGATCAGTAAAATGTTTCCTACAAAAAATGTCAATAGTTCATGAACAATAAAGGAAAGTAACAGAGTAAATTAGCTGGATGGCTCTTAGCAAAAAATGAACACTAATATTCCACATATGCTTTGGCTCATATAAACAGATTGCATGTCAAAGTGAAAAGTTATACAAGACTAAAAAAAATTCAGTGAACACTAAATTGAAAAAAAGTATCCTTATTTAAGACGTATACATTTAATCTCCTAGATTTTACTATAAATAGTATATGTCTTACTTCAGTCTTCCTCCCCACAAGATAAGTGACTCAACTAAGGAGTCAAAAACACAACACAAATGTTTTTATTCATAGCCTATGGACATAATTCTCTATTTCAAAATCTGAATTAAGCCAGGATGCTTAGTGACACATATTTATTAGAGACAGAAAGTTTATGTCTAATAAAAGAACAAAGAATCTAAATCCTAAACACATATAAACCTCTGTCTGAAGTAGCTCCTGGTTTAGCTTGTAGCTACTGCTTTCACCCTGCAATTTCCTGGAAATTTTAGATGCCTGGAAGAATAGGAAACATAGGGCTGGGATGGCCTTTGCACTTATAATATGCATATAGTTGAGTCTATTTTAATTTTTGTTTATAACAGGAACAGCTCAGACGACATTCACACTACTCTATGAGAGAGATCCCAGAGAGCAAGAAAAAGAAGCATTGTGTAGTGGCTGCCCTTTGGACATTAACACTAACAATATTTTACTCCAGGAGAACAGTTACCATATCTTGTGAAGAGACCAAAACAAATGCTGGTCATCTGCATTGGAGCAGATGACTGAGATATCTGATGTTAGTCTCAGCTAGCAGGTAAATTGAACTGGTTGCTATGAAAATCAAAAGACTTTTGAACTGACTTTTTCTCCAGAAATAGAAGCGTAGAGTGATGAGAAAATTTCTCCTTCTACTACAACTTTTTTTATTTAATTCTTGTTCTTTTCCCAATAGCAAAAGTCTGCCTTGTCTTCCTCCCATCTCTCTCCCAACCTCCACTTAGAAAGAAAGAAAAAAAAAAAACATTACTCCCAATTATAGTCAAGCAAAATCAATTTCTACATTAATCATGTCTGTATAATCATATCCAAATCTTCCATCAGAGTCTATCCCCTCTCTATCAGAAGGTGGGTAGCATGATTCATCATGAGTTCTGTGGAATCATGGTTGCTCATTGCATTGATCCAAGTTCTTATTATTCAAGGTTTTCTCTCTATAATATTGTTCTTATTATAAATTGTTCTCCTAATTCTGCTCACTTCACTCTATATTAGTTCACGGAAGTCTTTCCCAGGTTTTTCTAAAACCATTACCTTCATCATTTCTTACACCATACTGGTATTTCATCATTTTTATATATCACAACTTGTTTAGTCATTCCTTAGTAGATGACTACCTCCTTAGCTTCCAAATTTTGCCACTACAAAAAGAGATGCTACACATATTTTTGTACAGCATTAGAATTTGTTTTGTTTCCGGCTCTCAATTTACCCTCCCCATTGTTTTCCCCTTTCCCTCCTGATTCCTTGATGAGTTAATCTATTTCAGTACCCAAGTCTTTGTACACAAAAGTATAAACAACATAAAACTAACTGAGGTTATACCAACAGAACGCCTGAACATAACAGAATCACTCTCAGACCTGGTAGCTAACTAAACTATGTAATTCCTGAGGATGACAGAATTTTGAGAAAAAACATGTATAATTTCCCCATAATAAATTATAGACAATTTATCTATTACATCACCCATGATTCTTCACTTATATTTACCTTTTTATATTTCCCATAACTAGTGTGTCTATACTTCAATGTTTCTACAAAGCTTTTATTTTTTCATCAAAACTGTTGTCGTTTATATTATTGTAGAGCCCAGTTTTATTCAGTAAGTTTTTTCTGGTTATAAGACTAATCTTTTACCTTCTGGAATATCTTACTCAAAACTCTTTGCTCCTTTAAATTAGTGGCTTCTAAGTCCTGTATGATCCTGAAAGTACTTAATGCCCTAAAATACTTGAGTTCTTCTTTGCTACTTGTTGTATTTTTCCTCTTTATCTAAAAGCTCTGATATTTGGCTATAATGTTATTGGGAGTTCTCATTCTGTGGTTTCCTTCAATGGACAACTGCAATTTTCTTTTTATTTCAACTTTGCCCTCTGGTTCCAAGAGGCATGGGCAGTTTTCTTCTATGATTTCTTGAAATATGATATCTAAGCTTTTTCTTTTTTGGTAATGACCTTTAAGTAGACCATTATTTCTTAAGTTATCTCTTTCTGATCTGTTTTTCAAGCCACCTAGGAGAAAACTAACGTTTTTTTCAGTTTTTCAGACTTTTAACTTTGTTTTGATATGCTTCGTTGTCTCATGGATTCTTTATCTTCTATTTACATCATTCTAACTTTGATGAGCTATTAATTCCCTTTCCAATTCATTCTTCCATAATTCTCATTTATTTTCCTCTTTTTCTAGCTTTATTATTTATGTACTACATACAAATATATATAGTGTAAGTTTATCTCTTTGAGGAATTCTAGTTGAACTAGTGACTGTGCTGTGTTTTATTTTAGACTTTGAATGTAGATGTTTTAGGTTTATTCTCTTGCATGAATCTTGAAAATCCCTGTTCATACACTCATTTTTTTAAAAATCTGGGATTCCTTCTTTTGTCTGTTTGCTAGCATGTTCTTAAGAGACTTCTTTCAGAAGTGGCCAGCCTCTGTGTTCTTCTGAAGAGGAATTTTTGCCCTAGTCCTGTTGCTTCTCTCTTGGGATATAGACTATTGATTTGATACAAACTCTCAGGGTAGCTGAGTCTGGGGACCACGAGCTTTGAATACTTCCAAGTTGATCCTACCATGGAAATGTTTGATGATGTCATCCTGAACTGAACTCTACAAGTTACTCTCTTGGGTTTTATTCTGAGCAACACATTTGTTGGACTTTCCTTGATTGGAGTTCCAATAGACTTTTAATGGCCTCAGGCAATATCAGTTATCTGGAAAGCTTTTCTTGTTCAGTAATAGAAGTACCATATCCCCCTTTTGTCTGGGATTCCTGTACTGTTTCTTCGCATCATTTCAGATAAAGACGGAAGCTGATATTGAAACCCTACTTAATTCTTAGAGTCAGAAGCACATTGCTACTTGCTTCTGAATCTGCTATTTATTGGGACCTCAGCCTAAGTCTCCTTTGCCAGGAATGGAGTCATGAAGATGTGAGTTCAAATCCAGTCTCAGACACTTATTAGTAGTGTGACCCTGGGCAAGTCACTTAACACTGTATCTTTCTTATTGCCTAATATAGAAAATGAATCAGAGAAGGAAATGGCAAATCACTCCAGTATATTTGTTCCAAGAAAGTCAGATACAATTGAAAAAAAAATGTGTTCAAAAATAAATACAAAGTAATTTTAAGGGGCCATGTAGCTGGTGAAGGTCAATAAATGTCAAAGAAGTAATTTTTACATAAGCTAGCTTTGACCTTATATCTCTATAACTAAAAAAAAAAAAATAAAATTCTTTAGGAGTAGGTCTGAGATATCCTATTAAAAGAAGCACCACAATCGAGCTCTATCAACAATACTTTTTCAGACAACTTTAAAATAATGCCTCAGATCAAATTCTGCAATGGCATAGTCAACAAAAGGTTGAGCAAGGTGTTTTTGCAGCCAAAGACAAATTAGGAGGTTGTAAGGAGAGGTCTGTAACGCTGGAGTGGGGGATGAACTGGAGCCTGTGTGACAGCAACAGCTGTGGGCCTTGCTGACAACAGAAGCACCTTCAGCAGCTTCCAAGCCAGACAGTGGTCTGTGGTAAGTGTTCAAATAGGGATTACAGAGGATCCCTTTGCAGCAGTGGGCACTAGACCAGGTTTTGTTTTGCACATACCCCCTTCTTAGTTGCAGTTCTAGGGGAGAGAGGAAAGCTTTTGGCAAAAATGGATAAGGGTTCCTGAGGATAAGACCTTAAAAATATAATTAGACAAACAATAAAATGAAGAACCAAAAACTCATTGAAGAAAACAACTCATTTAAAACTGAATGGGTGGAGCCATAGAAGCAGGAAAACTCTGCAGCTCCCAAACAGCTACCTCAAATACCCATAAAATATGACTCTAAACAAATTTTAGGGCTCCAGAACTCACAAAAGTACAGAAAAACACATCTCCCACTGAAGGCAGCTTGGCAGGCAGCTCAGGAAGGGCTCATCTCAGTAAGCTGGGAGCCAAAAACAGCCTGGCTTGAAACCCTGGCATGCCCCCAGGGCAGCCAGGACAAGCCTCAGCTGGAGCCTTCAGGAGAGTGGATCAGTGGCAGCTGTGGCAATTTCCACAATTATCAAACCATAAGAAATAAGGACTAAGTAGAAAGGTTAGGGAAACTCAACTAAATTCAGGGGAGAGGGTCCAGCCCAACTGCTCCCAAGGCAAGGAAGCAGCAGAAGTAGCAAACTTGCAACTGCCTCCACATGGCTGCTTCAGAGTTCCTGGTTTGCAGATTGCAGAGGGGCATTCAGGAACTAAGTGCTCTTGCCTTAACCAGCCAATATCAGGATCTTGGTCTTGGGTGGTGGTCCTGAGGTGCATTTTCAGTGAGCCAAAACTGGTCTGGGCTGCAGGGGCCTCCTAATACCTCCAGCACCTGTGAAAACCCCAGCGATTTGGGACAGAGTTTCCCCTGTGGAAGCAGAGTTCCATAGAACTAAAAAGTCAAGTAATTGACTGGCAACATTAGCAGGCAAAGGAAGCAAAGTAAGAATAGCAATCCAACTTTAGATTCCTTTTTTGGGGACAAAAAGGATCAAAACATGGAGCAGGAGGAAGACAACACAGTCAGAACTCCCACACCAAAAGCTTCCAAGAAAAACATGTATACTGGTTATAATCCATAGAACAACTTAAAAAGGATTTTGAAAACAAAATAAGAGAAGTGGAGGAAAAATTGGGGAAAGAAATGAGAATGATGCAAGAAAATCATGAAAAGAGAGTCAACAACCTGACTGAAGAAAATAACACCTTAAAAAAAAAAAAAAAGATTAACTCAAATGGTAAAGGAGGCCCAAAAAGCCAATGAGGAGAAAAATGCTTTTAAAAATACAATTTGCCAGATGGAAAAAGAATCTCAAAAGTTTTCTGAAGAGAATAATTCCTTCAGAATTAGAGTGGAGCAAATGGAAGCAAATGACTTTATGAGAAATCAAGATACTATTAAACAGATCCAAACAAATGAAAAAATAGAAAGCAATGTGTAATATCTCATTGAAAAAGCCACTCACCTGGAAAATATATCCAATAGAGACAATTTAAAAATTATTGGACTACCTGAAAGCCATGATAAAAGAAAAAAAAATCTAGGGACACCCAGTGTGGCAGTGCAAGCCACGAGGAAGGCCCCGGACACCCAGTGTGGCAGCACGACTCCCAGGAAGGCCCGGAGACCCAGTGTGGCAGTGTGACACACCAGGAAAGCCCTGGAGACTCATGACCCTCTGAGAGGCTGTCATTGGACATGGCCTGCTCACCCACCAACCACAAGGGCCACTCCTAGGCATATCACCACAGGGCAGGGATGAACTGAGCTGGGTAAGAGACAAAGGGAGGGCCAACAGTAGGGGCAGCAGCTACCCTTGGGGACTACCCATTCATAGCCTGGAAATTTAAAAAGCCCCTAGCTGAATCTCCAGGGACAAAGATGACAGACTGAACCTCAGTTGCTCCAATCACACCACCCCCCCAACCCAAAAACACAGTAACTATTGGCCCAGAGGAAAATTTTAAGCACTAAAGGCTTAAGAACCCTGGAGAAAGGGCGTGAATAAGTGAATAAGGTCTTGCCTCAAAACAGAAAGAAAGCAGGCAGACTCTGGAATCCTATTATGGTGAGAGGGAGGAATCAAACTCAGAAGGAGAGATTATTGACTCCACACCTACAGCTGAAGCCTTAACAGGGACTATCACCCCTTCTCAGGCACAGAAAGCATTCCTAGATGAGCTGAAAAAGAACTTCAAAATCTGGCTTAGAGAGGTAGAAGACAAAATCAACACCTTCTACCAAAACAAAATTGTGAAATTAGAAAAACATTACAATGAAGAGAACAGCTCCTTAAAAAGTAAAATGTGTGAACTAAAAATGAAATCTGAGCATATGGAAAAGAAGCTTCAAAATCTAACTGAGGAGAATAATTCACTACTAACTAGAATCAACCAAATTGAAGCCAATGACTCCATGAGGAACGAAGAATCAGTCAAACAAAACATCAAGACTGAAAAATTACAACAAGAGGTAAAATATCTCAATGGAAAAATAACTGTCCTGGAAAACAGATCCAGGAGAGACAATCTGAGAATCATTGGTCTACCAGAAAATCATGATGAAAAAATGATCCTGGACAATATCTTCTAAGAGCTCATCAAGAAAAACTGCTCTGAGATCCTAGAACCAGACAGTAAAATAGAAATTGAGAGAATCCACCAACACCTCCTAAAAGAGATCCCAAACTGAAAAGTCCACAAAAATTTTGGCCAAACTCCACAACTATTAGGTAAAGGAGAAAATATTACAAGTGGCCAGAAAGAAACAATTCAGATATTGTGGAACCACAGTGAGGATAGCACAGGATCTAGCAGCCTCAATGCTGAAAGACTGGAGGAACTGGAATATGATTTTTCACAAGGCAAAAGACCTCGGGATACAACCAAGGATCACCTATCCAGCAAGACTGAGCGTAATCTACCAGGCAAGGAGATAGTCATTCAGTGACATAACAGAATTCCAGACCTTCCTGATGAAAAAGCCAGAGCTCAATGGAAAATTCAACCTCCAACTACAAGACCCAGGAGAGACATAGAAAGATAAATAAGGAAAAAAAAAAACTTACACACATAACTTGTTATTTAACAAGAGCAAACTATTAACATTCCTCTATGGGAAGCTGATACCTGTTAATATCACGAACTCTATACCTATGGCAACATCTAAAACGGATATAGACAAACACAGAGTGTGGGTAAAAACTATGCAAAATGATGATAAAAATCCTTATTAAGGACTGTAATGGAAGAAGAGGAAAGAATGAAGCAGAAAAGGGTAAATCATGCTACACAAAGAGACATAAAAACAATATAGAAGAGGGAAAGAAGGAAGGAAGATGAGAACTACATGAGATTTACCCTGACTGGTTCTGGTGCAAGGAGGGAATAACACAAACAGTTAAAGATAAGACTCTCTCAAGAAGAGACATAAAACTTATAATAGAGGGAAAGAGGGGAGGGAGAGGAGCACTGTGTGAGATCTATTCTCGTCAGTCTTGGTCTGAGGAAGAAACAATGTACAGCATTGAGTATTACAATTGATTGTATTCTACAGGCAGTATGAGGGGGGAAGGGCCAAGAAAGGGGGGGAGTTTAGAAGGGAGGGAAGAGGTAGTAAGGGAGAAGGGAAGGAAAAGGGAGGGGGTGGATAAGAATGGAATACTGAGGGAGGAGGTTTTCAAAAGGAAAACTCTTAAGAATTGATCTGGGGAAGGAAGGAATAATCTACAGTCAGATTTATGGAGTAGGAAAGACTTTATGATAAAAGAAGAGTTAGAGAGCATTATAAAATATAAAATGGATAATCTTGATTATATAAAATTGAAAAGTTTCTGTACAAACAAAGCCAATGTAAACAAGATTAAAAGGAAAGTGGGAAACTGGGAAAGAGTTTTTACAACCCGTGTCTCTGATAAAGGCCTCGTTTCTAAAATATACAAGGAATTACACAAAATCTGTAAGAATACATGTCATTCCCCAATTGATAAATGTTCACATATGAACAGAAAATTCTCAGAGGTAAAAATTAAAAATATCTATAAGCATATGAATAAATGCTCTAAATCCATATTGATTAGAGAAATGCAAATCAAAATAACTCTGAGGTACCACAGATTGGCTAAGATGACAAAACAGGAAAATGGGAAATGCTGGAGAGGATGTGGAAACATTGGAACACTAATGCATTTTTCGTGAAGCTGTGAACTGATACAACCATTCTGGAGAGCAATCTGGACTATGCCCAAAGGGCTATAAATAAATGCATACTCTTTGACCCAGTAGCACCACTTCTGGGTTTGTATCCCAAAGAGATCACAGAAGTGGGAGGAAGACCCATATGTACAAAAATTATTTATTGCAGCTCTCTTTGTGGTAACAAAAAACTAGAAATTAAGTGGATGCCCATCAATTGTGGAATGGCTAAACAAGTTGTGGTATATGAATGTAATGTAATACTATTCTATTACAAGAAATGGGGATGAGATGGACTTTGTATTTACCTGGAGAGGCTTATATAAACTGATGCTAAGTGAGAAAAGCAGAACCAGGAGAAATGTGTACACAGTCACAGACACATTGTGTGTGATGACCAACCTTGATAAACTGAACTCTTCTCAGCAATGCACAGCTATAAGACAACTCTACAAGTATCAGGATGGAAGGAGATATCTACATTCAGGGAAAGATCTAGAAAGAACAGAGTTTAAATGGAGACTGAAAAAACCTACATGATATTCACTCTTTTCCATGTTTGGTTTTGTTTCCTTTTTCCCATTGTTCATTCCACTGGTTACAACCCATCCATACAATCAGACTAATTCCCAACGTGAAAGTATTTGCAGATTCTATACTTGACTGCATGCCACCATGGGTGGGGGGAAGGGAATAGGGAGGGGAGAAAATGTGAGACTCAAGGGACTTTGGACCCTAATCTTGTAAACTAAAAGTAAATAAACAAACCAATTTAAAATAAAAAAGAAAAAAATTTAGAAAGCATCCTTCAATAAATTCAGAAGGAAAATTGCCTCGATATTTTAGAATCAGAGGGGAAAATTGAATTGAAAAAGTTTACCAATCACCTCTTGAAAAAGATCCTAAAAGGAAAATTCCTCGGAATGTTATAGCCAGATTCCAGAGCCGCCAGATCAAGGAGAAAATATTACAAGCTGCCAAGAAGAAACAATTTGAATACTGTGGAAACACAATTAGGATAACCCAGGATCTAGTAGCTTCAACATTAAGGGATCGAAAGGGCCTGGAATATTATATTCTGGAGATCAAGGGAGCTAGGAGTAAAATCAAGAATTACCTACCCAGCAAAATTGAGTATAATGTTCCAGGGGAAAATATGGTCATTCAATGAAACAGAGGATTTTCCAGCATTCTTGCTGAAAAAAACAGAACGGAAAAGAAAATTTGACACTCAAATACAAGAAACATGAGAAGGTAAACATAGAAAAGAAATCATAAGAAACTGATCAAAGTTGAACTATTTAGATGCCAATATAGAAAAATGATAAGTGTAACTTATGAAACTTGTTGCAGTATGAGGATAGGTGAAGGGAATACAAATGTATATATACTTATACATACACATATGT
>CM053588.1:158406387-158434292 GCA_028646515.1 Pseudochirops corinnae | reverse complement strand
CCCCCTTCTTTACCTACCCTTTCCCCTTGTTACTCTTTCCCTCCCTTCTGATTTCCCTCTGTTTTTTTATACCTTCCCCCTTATACCTCCTACTGCTTGTAGGGCATAATAGATTGTTTTTTCTTCACAGAGTATGTTATTCCCTCCTTGAACCCAAACCAATGCTAGTAATTTTCATACAGTGTTCCTCTCCCTCCCTTTTTTCCTTCTATTTTTATGAGTTTTTGTGTCTTTTCATGTTAGAATCTAAACTTAACTGTTTGTATTGAATCCTCTTTAAATCAGAACCAATTAGTGTAACAATCATACAATGCTTATCTCCTTCCTTCTCCCTCCTCCACTTTAGTATGTTTTTGTGGCTCTTCTTGTGGCATAATTTACCATTTTCTGCCTTAACATTTCCTTTTCTTCCATTACAATCTCTTCTTTCCCCTTAATAATTTTTTTAATGTTCAGATTAGTTCACTTATACCCATACCCTCTTTCTATGTACATCCCTTTTAAATGTCACAATATTCATACAAATTTCAGTATGGACAGGCATCTGCTTCTCATATAGGGATGTAAACAACTTGCTCTTATTGAGTCCCAAGCTATGAGCATCTGTGTGTGAATGTATATGTGTATGTGTATGTGTGAATGTGTGTTTTCCTTGTGTACCTTTTTATATCTCTCTTGGGTCTTGTAAGTGGAGACCGAATTTACCATTGAGCTCTGGCTTTTGCATAAGGGAAGTTTGGAAGTCCTTTATTTCATTACATGACCATCTCCTTGCCTGAAAGAGTATGCTTAGTCTTGCCAGAGAGTTGATCCTTGGTTGTAGTCCTAGCTCTTTTGCTTTACAAAATATCACATTCCAATCCCTCTGATCTTTTAATGTAGCAGCTGCTAAGTCCTGTGTAATCCTGACTGTAGTTCCATGATATTTGAGTATTTTCTTTTTGGCTTCATTCAGTATTTTTCCCTTGATCTTGTAGCTCTGGAATTTGGCTACTATATTTCTTGGAGTTTTCAATTTGGGATCTCTTTCAGGAGGAGATAGGTGAATTCTTTCAATAACTATTTTACCTTCTGATTCTAGGACCTCAGGACAGTTTTCTTTGACAATATCTTGGAGGATGCTGTCCAGGCTGATTTTTTTATCCTGGCTGTCTGGTAGGCCAATAATTCTTAGGTTATCTCTCCTAGATCTGTTTTCCAGGTCAGTTATTTTTCCAGTGAGATATTTTGAACTTTCTTCTAATTTTTCTATCTTTATGTTTTGTTTGACTGACTCTTGTTGCATCATAGAGTCCTTAGCTTCAATTTGACTGATTCTAATTTTTAGTGCATTATTTTCCTCAATAAGTTTTTGAATCTCCTTTTCTATATGTTCAGTTTTCATTTTTAGGGAGTTATTTTCTCCAGTTAGAGTTTGGACCTCCTGTCTAGTTCTCCAATTTTACTTTTTAAAGTTTTCTTTTCTTCAGTGAATTTTTTTTTCCAATTTGGTCACTGTGGATTTAAATTTATCTCCTTCCTCTCTAATTTCATTTTTAAAATCCCTCTTGAGCTCCTCCAAGAATGTGTTTTGGGCTTGAGAACAATTCACATTTTCTTCTATGGTCTCCAGTGTGAGCATATAGTCCATATTACCTTCTGAATTTGGTTGCTCTTGCTCACTATAAAAAGTTTTGATGGTCCAAGCGTTTGCAGTTTCCTTCTCATCCATTGTGATTGCCTATGTCCTGGATTATTTTAGTGGATATCTGCTTCTGGGGTGCAGAAGTATTGAGCTTCTCAGGATGAGTGGTAGTGGTTTTGTTGTTCATTGAATAAGCTATAGTGACTGAATGTGTAAACAGAGGCCAGGGCCTGGACTCTCAGTGTTTCCCCTGAGTTACCCTAAGGCTCACAGAGTAACCTGTGGGGATGGAGTGGTCTGGCTTCTTCAGGTTTCCAACTTTGTGTCTCTGGGCTACAGCTCCTGCAGGCTCAGTAGCAGGAGTCCAGCTGAAGGAAAGGGCAGGGCTACAGTTTGGTGATTGGCCACCTGGTGCTAAAGAACACCTGGACTTTTGTTGTTAGTGTTTGCTGGCTCCACCCTCCTATGCTTAAACTCTGTACTGTCTCCCTTCCCCTTTCCTCAGTGACACCAAAGCCTGAGGCTGTTTCCACTAATTTAGGGTTTTACTCTGGGTGAGGCATTTAACTCCAGACTTTTCTGGGTTAGGGAGGGGGGATGGGAGCAACTAAATTTTACTCCTCCATCTTGATTTCTGGAAGTTCGGGTATATAATTTTTTAAACATCCAGGCTGTGGGCTAGTAGTCCAAGGAGAAGCTGGTGACCCTGCTGCAGGCCCTGCTTTTTCTCTTACCCAGCTCTGATGATCCTCTGTGGTGTGGTGAGATGACTGCAAACCTCTCTGGTTGCATGAGTCTGCTGGCTGGCTGGGGCTTCTTAGTCTGCCCTACCCAGCTCTCATATCTGTGCTTGTGCAGCTCCTGTGTGCTCTGCGTTCTCCCTGCCCAGACATGAGTAGGCACGTTCCTGGGCTGGGGATCTGCCATGCTTTGTCTTGCAGTGGGTTCTGTCACTTTTAAATCCTTTCAAATTCACTTTTTAGCTTTTAGCAACAGAATTCTTGGAGGAGCTTTGAAAAGCTACTGCTTCCTTTCTGCCATCTTAGCTCCACCTATTATTATAAATTTGACTCAGTTCTCTATATATTTTAGAAATGAGGCCTTTATCAGAGACAGTGGTTGTAAAAATTCCCAATTTTCTGCTTCCCTCCTAATCCTGATTGCATTGACTTTGTTTGTACAAAACCTTTTCAGTTTAATGTAAACAAAATTATCTATTTTGCATTTCTTAATGTTCTCAATCTCTTGTTTGGTCCTAAATTCCTCCATTCTCCATAAATCTGATGGGTAAACTATCCTTTGCTTTCCTGCTTACACTATCAGCTTTTATATCTAAATTGTGTACCCATTTAGATTTTATTTTGGTATACAATGTACTATATTGGTCTACCCACAGTTTCTGTCATACTATTTTCCAGTTTTCTCAGCAGTTTTTGTCAAATAGTAAGTTCTTATCCCAGAAGCTGGAGTCTTTGGGTTTATTAAACATTAGATCATTATAATCATTGACTACTGTGTATCTAACCTATTCCACTGATCCACCACTCTATCTCTTAGTCAATATCAAATAGGTTTTGTGGCTTTATAGATTGTGGCTTTATACTACAATTTAAAATCTGGTATGGCTAGGCTGCCTTCCTTAACATTTCATTAATTCCCTCGATATTCTGGGACTTTTGTGCTCTTCCAGATGAAGTTTGCTATTATTTTTTCTAGCTCTATAAAAAAAAAAATTGGTAATTTGATTGGCATGGATCTGAATAAGTAAATTAATTAAGGTTGAATTGTCCTTTTTATTACATTAGCTCAGCCTTCCCATGAGGAACTGAGGTTTTTTTTCCAATTATTTAGATCTGATTTTATTTATGTGAAAAGTTTTTTGTAATTGTGTTCATATAGTTTCTGGGTTTGTATTGGCAGGATGACTCCCAAATATTTTATAATGTTAGCAGTAACATTAAATAGAATTTCTCTTTCTTTTTTCTGTTGGGCTTTGTTACTAATGTAGGGAAATGCCAATGATTTATATGGATTTATTTTATATCCTGCATCTTTGCTAAAGCTGTTAATTATTTCAAGTAGCTTATTAGTTGATTCTTTAGGATTCTGAAAGTTTGCTATCTTATCATCTGCAAAGAGTGAAAGCTTAGTTTTCTCTTTGCCTGTTCTAATTCCCTTAATTTCTTTTTCTTCTCTTATTGCTAGTTTTTACTACCATATTGAATAGCAGTGGTAATAATGGACACCCTTTTTTCACCCCTGATCTTATTGGAAATGTTTCTAGCTCACCCCTATTATATCTAGTGGTTGCTGATGGTTTTAGGTAGATGCTACTTATCATTTTAAGGAAGGCCCCATATATTCCTATACTCCTCTGTGTTTTTAATAGGAATGGGTCTTTTATTTTCTCAAAAGTTTGTTCTGCATCTATTGAGAAAATAATATGGTTTCTGTTAGTCTTGCTGTTGGCATGGTTAATTTACTGATGAAAAAGAAAATAGTTCTTTAAAACTCATAATTGGGAAAGTAGGAGGTAATGACTCTACAAGATATTAAAAAACAATAAAAAGGCAAACAAATAAAATGATATAAGAAAATGTGAAATATCTCATTAAAACAAGAATTACAATAATGGTTGACCTCGACAATAGATTGAGGAGAGATTATTTATGAATTATTGGACTACCTGAAAGCCATGATCAATAAAACAGACTGGACATCATATTTCAACTCCCTTAACAGAGGACTAAATAAAAATGGAAAGAATCCACCTATCACCTCCTGAAAGAGATCCCAAAATACAAAGATCCAGGAATATTACATCCAAATTCCAGAGGTGCCAGGTTAAAGAGAAAATATTTCACACAGCCAGAAAGAAACCATTCAAATATTGTGGAGCCACAGTCAATATCACAAAAGTTTTGGCAGCTACCATCCAGAAAGCATGAGATCTAGGATTACAATAAAAAATAGCCTACTTAGAAAAATGAAGCATAATCATTTAAGGAAAAAAAAAATAAGAATGGAGGGCTGAGAAAAAGGGATGCATTGGGAGAAGGGTAAACGGAGGAGAACAGGGAAAATTCTCTCAGTTGTATAAAAGAGTCATGCAATAAAGAGCTTTTACATTTCTGGGGAAAATGTAGATTAGGAGGGAGTGGGCAGTTCTTTAACCTCATATACATCTGAACTAATTCAAAGAAGTTGGGCACAGAAATCTATCTTACCCAAAAGGGATGTAGAAGGAAAATGTAATAAGAGAAAGTAATAGGGGTGGGGTAAGCGAGAGGACAGATTTAGAGAGGCAAAGGTCAGAAAAAAAAATTTTGAACAACGACAGAGTAAAAATTGAGATAAGAATAAACAAAAGGAAATAAGATGGAAGCAAACACAATTTACAGTCATAACTATGAATGTAATTGGTATAAACTCACCCACAAAATGGAAGAGGATAATGGAATCACTTATAGATCAGAATTCAACAATATGTTGTTTATAAGAAATCCATTTGAAATAGAAAGACAAATACAGAATTAAAATAATGAGATGTAGGAGAATTTCTTATTCTTCAGATAAAGGAAAGGCAAAGCTAGATCTATTTCTAAAAGATAATGAAAGGAACTACATTTTGATGAAAGGTAGCATAGACAATGAAGTAATCTCAATAGTGAATATACACACATGTCTGAAACCAGCTTTGAACTCAGGAAGATGAGTTTCCTGACTCTAGGCCCAGTTCTCTATCCACTGCATCCCCTAGCTTCCCTACCAAACATTTAAAGAATTATTAAATCCATCAGTTATCAAGGAGCTTACACTTTAAATTAGAGAAAAGGAAGAAAGGAAGGAACAAAGGGGGAAAGAAGAAAGACAGGATTGTAATGCCATGCACGAGCAGCTTCCCAAAAGAATGCTATTGTGAACAGCTTTTAAGGTTGTGATTACACAGCATAGTGAACATCCCATTTATTCCATAAAGAATCAAGGCAAACATTCAAACAAATCACAATATATTATTCACAACTGTAGTAGACTAGAGTTTCAGGCATCCCCTGGCCGCATTAAGGAAATGCTCCCCTCTTCTATGAGTTCAGTAGGCAGATATGCAGGAGGACTATAATCTTGTTGGATGGATGACTGCATTTGTCCTATGAATAACTAAAGAAATTTCAGGGTAGTTAATTAGCAAGTCTTGTTTGTGACTCCCTGTTTGTTTGTGCTTCTGGATATGGTCCTAGGATGAAGTCTTAATGAATAATTAGCCTGGAGCTGGGGTAGGGCATGGTTGATTCCAAAGGAGGGTCCTTGCATTTTGGTTACATAAGACTTTCTGCTATAGGGAATATAAGCCTTATGATTTTCTTGTATCTTGGCTGTGTATGAAATAGTTCTGTAATAAACAGACTGTCAAATACATCCCCGTCTCTCTTTTATTCAGCTGGTTGCTGGGCAATTCAACTGTGCTGGTCATAATAAATGGCACCCACAACGTCAGGGCCTCAGGATGGTGGTCAAATCTCTGGCAACTGGTCCCCCTGGAGTTGCAGCAGGTAGCAGGCCTCCAGAGATCCTAGGGGCAATGGATTTCATTCAAGGTAGGGGGAAGCCTCTAAGAAGAGCAATTGCTGGCTCACTCGATTTTCAGTTTTCATAATTCAGAGCTTACAGAGATTTTAATATGGGAGGAAACTTGGTGAAGGGCTTAAAAGATGAAGGAAAAGATCTGAGAATATTACAACTTATAGTCTGTAAAAAAGGGATTTCCATTAAGAAACAGATTATTAAAAATTTCTAAACATAGTCTATCAAGTAGCTCCATGGTTCCCAAGTGGCTCTCAGATCAGAGGACCTGATTGGGAAGTAGTGGGAGAGGTTTTAGTTATTTTAAGGAGAATGGGCAGGAGAGTGATTCCGGTTCCATGTTTGCAATTTATAATGTCATCAAAGTAGGCTTAGCAGACAAAACAAGAATTGTTTTAAATGTGGTAAAGTGGGTCATTTCAAAAGGGAATGTAAAGGAGTGGCTTGTTGGTGCAGTAAATAGAGCACAGGCCATGGAGTCAGAAGGACTTGAGTTCCAATCCAACCTCATGCACTTGACACACTTACTAGCCATGTGACTTTGGCAAGTCACATAACCCCAATTGCTCTCCAAAATGCAAAAAAAAAAAAAAAGAGAGAGAGAAAATAGTTATCAATAATAAAAAAAAAAGAATATAAGCTTCTTATGTGTAGCACTGAAATATATACATGTAACCATGAACACATATCCAGGGTTTACATGGGCAATTGCTATGTTTCGAGAAAAAAACTCTCATGTTCAAGAGCATCTTATTACATGCTTTGCTGCTGTGGGTGTGCCAAAACAATTAAAGACAGACAATGGCCCTGCTTACACCTCAAAAAACTTTGCTGAATTCTGTCTTCAATGGGGTATTCACTATGTTACAGGGCTTCCTTATAACCCCACAGGTCAGGCTATTGTTGAAAGAAAAAAAACCACACATTTAAAACTGCTCTTCAAAAACTGAAAGGAGGGACCTGGTTCATGGGTACCCCAAGACGAATTTTGGAGTTGTCATTATATGTAATAAATTATTTAACATTAGATCAAGAAAATAAAACACCAGCTGAAAAATTTGGGGGTGTTACTGACGATACAATTGGCAATTCTAAAAGGTCACAGCCCCAGGCAACTGCAGTTACTGAATGGGTGATGTGGAAAAAATGTTAAGGGACAATGGTGAGGTTCGTACTCTGTGCATGGCCAAGGCTTTTTGTGTGTTTCCACAGATGATCAGAAGGAAGTCTGGATACCAGAAAGGAGAACAAGGACTGTGTCAATAAATGCAGAGACCACACACTCGGCCCACTCCGGACCAGAACCAGATGAAGCCAACAGTGGAGGAAGAGTCAGAGCCAAAATGAGGGCAAGTGTATCTTCCATTTTTGAATTGTAGGACTGATGTACTTGCTTGCCATCAGGTGGATCAGCAAACCTATGTTTCCTGGCACAGTGACAAGAAAATTAAACACAGACATGGAGGGTATCCTAAACAAAATTGGTTTGGACACTTACAGAGAGGAAAGCCAGAAATATGGAAAATCCCTTTGCATTGGGCCCCAATAACAACAGTTGTTGCTACTTTTGCTCCTGATGGGACATACTTGAGCAAAACTGACCACAACTTTGTATGTGCTTGTTTAGGAGGGAGGTATGCATTCATGTGGGGAAATCCTAGCAATGGAAATATCACTAAAGTTGATAAGCATAAAATTTTCACATGTGTTAATTGTAAGGTTTCTGAATGTCATGATAATACTTCTTTGGGACAATTTATATTTGTTATAAGAGGATCTAGTATGATTATGATTCCTGTGGAGAGTGAGCATTGGTTTTACTCTAGGGCTGATCATTTTATTGCTCAAATTAATCAGCAATTGGGTTTTAATCGAAAAAAGAGTTGTATTTCCTGTATTGTTGTTGGGATAATTGCTTTAATTTCTGCTATAGTGAACAGTGTTGCTGTGTCTATGTCTGTCAGCACTGTACAAAATCAGATAATGCAAGCCCAATTTTTGCGTTAATTGTCTGCCAATGTTTCACGAGGGTTTTTGTTACAATCACAAATCAATAAGAGTTTCTACAAAGCAATAACACAGCTCAGAGATAATGTAATTGCTTTAGCTAAGGAGATTGAATTAATGCAAATTAAACAAAAGTTAACATGTGATTATAGATATATGTATTTCTGTATGATAAACAAAAAATATAATGAGTCAGAAAATGACATAGCCCAAATTAGAAATCATCTTAATGGGCTTTGGGGTGACTGTGAAATATCTCTTGATATAAATGATTTAGAGAATTTGGCTCACCTCATGGATCAGGAAAGACAGCAGTCACTACTACCAAATCCAGAGGCACAAAACATTGTTGATTGGATTAAGAGAGCTCAGGGTATATTATCTGGGCAAATACAGCAAATTATAACCTTCCTAGGAATAGGCGTGATAATACTGGTTTTATGTACTTGTTTACCCATCCTCATTTCCTGTTTTTCTCATATCATTCAACGAGTTGTATATAATATCCAACTGCATGATTCTGCATGTAATCCTATATAAATAATATAGGGGGGAAGCAGACAACTCCCAGAAGTCTCCCAGGCTTTGCTAATGAAATGTTCCCCTCTGCTGTAAATAAATAAAATGGGGGATATGTAGTAGACTAGACTTTCAGGGGTCCCCTGGCCCCATTAAGAAAATGCTCCTCTCTTCTATGAGGTGACTAGGCAGATATGCAGGAGGAGTATAATCTTGTTGGGTAGATGCCTGCATTGGTCCTATGAATAACTAAAGAAAATTCAGGGTAGTTAGTTAGCAAGTCTTGTTTGTGACTCCCTGTTTATTTATGCCTCTGGACATGGTCCTAGGATGAAGTCTTAATGAATAACTAGCCTTGGGCTGGGGTAGGGCATGGTTGATTCCAAAGGAGGGTCCTTGCATTCTGGTTACATAAGACTTTCTGCTATAGGGAATATAAGCCTTATGATTTTGTTGTATCTTGGCTCTGTATGAAATAGTTCTGTAATAAACAGACTATCAAATACATCCCCGTCTCTCTTTTATTCAGCTGGTTGCTGGGTCATACAATTATGCTGGTCACAGTACACAACATTACGTCTTATCACAGAATATCACAATATAGTGTTCACAACAGCTTAACATTAAAATGGCCACATAGTTTTCACCAAAATGGTCACAGTATTTAGAACAAAGAACAAAAGAATAATCATCTGGTATCCCTAAGAAGATTTGCTTCCTTACTCAGTCTTTCAGTCATCTCAAAATACAATAGTCAGTCTTCCACTCATGGGGTAATCATAGGTTAACTTAATCAGTCATGTATCTAGCAATCAATCACTAAATATTGTTAATCACTAAATACAATCATTAGAAAATTACACAAACTATCCACTCCTTGGTGTCTAGGAAACTTCAATTTTATCATTGCATTCAATATCCAAAGAGAGGCCTTTTCTTCATCTGGCTCCATGGTCTCAGCTCCTACCTGAATCCACCAAACAGTCATCTGGATGCAGAGGCAGACAGCTCCCAGGTCCTTATCCAGTCCTCCAGGCAGTTCCTGGTACACATTGAAGTTCACAGGGTCCAGCACATCTCAAAACCTTCACAACTTCTGTTGCTGGGAACTCAAAGATCAACCAAGCCACAAAGTCTTATCCTGGTCATGCTTCTTCAGTCCTACGGCTGTTTAGCTGGCCCTAGGACCCAGAAGAAATCTTAGCCTTCTAGGTGGCCCCTCTGGGCAGCAAATTCAGCCTTCACCAGATTCTGGTCTCAAGAAAACTCCAACTTGGTTCTCAGTCCAGCAAGTAGCAGCCCAGTTTCCAGATGCTGAGAAAATTCTGCTTCCTCTACCAGGAGAAAAAATTCTAATTCTGACTGTCTCTAGGGCTCTTCTTACATACACACAAAGCATTGGCTTCCTGTTTCAGCCAAACCCTTCCTGTTATGTCAGCAACAGGAGACAGAGTTCACACCCTCTGCCTCTTAGCACAAAGGTTTGATTAGTTAGTAATGGCTAAGTACCTGTTTACTTGACATAGCAAAAAGGGGTCTTCAAATTTAAATTAATTACTATTACAAGGATGGAAAGAAGGAAGGAAGGAAGGAAGGAAGGAAGGAAGGAAGGAAGGAAGGAAGGAAGGAAGGAAGGAAGGAAGGAATGGAAGAAAGGGAGAAAGAAGGAAGGGAGGGAGGAAGGAAGGAAAAAATAAGAAACAAGGTCCGATTTATTAAGTACCTACTATGTACCAGGCACTATATTTAAGCTTTACAAATATTCCATTTGACCTTCCAACAACCGTATGAGGTTGGTGCTATTATTATTCTTTTATATTTGAGGAAACTGAAGCAGAAAGAATTTAGATAAATTCCACTGTGTTGCACAACTATTAAGGATCTGAGGCTAGTTTGGAACTTAGATCATACTGACATCAGAGCTCTGTACACTGAAACCCCTATCTGCCTCTAAACACAATGCATTTAAATAATTACTCAACAGTTTGAGACCATATTATTGTATGATTGCTTTGGGATTACATGAATATCACTGGAGTGTGTGAAGTTTGACAAAAACTTCATGTAAACTTTGATATACTAAAAAAAGGTCTGCTTTTGAGCCCAACTTCAATTTTTCACAATCTAGGATTGATAACAGATAAGCCAAATCTTTCCTTTTTGAAGTTAATTTTATTTGTTTATTCATCTGGAAAATGAAGGCAATATCATTTGTTTATTATGGTAGCCACTACTACATCCAAGATGGAAGAAAACCCTGGTGAGTCTTACTCCTGACAAGTTGTAAATGACTGTGGTAGGACTTTTACTGTAAGAACCATATGAGGTGACATCTTCCAAGAATCTAAAAGATTTTGCAATTACCCATTTGAAGTAAACCACAGACTGTGGGGTAACTTGAGAACCCTTAGCACCAGAGCACCACACTTGGGAATTAGCTTTGCTGTTTATGGAATTCATTTTTGAAGATTGATTCCAGGATGTAGAAAGTCATGGAGGAAAGAAATTCCATGGACCTCCATTTTAAGTGGTGCATTAACTAGAACCATATTGGCAAGAAAAATGGGGAAAAAAAAATAGGTAGAGTTGATTCAGCTGCATTGGGTGCCACCCTACTAACGTTAATGAATGGAGCTAGTCTCATGTTGCGATAGATTCACTATCTAACAGACTCATCTTATGAGTCTGGTTAGTTTTAGGTGACAGCTTTTCTCAGGAATTTATTGGCCTGATTGTTATTTAACAGTGTCAGTTGAGTCCCACTCTTCTTGACCCTTGTAATATTAATGGGATATATAATTGTCCCAGACCATTAAAAGGCCTCACATGGAGCCCATTAAGGGAAACTTGCTTAAGGGAAGAGGAAGGCTTTGTAGGAAGGCTTTCAAAACTTTTGCTAATTTCTAATCAGGCACTGATTCACAAAGGTTGTGATGCCTGCCATCTCTGAGAAATGCATATATACTCTGCATTGGTATTTTGCTTTGGGGGCTTGCTTATGAGAAGGATCTTGTGATTCCCTGGTTGAGATTCTGAGTGGCCATATGTTCAGAGCTCCTGAGTGCTCAGATAGAAAGGCTTTCTTCATGCAGGGAAAGTTCATAGTTGATTCAGGCAGTCAGAATCCTGTTTGTTGGTCTTTAAATTTATGCATGTATTTTATTTCTGTTTGTATTTTCTGTGAAGTTTTTTTGTACTGATTTTTCCCACGAACTAGTGAACGTAATTTTTAAAAAATTGTTGACCTCTTTAAACAGATGTCTTTCCTAAGAAAGAAGATCTATGAACCTGTGCTAGGAGCCATCCTGAGTATGCCAATGTAGTTGCTACTACAACCCCATTTTTGGTTTTCTTGACAAACTTACTGGAGTGGTTTTCGATTTTATTCACCTGCCCATTTTATTGATGAGGAAATTGAGGCAAATAGGATTAACTTACTTGTCCACAGCCACACAACTGGAGGGAAAGCAAAAGGCATCTACCTGAGCTAAGTGCTAAAGTGTCTTTGTGGAATATCTTTTTTTATGCTGTGGCTATGTAAACCTGATTTTATTCATTTTTAAATGATCTAAAACTGTCCTATTTCATTCCATCACAGAATTTAATGTAATAAAGGACTAGCTTGAATCAGAACTATTTGTTTTTATCTGTTTGCATCTGCCACATTTCCAAAGGCACCTGTTCACCAAAATGTTTTTGCTGTGGTTGTTTTTGTTGTTGTTGTTGTTTGTTTTTCATCTTCCTCCAGCCCAATTACCATTTGGATACTACTGGAAGAATCAATAATATTTTTTTGCCCTGAGTTTTCTCATTAGACAATGAATTATATAGTTCCAGAAAGATTCTGGAAGAATAAGCAATAGTCCCTTGCACAAAAATGGTTGATATCTTACAGAGAAAAACTTAGCACATTTTCTATATATAAGGGGACAGAAAAGATGAGAAGATCTTAATCATTTTTCACACTTGGATTTCAATTGTAATAAAATTAAAAATCTCGAATCATGAAAAGGAATTATGTTAAGTACTTTAAAGATGAAAGACAAAAAGAAGAATCCTGAAATTAATTATGAACTTCTCTGCCTGATTTTGTATTCCATTGTTTTAGTAACACCATCTCCCGCACTGCTTGGACTTGTTTTTTCTTTTTTTTGTTTTTGGAGGGGGCAAGGCAGGGCAATTGTGGTCAAGTGACTTGCCCAAGATCACATAGCTAGTAAGTGTTAAGTGTCTGAGGCCAGATTTGAACTCAGGTCCTAGTAACTCCTGGGCTGGTGCTTTATTCACTATGCCACCTAGCTGCTCCATTTGTTCTTTATTTAAAAAAAAAAAAGTAAAGGAAAAAGACAAAAAAAAAGAACAAACTGATCTATATACTAATGGACTATGAAGAAATGATAGAACTTGGAACCAAAAGTGATGTTTCAAATCTCTCATATATAATATATACCATTCTATTGTGTGGGGTTGGAGGCAGTTATTAATAGCTAGCAGGCATTCTCCATTTTCTTTCTTTCACTCTTCTCCCTGTCCCATTCCCCCAATTATTTTTTCAGTCTTCTCTCTGACTTTCTTCCCATGCCTATTTCACTCCTATTGTTCCTTTTCTCCTTTCCTTTCTCTTCTAACTGCAGTTTGAGGCAATAGAAGTGAACCCAGGTAGAACACAGATTCTGATGCTTTCTCCTTACTGGCAAATTAGCTTTGGCAACCATGGCTGTCTTTTGCTGCTCTGCTGCTGTCTTCACTAGCTCTATACTGAGAATGTAGCCCTGAGTTTCACCATGCATGCATTCTAATCGTACAATTGTGTCTATAATGAAGCATCATAAGCACTGCACTTATAGGGCTCTGCTCAGTAGCTTAACAGGTGAAAAAACAAAATAACACAAGGAGAAAGAAAGAAATTTCATCTTGTAGCACATCAGTATCTAATGGGACTTGTTAAATTTAAAACTAAACCATTAGATGAGCAGAGGGAGTTTAACAACTTGAAATGGTCATAAAGATCATTGATCATTTAATGGCTTAAAATGTCTTTTTTTAATAGAACATACAATGACATTTTAGCATCAAGAACACAATAGAAAAAATTAAAGTAACAGCAACACCAGTTTTTACTTTTACTGTTTCAGTCATCCCTAAATGTTTTATCATCCTCTGAAATTGAAACAAAAAACATGAACTACAGGCAACATTTGCATGTGCCTTTCACTCACTAATCTTATTGTGCCATATACTATCCATTCATAGTAACTTAAAATGAGTGAATGCAGAAGATCTATTTGGTCTAATGTGTTATAGGACTGCGACAACTCTTTATAAGAGGTATTTTGACATCATGTTACAGACAGAATACACTACAAGGGCATTACTACAAACATTATTATAAATTTGAAAGAAAAGTTATAAAGTTAATGATGTGCTAGATTTCCCACCTTAACCTAGACTCACCAATCTGAAATAAGAATAGTGACAACAAGCACAGTGGCAAAAAGGAATGCTTAATGCAACACATAGCTTATATCTTCAAAAGAGGCATTTATATGGGAGAAGGAATAAAAAAAAAAGCATTTATTAAGTGCCTGTATGTGTCAGCAGGTCATTAATATTATCTTTGTGTGTGTGACATACATTCATTATGTGCTTCCTATGCTAAATGGTTTATATATATTATCTCATTTGATCACAATATATTAACTGAGAACCAAAAAGTGTGTCAAAAATCAGAGAAGCATAAAGAATAACATATTAGCAATTCAGTAATTATTGAAGAAGATACCTGAGTACTCCATAAAAATTAAATTGTGTTTGTTGATTTCTGCAGTCTGAGTTCCATATTTATGAACACGTTCTTTAAATATAAAAAGTAAAATTAAGTATAGTAAGAATTCTAGGTATTTGACATCTATATGGAAACTGCTTCTCGAAAATATTCCATTAGCACTATAATTTGAGGATAAATTGATATTAAAAATGACATTGGGAGGGAGATATTTTAAACCCACTATTGTTCTGCTAAAGCTTAAATCTACTAATCTATGTCAACAGGCCACAGAAGTAGTGATCTACAGCTATAAACTTCTTGGAAATGACCATGGATAGGAGGACAAACACGGCTCTCTGATTTGGCTAGGCAGAAGAAACAGGTTTTGAGGGTCACTCTGTGGGGCTGAGGCAAGATGTAATAATGTCTATTTTAGCAGTCCCACAAATTGTTCTACATTGTTTAAGTCTGGGTCTCCTGGACAAGTGTAACAGTAGTCAAAAGTTTTAATTTATCATGTCTTCTTTTGAATTTTTGAGTTTAATATTTCCCTTGTGAGGCAGAAATATGTAGCTGACTTATACTGTATACTTAATATAATTTTTTTTTCTCCTTTGGGGAAACTGGTGGAGATATAAAGAACCAAGGAGTATGAATAAGAGCCTGACAGGGTAGAGAGCAGGAACTCTTAAGACTCAAACCTCTCTGCCCACACAAATGTGTCTAGAGCTAATAGCAACCCCTTAGTAGAGAATGAGTACCTCGATGCCCTGCCCCAGTCTTATGGAAACAAATAGTATTATTGTTACAATAGAAAACTGCAAAAAAAATGTGCACCACATAACTGAAGGCTGAAAAAGTTTGGCAACTACCAAATACCTAGCAAAGTATGATATCATGTCTAGAATGATAAATGCAAAAATTGCTATTTTTCTTGGACTAACCTATAAGAAATCCCCATAATACAGATAAGAAGCTTAAAATATTCTAGAAAATTCAAGCTACAAAGTTTACTTGATCTGTGTCACCATGACAGATCAGGTTATTGCCAATAATCACCTGGATATTCATCGATTTATAAAAACTTATAAACAAAACTTTTAATAGATGTTGCTGTGGGATCATAATCTCTAACATGAACCAAAAAAATCCTTTCAAAATATAGAGATCTGATCAATCAATGCCATGTGGGAAAAGGATGCCTTGTTGTCTTTTTTTGCTATTGGAATTTTACCAAGCATGGCTTTAATGAGCCTCTAGAGGATAAGCTTACATTTAATATTTTTACTGAACTAAAAACAAGTTATTTCATCTATCTATGGAAGAGACTATAAAATGTTAATTATAAAAATGATAACAGGATAACAAGTTTTCTATAAATGGATTCTGTATTCCAAAGGCCTATGTGTATCCCAAAGAGATCAAAGAAAAAAGGGAAAAAGGATCTATTTATTAAAAATGTTTATAGTAGCTCTCTTTTGTGGTGGCAAAGAATTGGAAGCCGAAGGGGTGACCCTCACTTAAGGAACAGCTGAACAGGTTGTAGTACAGGATTAAGGAGGAATACTATTTTGCTATAAGAAAGGATAAGTAATATGGTTTCAGAAAAACCTTGAAGTCTTATAAAACGGATGCAAAATGAAATGAGCAGAATCAAGAGAACATTTTACATAGCAAAATCAATGTTGTATGATGAGTATGTGTTTTCTTTTACAACATAGCTAATATGTAATCATGTTTTGCATGATTTCACATTCATAATCAATATATTACTTGACTTTTCAAGAGGTGGGAAGGAGGAAAAGGGAAAGAGAATTTGGAATTCAAAAAAATAAATGTTGATTCAAAAAAATAAATGTTGAAATGTTTTAAAATGTAATTGGGGAAATAGTTAATGAAACCCACGTGTTTATATGTATCTTTATCTACAAATATGTATATATACACACATACATGCACACACACACATCATATTTCAACCTTAAAACAGCTATTGTGAAATAATGATTATGTTTCCTATCTCGATAATGAATTTATGATCCACCAGCAATTGAAGAATGCTGGACTTACTACTTAGATGTGTAAACACACAGAAGTTTTAAGCCTATACTGCCATATCCTAGTTTATAATTTCTCTTGGAAAACTTTATTTTCTCTATTAGAATAATTGCATTAGAGGAAGAATTACATTCAATAATTTTGTAGGGCTAATGTAATTTCATCCTTAATAAATTATTACTCATGTTTATTTGCACTGATTTTGTCCATTCTGAAATGTCACTTTCTGCTATTAAGGAGATAGATGTCCAAGGTGACCACAAGCTTACATATGTGTGTATGTGTATATATATATATATATATATATGTGTGTGTGTGTGTGTGTGTGTGTGTGTGTATGTGTGTGTGTATAATTATAATGTATACGTATATACATAGGGGTGTGTGTGTGTGTAAGTTTTAGAGAGTTATCCAATTCTCTCTAGAATGGTCAAAAGGAAAAGTTAATATTGTGTGAAGCAGTAAAGGAAGTATAAAAGATATACGTGTGTGTGTATGTATATATTATATGTCTATATATATATTCAGGGATGATTGCTTGTTTGGGGAATTTGCAGAGTATAAGAGGTAAAATTTAACAGTAATGAATTTGTATGCCCTAAAATTAGATCATTTGATTTTGAATATATCTTATACAAGGGGACAGGCCACTTTACAAAAAAATGTAGATGTTAAGTAAAATTTATTTCTTATGTACCTGTTCCTCAAAGCTGTTGACTACATTATATTTCTAAGATGAAGTCCCATCTACTTCCATTTCTAGTAGTAGCAGAAGTCATTGAATTACTCAGTCATAATGCAAACATAATTGACTTAATTGTAGGTTTACTGAATGATTGCTAACAGGTTCATCTGACAATACTCTCTCCCATTATTTGATTAAGAAATATTCTAATCTAACACAGATAACCTTTTCTTAAAATTTTCTTCTTGGTACTTAATTTTTTAAGTGAGGCAATAATTGAAAATTCCTCTAAGTTCTTGTCCTGATTATCCTTCCCTTTTGACCTTCTTACCCAATCATTTATATGCCAGTTAGTTAAGGTTTTTATCAGAAATCCAATTTTTCATGAATACTGTTAATATATGTGACCAATATATCTGTAAAAAGCTTCTTGGGAGGAAATATTTTATATCACCTTGATGTTACTTATTTTGTTTATTTTCCTTTTGCTGGGTTTTAAAAATTATTTCCAGAATAGTATATGAACATTGAATACGTGGTGACTCTTTTCTAACAAAAGGGCTAGATGATTGTCAGCTGAGCTTCTTTGCTTCCTCTTTCTCTTATACACTGATGAACACTGTCATGCAATCTTGGCTCGAGAGAAAAAAAAAAGAAAAAAAATCGTACTGAGAACATGTTCAATCTAGATATAAACAACACAGTGCCTTTTATTAATGTTATATTAGGGTGTTCTGAATGAAATGAGAGGCTTTAATTGGATGAAAGGTACTATATATATTTGATGTCAATCTGTCATAAAAATACAAATATGCCAAGATTTAATAGGCATGACTATTAATTTGCTATATTTAGAGGTCATTTGTCTACAAGTTCACACTTATATATTCTTACTGAGCTCAAATCATTCTGGAAAAAGTAAAATCAATGATGGTATAATTTTCAGACCATTAATTCAATGAAAATATTTGGGGTTCTCAGGATAGAGCACACAGTAGATTGAAATCAAGAAGCATACACAAAATAAAAGGAAATTCCTGCATAGAGTTAGAGAAGACTACTCCCCAGGTTTCTATCACGTGATGGAGCACATCCCTTACTCCTGCTGTTGGTACATTAAGGTTATGGCCAGAAGAAAGAGAAAAGCAATGACTGTGACACATTCTGGTTCTGTGCTACTTCAAATATAAAAACAGACAGTGAGTTTGTATTCAGGAAGCAGACAATCAGAGGATGCGGGTGGAGTGGGGAGGGAAGCCTGAAAGCAGTTCTTTTTTCTATCTATGTTTTACTTAAATCTATAATAAAATCTGCGATCTTAGTTACTGAAAGTTGATTTCAATTCCTACTGACCAATGTAAAAATTAGATAGACAAACACGGCTTGCTCACTTCTCAGACCCCTCATAAAACTGTCCTCTAAAACTCACTAGTCAGTAGAAAATCAAGTTGCTACCAACAATTAAATCTCCAGAGCTAAACAGATTTGTAAGGTGAGACAAGGAAAAGATTAATTAGTTGCTTAGATCACACAATAAGTTTGCTAGCTCCCTGACCCAACATTTTATTTTGTTGTTGTTGTTGTTTGTTTGTTTTTTCTGAAGAATGATTTTCTTGGGGCAGCTGGGTGGCACAGTGAATAGAGCACCAGCCCTGGAGTCAGGAGGACTTGACTTCAAATATGGCCTCAGGCACTTGGCACACTTACTAGCTGTGCGACCTTGGGCGAATCACTGAACCACAACTGCCTTGACTTCCCCCCTCCAAAAAATAAAAAAAGAATGATTTTCTTACAAATCAAGCAACATGTATACAGATATATATCGTAAAAGTGAGGGGAGGAGGAGGAGGAAGGAAAAAAGTCAGGAAGGTTGTAGTCCCTGGAAAATCAGTATCAGGTTAGAAAATGAAAAAAGCACTTTGGCATAGTAAAGTTGCCAAACTGTTTTTTTTTTTTTAAATAAAATTCTGGACACAAGCAGAGCATTTGCTGTGGGAATCTGAAGATCTTCCCTGCCCCTAAGCCCTTGATAGGCTTAAGTGGATCTGAGAACCTTCAGTGATTTGAAAATATACTCTGCCCCTAATAGGCTGAATGTGGTCACATGGAACCTGTGGCAGGAGGCTTGTTCTTCAGGAATGCCCATGTCTTATTACTTTGTGATTGAGCAGTGGGTCAAGAGGGCTGTGACATTCTCTGAGCCAGGAGAAGGCTATATACACTCCCTGATGTGAGGTTTTGCTTTGGGGCTCACTTTGAGAAGAGTTGTGTGATTTGGCCAGAGGAGACTCTGGGAAGCTGTTGAACTCCCTGGCTTTGAAAAAAACAAGATGTTGGTTCTTCCCTCTCTGGTAACTGAATAGGTATGGATGTAATGGTCAGACAGCTGGAAGCCCTGTCTGCTGAGCTGTTTCTTTTATGCTTGTAACTTCTGCTTGTGTTTTGTTTTCTGTTTGTATTCTCTGAAGTTCAGGGTGCTGACTTTTTCCCCTGAACTAGGTAAATGATAGGTGTTTGATTGATTAAAGTGAGACTGTTAACCCATTTTGAGTTGTTTCCTTTAGAAAAGCAGATCTAAGATCCTGTGCTAGCAGCCACCCTAGGTATGCAAGGGGGCTTGCTGATACAAAATGGTGTCACTAACAGGATCTGTGAGCTAAAAGGAAAGTATGAGGGCTGGGATAATTGTTTGTTTCCTAGTTATGGTAGCTGTGACTCCATGGAGCCATGGAACCTGAATGCAGAACTGCCTGCATGTCAACTTTGCTGAGGTGAGAGCAGGAATGGTGAGCTGCCTGTGTTGGGACTGAGGCAGAAGCCAGGAGTGGCTTCCTCCTGTGGGAGGAAGAGGAACCCAGGAGTTTGGATTTCAGCCACAGGACCAGATAAGGACTGGGCACCAAGGCAGGAGCACTGAATGTCTTTTCCTGCTGTGTCACACAGTTTAGGCCCCAGGGGGAGGATGGAGTTGTGTTTATGGTGGGTGGGGTGAAGTGCTATGGACTTCCAAAGACCCCATTCTGTTGGTTTTGTTGCCCAGTCACCCCTCGGGACTTGGAAGCTGGGGGTGGAGCAGCTTTAAGACTGGGATTTGTCGCGTTAAAGCTGGCTCATGAAAGTGCCAGAAGGAAGTCTGCAAGGGCAGTGTGGGGGGAAAGACCAGCCCCCCCCCCCCCCATATGAGAACTTTATTTGGACATTTTTGTTTTTGGATTGCTGGTAATGAGTTCCTATGTTATGTATCCTGCAAATGTGATGTCTCTTATTTTGCGGAGATTATGTTGTCCTTAAGAGATGTTAATGCTAATTCAGATGTAAGTTGCCTATATAATGGGCATAAAAGATCTTGGAGCCAAATGTTATGGGAATCTGAAGATCTTCCCTGCCCCTAGGCCCTTTGCTTAAGTGGCTTAAGTGGCTCTAAGAACCTTCTTGATTTGAAAGTATACTCTGTCCCCTAATGGGCTGAATGGGGTCACATGAAGCCTGTGGTGGGAGGCTTGTTCTTCAAGAATTCCCATGCCTTATTACTTTGTGATTGGGCAGTGGATCAAGAGGGCCGTGACATTCTCTGATCCAGGAGAAGGCTATATGTACTGCTGATGTGAGGTTTTGCTTTGGGGCTCACTTTGAGAAGAGTTGTGTGATTTAGCCAGATGAGACTCTGGGAAGCCGTTGAGTCCCCCTGGCTTTGAAAAACCCAGGTGTTGGTGCTTCCCTCTCTTGGTAACTGACTAGGTATGGATATCATTGTCAGACGGCTGGAAGCCTGTCTGCTGATTTGTTTCTTTGACTGCTTGTAACTTTTGCGTGTAACTTCTATGTGTGTTCTCTGAAGTTCAGTGTACTGACTTTTTCCCCTGAACTAAGGTAAATGATGAATGTTTGATTGATTAAAGTAAGATTGTTAAACCCATTTTGAGTTGCTTTCCTTTAGAAAAGCAGTTCTAAGAACCTGTGCTAGCAGCCATCCTGGATATGCTAGGGTGCTTGCTAATACAGCATTTCAAACATTTGATTTGCCCCGGACATAGAACTGATTATTGCTCTTCTTTTTCCAAGTCTCTTCAGGACAGAAAGAATTAGGAAATTATTATTTTTTCAAATGACTAAATTTTTAAAAAACTGTTTTGTCTGATATTTTTAGACTAGTATATCTTCTTGTAAGTACTCAGGGTTGAAGACTCCAATCACTTCATTATCCTTATAGATGATGTCTTTAATGTTCTATTGATTTTGTATACAAGCATATATATACACACATATATACATATATATTTATAGAAAATAAGGTAATTGTGTTTAAATACCTTGCAATCATCTAAGCATGGCATTAATAATTGCTTAATGAATCACATGTTTATTTTCAGTTTGCAGTTGTTGCCAAGTGAGAAAAATTGTATGTCTACTAGATGCTTGAATTGAAAAAAATAAAACAAAACAAACCTCTCCTTTCCAAAATCTACCAGTTGGGATTTGAAATGCTATAATGAGAAAACATGCAAGAAAAGGAAAACATTTCAGTGTTGGGTTTATATTTCAATTAAATGAAATATTAAATAATTTTGTTATCCTAATTGAATATCTGATGGATATGTGCTGGAAACTATAGCTTTTTTGATGGGGAAGCTTCCAAAAAAATTTAAAACAAACAAAAAACTCTTATCTGTCTTCACTGAGTGAAACCAAAATCATCTTAAAGCCAGTTGGGAAAATGTCAACCAAAAAAAAAAAGTCTAAAATATACTAATACATAACATCATGAAGATTCTCATTTTTCAGGCTCTGCTCTTGATATGCCAAAATACCATTCAAATGGTGGATTCAGTAATGTAAGTTGACAAATTATAATGGAAATGAATCGTTGGTGAATTGTTGGTGAATTGTAATAGCTGTACCATGGAGTATAATCATATCTTATATTTATATAGTAATTTACAACTTACAAAATGCTTTCCTTACAACAGTCTTATGAGATTGCTGGTATAAATTTTATAATTTCCATTTTACAGATGAAAAAACTGAGGGATAAGCAAGTTAATTGGCTAGCAGCTGAAAAAGAGCTATACAAATTGTATAAAAATTGTTGAGGGCTAAAGTTCAGTAGAGAAGAATGCTAAAGACCATAATATAATTTTATTTTTATTATTGTTGTTTAACTATAGTGGAAGAAAGAGGAGGATTGAAGAAAAGCCTGGATTTCTGTGTCAGTTGAATGTGATGATAATAAGAGATGAAAAAATGAAGGCAGAGATCAAGTAAGGTTTCATTTTAATTTTCTTTTCTCCAGTGTGGGGAAAAACCTTTGGATTGGGTTGGACAGAACAGAAATCACTAATAAGGTGTCAAACCCACAAATAAATAGAGGAAGAGGCTATTTATTTGACCTTGATGAATTCAAGTGACAAGATAATCAAAGACTTTGCAATTGTGATAGCCAAACCACTATCAAGGTTCTTTGAAAGTTTACACAGCTGGTAGAAGAAATAGTTGGAGGGAATTGTGTGTAATAGAAGAGAAATAGGAAGTAGAGTAGTGCATCCTGGTAATACAATATATAGAGTGCCAAACCTGGGATCAGGAAGACTAACTTTCCTAAGATCAAATCAGGCCTCTGACACTTATTAGCTGTTCAACCCGAGGCAAGTCATTTAACCCTGTTTTCCTCAGTTTCCTCACCTATAAAAATGAGCTGGAGAGGAAAATGGCAAACTACTTCACTATCTGCCCTAAGAAAAACTCAAATGCAGTCACAAAGAGTCAGACATGACAGAAATAACTGAAAAACAACAACAAAAGGAAGTAGTGAGATAGGTGGAGACAAATCAGAATAAGAATGGGAGAACATGGAATGGTATGGGCACAAGGGAGTTGGGCCAGCCATACATGTGCATTTCTAGCCAACAATGGCTACCATCGAAACAATGAATAGTTTGAAGAGGTGATTTTGGGGGATGGAGATGCATTCATATACTTTTGCAATAATCTAGGCTAGTGGTTCTCAACCTTCTTAATACCTTGACCCATTAATACTTGTATGTGGGCATATCTGTATGTGGGTTGACCCACCCAGAGACGACAGAGGAGCAGTGTCTTGGTTCCTAAGACCATCAGAAATATGTGTTTTCCAATGGTCTTAGGTGACCCCTATGATCTTAGGCAACCCCTATAAGCCTTGTGAAAGGGTCATTTGACTCCCAAAAGGGGTCGCAACCCACAGGTTGAGAACCGCTGATCTAGGCCATGAGGGACAGCAGTAGCATAATAGTAATGTAGCAATTAGAGAGGAATGGAGAGGTATGAGAAATACTGGTAGGTGTAATTCGCAGAATTTGATGATTTCTAGACTTTGAGAACTGAGACAATAATTTAAACAAGATTTCCAACATAAGACATTTAATGAATATTGGTGTCAGAGATATGAGTTGATGACCATCAAAGACAGTCAAAAGGGATGAGAATTTTGAAGAAAACTGCCCAGTTTAGCTTACCATGTGTTGTATATGAGGTGTTGATGAAATATTTAGGAAATGATAGAACAATAAGGGCATAGATCCAGATGTAGAAAGACCCACAGACATTCTCAAGAGTAACCCCTACATTTTGCAGATATGGAAATAAGGCCCAGAAAAACTAATTTGCAAAGGTAACACAGGTTGTGTCAAATACGGGATTTGAACATGAGTCTTGAAAATACAGAACTGCTGTTTTTTTTTTGTTTTCTTATTTTATTATAAACTATTCAGTCACTTTTCAGTCATGTCTGACTTTTCTTGATACCATACTGGGTTTTCATGGAAAGTACACTAGCATAGTTTGCCATTTTCTTTTCTAGCTCATTTTACATGGCAGAAACTGAGGCAACAAGGTTAAGTGACTTGCCCAGGATCACATAGCTAGTAAGTGTCTGAAAACAGATTTGAACTGAGGAAGATGAGTCTTCCATACTCAAGGTCTACATTCTATCCATTACCACTTAGCTGTCCCTATTACAAACTTAAAAATTGTTAATATTTTGATATGTAAAAAGTATAAAAATAGGTTGTATATGAAAATTTAGCCTTCTACTAAGAACAGTTTTAATTACGTATTAAATAAAAAATATAGTGCCAAACACACCTGATTTTTTTGCCTCCATCCTCTTCTGAATTTCCTTCTGATACATGTTATGTATTTTAAAAAGGTTTTATTGATTTTTTTTCCTTCATTTTTTGGTGCTTTTACTATCCATTCATAAAACTCCCTACTCCAACTCTTTATCTCAAAATAAAAGTCCTCCCTTATAAATAAATAAATATAGTCAAAGACAACTAATCCTCACATGCTCTGCTGGCTCCAGGCTCTCTGCACGGTGACTTGATGGGAACTAGCTTGAATATTCTGCTTCAGAACTAAAAGAACATGGTCAAGATCTTTCTGGTTTTAGGTCCTTTTACCAGAGCAGGCACAGTGGTTTCTATTGCAAACTTCACCTTCCTTCCCCACTACATGCGCGCACGTGCACGCACACACACACACACACACACACACACACAAACACTTCATATCCTAGTACAGAGCCCCATATAAATATAGTCCAGTACAGAGTCCTATATAGATACAGTTCTAGTCATTTTATTTTGCAGCCCTAGAGCTTACTTGTGTTCACTTTTAGCTTTCAGTTTACTCTTCCAGAAAATGGTATACAAGCAGAATCTACCTCAGAGTTGTTGATTAATAGATAGAAGTGCATGTGTGTGTGTATTTATCTATATCTATATCTATCTATGTCTATATCTATAATGTGTGCATATGTGTATGTGTGAACACATATAGATAATGTATATATAGACATATATGATATGTAGAGGCATATGTGTTATATAGCTATATCTATATATAAAAAGATGTTTATACAATTTTGCAAACTTTACAATGCAATACAGGCTAGTTATTGATTTTATGAATCATTAGTATTTTACTTTTAAATCTTGCCTTGGATGTCTGGAAGTGGGATGAGGTCAGGATCTTTCACTTTGCTGTCTTAACCGAGAGTGCTAGCCAGTGTGCTTTCCCTTGTAAAACATTGCCTTTCCTTTAGATGTTATGTAGATAAAAAAAATGTAGGTCTAGGATTTAGAAAACAATTCAGTGATGAAGATATAGGCTTGCTTGTCCTCTTCATAGAGATGATAATTGACATCATAAAGTTAATGTGATAATCAGATTGTCAAGAGAGTATGTTGAGTAAAAATAAGGGAATCACAACTTTAAGATGTCAGCACAATGGCAGGATATTGATAAAGAGTGTATGTAAATAAAGATAGGAAGGAGAAACTAGGGAGTTAGCAGGAGAACCTGGAGCATATGGAGATTATAACTTTGTTATATCTTTTAAGATAAGGTACTGCTAGGATCCTTTCCGTTCCATTCTTTTTTTTTTTCCATTCATTCCCTTGATATTATTGATCTTTTCTCTCTCTCTTTTTCTCCCCACATGACCACCTCAAACACCTGTGAAATGTGACTCTAAACAAATTTTAGAGCTACAGAACCCACAAAGTGACAGAAAGAAACAAATCTCCTGCTGAAGGCAACCCAGTAGGCAGGCAAGAAGGGTTCATCACAGCATTCTGAGAGCCAAGCCAAACCCTGCATGAGCCCAAGGTTTTAGCCTGAGGGTGGCCCCAATTATCAGCAGCTAGAGTAGACCTTGGGAGAATGGATCACCAGCAGCAATGGAGGTTTCCAGAATTATCAAACCATAAATGCCAAAGAAAAAGTGAGAGGTCAGTGTATAACTCTGTTTGAACTGAAGGAGACAGAGGAGTGGGTCTGGCTCCTGCCCCGAGACCTAGAAGTGGCAAAAGTGCAGCAGCCATGCAGCCACCTCCACATGCCTGTCTCACAGCTCCTGGCCTGCAGATCATAGGAAAACTGAGAGATCATTCAGAGGGTAATCGCTCTTGCTTTAACCTGTATGGATCTGTATCTCAGTCTTGGATAGTGATCCTGAGGTGTATGACCAGTGAGCCAAAGTTTGTGGGGGCTGCAGAGATGGCACCCTCCTAATAGCTCTGGGTGCTGCTAAAACCCCAGCAATTTGGGACAAAGCTCTCTCCTCTGGAAGCAGAGGTTTACTGTGGCAAAAAGCTCAAAAGTCAAGTAATTGAGGGGTAGCAGGAGTAAGCAAAGGAAGCAAAGCAAGCATACCAATCCAACTTTAGATTCCTTTTGGGGTGACAAAAAGGACCAAAGCATGGAATGGGAGGAAGACAACAGAAGTCAAAACTCTTGCATCAAAAGCTTCCAAGAAAAATATGAATTGGTTACAGGCCATGGAGGAGCTCAAGAAGGATTTTGAAAATTAAGTCAGAGAAGTGGAGGAAAAATTGACAAGAGAAATGAGAATGATGCAAGAAAATCATGAAAAGGTTTGCTGGGGGCTGGAGCCAAGATGGAGGCATTGAAGCAGGAAAACTCCACAGCTCCCCCCATAACCACCTCAAATACCTATAAAATATGACTCTAAACAAATTTTAGAGCTCCAGAACCCACAAAAGTACAGAGAAACAAAGCTCCCACTGAAGGGAGCCCAGCAGGTGAGAAAGGAAGAGCTCATAGCAGCATACTGGGAGCCTGGCCTGAAATCGCAGTTTGGCCCTGGAGTGGCCAGGACAAGCCATAGCTGGAGTTTTCAGGAGAGAGGTTCACCAGCATCTGTGGTGGTTTCCATAATTACCAACCCATAAGAAACAAAGACAAAGTGAAAGGTCAGTGGAACTCAGCTAAACTTTGGGGAGAAAAGTAGGTCCAGCCATCCACCCCCAGGGCAAGAAAGCAGCAGAAGTGGTGGCCTTCTGGCCACCTCCACATGGCTGCTTCAGAGTGCTCGGCCTGCAGATGGCTGGGGGGCAAAGTGATCATTCAGAGGTTAAGTGCACTTGCCTTAAGCTTTCTGCATCTGAATCATGGTCCTGGGTGGTAGTCCTGAGGTACATGAACAGTGAGCCAAAGTTCGTGGGGGCTACAGAGACAGTGGCCAACTAATAGCTCTGGCAGGTGCAAAACCCCCAGCTATTTGGAACAAAGCTCTCCCCTCTGGAAGCAGAGTTCCACAGAGCTTAAAAAGTCAAGTAATTGACTGGCCACATGAGCAGGCAAAGGAAGCAAAGTAAGAACAGCAATCCAACTTTAGATTCCTTTTTTGCAGACAAAAATGATGAAATCATTGATCAGGAAGAAGACAACACGGTCACAACTCCTGCATCAAAAGCTTCCAAGAAAAATGTACATTGGTTACAAGTCACAGAGGGGCTTAAGAAGGATTTTGAAAACCAAATAAGAGAAGTGAAGGAAAAATTGGGAATATAAATGAGAATGATGTAAGAAATCATGAAAAGAGAGTCAACAAAGAATCACCTACCCAGCAAAACTGTGTGTAATGTTGCAGGGGAAAATATGGCTATTCAATGAAATAGAGTACTTTCAAGCATTCTTGATGAAAAAAGCAGAGTTGAATAGAAAACTTGATACTCAAATACAAGAAGCAAGAAAAGCATGAGAAGGTAAATGGGGAAAAGAAACCATAAGGAACTTACCAATGTTGAACTATTTATATGCCTACATGGAAAAAACAGTAGTTGTAACTTATGAAACATTTCTCAGTATGAGGATATTTGAAG
>CM053588.1:158376497-158397221 GCA_028646515.1 Pseudochirops corinnae | reverse complement strand
AATAAAAAGTAAGAGTATCAAAAATGAAGAAGCTACAGCTTTTGACAAAATACAACACCCATTCTGATCAAGAACAATGAAAAGCATAGGAAACAACGGAGTTTTCCTTACAATGATAAGTAGTATCTTTGCAAAACCATCACGAAGCATTATATGTAAAGGTGATAAGCTAGAAGCATTTTCAATAAGTTCAGTAGTGAAACAAGGATGTCCATTATTACCACTGTTATTCAATATTGTATTCAAAATGTTAGCTTTATCTATAAGAGAAGAAAAAGAAATTGAATGATTTAAAATAAGTAATGGAAAAAATAAAACTATCACTCTTTCCAGGTGATATGATGGTATACTTAGAGAATCCTAGAAAATCAGCTAAAAAAAAAAACTACTTGAAATAATTAATAACTTTAGCAAAGTTGCAGGATATAAAATAAATCCACAAAAATCATTGGCATTGCTATATGTTATAAACAAAGCCCAGTAGCAAGAGATAAAAAGAGAAATTCAATTTATTTCTTTTTCCATCATCTTTTCTGAATTTTAATCTTAAAACAAACAAAAATGTCCTCATACTCACATTTCCTTTGCTTTGTTTGTTCAAGATGTGACCTTTCTCTTTCCCATGCCCATTGTTAATTTATATAATTTTAGTTTTCAACATTCGCTTCCATAAGTTTTATACTTTCTTCCCTTCCCTCCCCTCCCCCTTCACCAAGACAGCATGCAATCTGATATAGGCTAATATGTATATATATTCTTCTTAAACAAATTCTCACATTAGTCACGTTGTATAGAAAAATTATGATGAATGGGAGGAACCATGAGGAAAAAAAAAAACAATAACAACAAAATAAAAAAAGAAAATAGTCTGCTTCACTCTCCATTCAGATTTCATAGTTCTTTCTCTGGATGTGGGTGGCATTTTCCACCATGTGTCCTTTGGAATTGTTTTATGTCCTTGCATTGCTGAGAAGGGCTAAGTCTATCAACATCAGTCAGCACACACTGTGGCTGTTAGTGTGTAGAATTTTCTCCTGATTATGCTCACTTCACTGAGAATCAGCTCATTGTAATGCCAAGCAAAGGCAACTTCCAAGGTTCAGATTACCAGCATAGTAAACACCACTTATTCAGTAAACATTCACAGAACAGAAAAAGTCAAAATACAGTGTAACTTGTTCCTTTAGCAAGTTCTCAATTCAATTCAGGTACTACTCCCCCCCTAGACAGTACATTCATTTAGTCAGTCAAAAGTCTCTTCTCAAATGGAGATTAGTCTCCAACCATAAACAAAGTACATTCATTTAGTCAATCACTCAAAGGCTTCCCACACCTGAATCTCAAAAGGGGCAGGAGAGCACTTTTAAGTTACAACAAATTTAAACTTAGCATTGAATACCCAAAGAAAGGTCCTTCTCTCATGTTCACTCAAGGCAAGCCCTCAGCAATCTCAGTCCCTGGGGAGACAAGGCTCAACAAAGCCATAGCCAGTGTCCTCATTAAGTCACTCTCCACCTATAGAACAGTCCCAGAACCCCTGAAAACATCAGCAAGGCCCTCTTCCATGATTTCTGTGCAGGTACCACAAGAAAATCCTCCTTCAGGGCTTCTGAACCAACAGCCAGGTTTCAGGACCTCCACAACAGCAGCACTGTCCTTTACCATCAGGTGAATCATGCAAAATAACATCAAAACAGACAGACAAAATATTGGTATCACAGCCATGCCTCCTCAGTCCTTGGCAGTTCCAGGTGGCAGTTCCAATGGGCTCTCAGCACTCCTTCTCTCAGCAAGTCAGGCTCTACAACACTGGATACTGATCTCCCAATCTCTTTCTGGCCTTCTCTAGACTTGGACCTCTCTCCCAATTCACAGCTCCTCCCAGTTCAGCCCTCTCTCTTCACGTCAACAAGTCCATCCCACAAGTAGGATTCACAAGCTCTGGGTTTTAACACTCACTCCAAAAACCAAGCCAATACAGGGGCATCTCCAGATTCCAATACACTCCATTAAGTCTTTCCAGGTGTTTTCTAAAGCCTGCCCAGTCATAATTTGTTATAGTATTATAGTAATCCATTATATTCATATATTACAACTTGTTCAGCCATTCCCCAATTGATGGGAATCCCTTAAATTTCCAGTTCTTCGCCACCACAAAAAGGGCAGCTATAAATACTTGTGTACATGAGGGTTCTTTTCCCCATTTTTATATCGTTAGGATACAAGCCTTAGAAGTGGTGTTGCTGGGTCAAAGGCTATGCAGTTTTGTGACCCTTTGCTCTCCAGAATTCTTGGATCAGTTCACAACTCCACCATCCATAAATTAGTGTTTCAATTTTCCCACATCTTCTCCACCATTTTTATGGGATAAAAGATTTTTTTTGGTAATTTGATTGGTATGACACTAAATATAATTTTCCTGTTTTGTCATATTAGCCAATCTGATAGGTGCGATGTGATACCTCAGAGTTATTTCGCTAATCAGTAGTCATTTAGAGTATTTTTTTCTATGACTAGAGATAGCTTGAATTTCTTCCTCTGAAAACTTCCTGTTCATATCCCTTGACCATTTATTAATTGGAGAATGATTTGTTGTCTTATAAATCTGATTCAGATCTCTACATATTTTGGAAATGCGGCCTTTCTTAGAGACACTGCTTGTATTTTTTTTTCCCAGTTTCCTGCTTCCGCTCTTAGAAATTCCATTTAAAATAACTGTAGACAATGTGAAAGATTTGGGGGTCTACCTGCCAAGACAAACCCAGGAACTATATGAACACAGTTAAAAAACACTTTTCTCACAAATAAGTCAGATCTAAATAATTGGAAAAATATCAGTTGATCTTGGGAAGGCCAAGCTAATGTAATACAAATGACAACTCTGCCTAAATTAATTTACTTATTTAGTGTCATACTAATCAAATTACAAAAAAATGTTTTATAGAGCTAGGAAAAATAATAACAAAATTTATCTGGAAGAGCAAAAGTTCCAGAATGTCAAGGGAATTAATGAAAAGAAATGCAAGGGAAGGTAGTCCAGCTGTACCAGATCTAAAACTGTATTATAAAGCAGCAATCATTAAAACTACTTGGTACAGGCTAAGAAATAGAGTGATAGATCAGAGGAACAGTTGAGGTACACAAGAAACATTAGTCAATGACCATATTAATCTATTGTTTGATAAACCCAAAAACTTTATTTTCTGGGATAAGAAATCATTATTTGACAAAAACTGCTGGAAAATGTTATCCACATCCAGAGACAGAACTATGGAGCCTGAATACAGATTGAAGCATACTACTTTCCCAAGATTTTTTTTCTTCTTTCTCATGGTTTTTCTCTTTCGTTCTGATTCTCCTTTCACAATACAACTAATGTGGAAATATGTTTAATATGCTCATACATGGATAGTCTATATCAGATTGCATGCCATCTTGGGGAGGTGTGAGTAGAAGGAGGGCGAAAATCTTATAAAAGTCAGTGGTGAAAACTAAAAATAATTAATGAAAATGATCAGTTAATGATAAAAAGAAATAGCAGGTCAATCAGAAATCAATATGAATTACCTTGGATAGCTAAGAACAGATAATGCCAAACTATCCTAATTTTCTTTTTTTTAAGGTGGTTATTAGATGAGAGGATTGGCCAAATGCCATAGTTGTGATCTATTTATATTTGAGCAACTTCTTTTGAAAATTCTTTCATGATATTGGTATGGGTTAGATGAAAAATACTTAACTTTATATATATTTTTTGTATGTAGTTGAAGATTATGGAGTGGAAATATCCAAATAGTGTTGATGAATGAATGTTGTCCTACAGTGGTATGCCATTTAACTCTGTTTCATTAAAATTTTTTTTTTTACAGTAAAATAACTCACAAAGGAAGCAAAATGAGCATGATGAGCAAAAACAATGGGCCATATTGGCTGAGATGAAGAGATAAAGTCCTACACTCACATTCAAAATATCAACTGCACAAGTAAATGATTGGAGAAATGTGACTAGGCACCAATTCATGTGAAAAAGAACAACACCTGGCTTAGCTGAAAACAGAGAAAGCTCCATAACACAGATATCCTGGGGCTCAGCAACGCAGTCAGATTGGCCCTTTGTTGAAATAGGGTCCCCGCAAAGGTTATTGATGGAGATATTTCCAGTGTAGTAATGAGAGGAGGCAGAGTGAAGAACTCATGCTGATATTGAATGAGAAAGACTCATATTGGAATTGGTAACTATGGGCATTATGTTCCTAAAGTGCCTGGTGCCTTGCCCAACTTGTTTTTCCATGCTGTATGCAGCTCTCTCTGGGTCAGCATCTGGGCCACAGGTTTAAGAGAGATACTGAAGGTTATGTCTTGTGTTTTTCCAAGAAATAGCGAACACAGAGTGGTATAGTGGTCACCAATGAGGAACACTCTCAGCCTATTCTGATCAGACAAGTGTTTAATAAGATTGATGAAAAAGGACTTTTGCATCTGCATACCAAATCTGTGACTGGAGGCAGCTGTTTCTCAGACATCACAAAATTGAGAGAATGGATTTTTAAGCAGGCAGTTAATTCTCTGATACCAGCAAGTTACCACCCAAAAATCAAAAGAGGACAGAATGAAGGTCCTCTTCTAAGTGTGCCTCTCAGAAGAATTTGCTATGTTCTCTAGGACTTAAAGGAGGTAACAATAATTGCACAAATAATTTTAGTTATGCTAAAGGATAATATTTATGAAGCATACATGATGTGTGAGCAACTTCAAGAGATCTCTTCACTATGTATGTATATATATATATATATATATATATATATATATATATATATATATATTTTTTTTTTCTTTTTGGAGGGGAGAAGGAAGGGCATTTGGGGTAAAGCAACTTGCCCAAGGTCACACAGCTAGTAAGTGTTTAATTGTCTAAGGCTGGATTTGAACTCAGGTCCTTTTAACTCCGTGTCAGTGCTCCATTCACTGTCACCCAGTTGTCCCTGTTCTTCATTCTATTTTTCAGTAGTCACAACTTTATTAGAATATTGTTTCTTTGTTTGCTAAATATACCAAAAAGATGTGAAGGACAAAAATGTTCAGAGATATAAATTATAAATCCTTTGGGAGAAACCAAAAGCAAAAATAAAAGATTTCTTTTCCTTTTAGAATTAGAAAACCAGGTTGATAATACCAAAAAGAGTTGTGTGATCACAAAGGCAACAGTTGTGTGGCCACGGGAAAATAATATAGCTTCCCTGAATCTCTAAGTCTTATTTTAATTTAAAAAAACTGAAATAATAATAGTAATAGTATGATATTTTGAGGTTGAAATTCACTTTGCATATACTATTTCACCTGCTAGGCATGTTTTAAAACTCAGTTGAGTTAATATATGTAACAAACTTTGCAAGCACTTGATAAATGCCATCATCATCACTGATGTTTTGGTTATTATTGGGAGTATTATTATTATTAAGACATGAATTATATTCCTTGTCTATTTGTGAGCTTGGACAAGTTATTTAAACTCTGTGGGCCTCAGTCTACTTATCTGTAAAATGAGGAAGTTAAATGAGATAATTTCTAAAATTCTAATCCATTCTAAAACTATATGATGTATGATAAGAGAAGGCTAAAGGGCAATGATAATTGCTTATAAGTTAATGAAAGTTTTTAAGGAAGCAAATGTCTACTTATTTTTCTATGCCCCTTGGAAAACACACTAGGTAAAATGGACATAAGAGAAGAGAGCCAAGATTTCAGTTAAACATAAACCAGAACTTTAGAGAAGACGTTCAAGGTAGGTTCTGAGATATACCTCTTAGAATTTAGTGTCTTCTGCATAATATAAGAATTTCTTTTTTTATAAAAGAAATTTACAAAGTATAATGTCTTCTTCTCAATTTATTAATATGAATGCTCAGAATTCTGATTTATTCACATTAACTTTGAGCAATCAGGTAGATTTCTTTGATTTACAAGCCCAGTATAGAAAAGTTCTTATTAATGAATACTGAATTTTAAAGTTGTGATTGAGTATGTTAGTTTATAAATCTTAACTTTAAACTTCCAGTTTAGGGCCTTGATTTATTAATGCCAGGTTCCACAGTAGTTATGAATCATAATGTTAAAGCTCTGATTTAATATGATAGTTACTGTAAGAAGCATTTAGCATGATAAAATGTGCAATGTGAGAATGAGATAAAACTGATCAACGATTGCATTCGGTAAACTGCACATAAGCCTTAGTTGAGGATTCATCTGGAAAAAAAGATGTTTTAAATAGAATATGATGGTGAGTCAGAAAAGAATCAATTGTATTGGAAAAATAATATTTCTTCCCCTTTAATTAGATCCTATGTGGAAAGAGCAAACAGTTCAGGACTGATATACTCTGTGTAGTGTTAATGAACAGGTAACAAAAGAAAAGTCCCACACTGAATCATTACTGATGAATGTCATAGTAAGATGGTGAAGTTTTTAGAATATTACACACACAAAGAAATTCAGTGTTGTGGATTATGGTAGCTTTGTGATGATTTACTAAATTTATTCACCTTGAAAAAAGGCTAGTTGGTCCCCAACATTTGCATTTTCACCTCAGATAGCTCCCTGCCTCCATTTACCAATGCTCCTCATCTTCTCTCATCCATTTCATTTTCCTAATATTGACTTTCAGATTATTAGTATCTTTATGGAGCTGATACATTCTAATTCATTTCATAAAATAATGATTGAAAGGAAACAAAAGAGGAAATGAAAAGGAAACTAGATTTGAGATGCTTGTGATTTATACCTTTGCTTATTATACTTCCACTGCTCCGGGCCTCCCTGACCATCCACTAATACATAGTTTCTTTCAATTCTGACATCCCTCTTTTTAAAATTGCCCGTTTCTATTAATGATATATAATCACTTAGGTTTAGAATCTTGAACTTAACCTTGATGTTTTCCTCCCCCTCAATTCCCATAATTAATCAGGCACCAAATCATGCTGATTTTACCTGCAACAACATGGCTCACAGCGACCAACTCATCAGCCATTTAGGCACTGCTCAAGTTCAGAACTTCATCATCTAGTAGTGTTTTGCTTGTTTTGTAATGGCCTCTTAATGGGTCTCTTGGTATTCAGTTTCTCTTCTTTCTAATATATTCTCTACACAGCTGCCAAATTTACATACCTAAAATACTGATCTGATCATGTAACCACCACATTTCCATATACAACACAAATGTGCTAAATATTTTTCAATGGCTTTCTATTGTCCACAGGATAAAATACAAACACCTCAGCCTGGAATTTAAAGCCCCTCCTGTAGTATAATTCCTACCTATATTTCTCCTCTTATTTTATAAAAAACAAAACAAAACAAAAAACTCCTTTATACTCTTCATTACAATTAAAATAGTTTTTGCTAGCTCTTTCTATTAGATTGTACTCATTTTCATTTCTTTGCATAACAAGTTTCCTAAGTCTGGAATGCACTCTCTCCTCTGCTTTCAAATCAAATTTTATGTGCCACCTACTACCAGAAGTCTTTAATGATCTTTCAATTATAACTAATATCTTCTTCTTGAAATGATTTTTGTATTATTCTGTAATTTTTTTCTTTCCTTCCCTATATAACACCAAGTCCCCTTACCCATTAGAATGTTCAAAGAATTGGTATGGATGGTAGGCGTGATAGTTTTGTTCAAGTTTTTAAATGATTTTCATATGAAAGAAGATTTACAATTGTTTGGCTTGGCTGCAGAGGGCCAAGAGATAACTAATAAAATTTTCAAAAAGATAGATTCAGGTACAATTTAAAGAATTATGATTCAATTACGATTCTAATTTAAAGAATTGCCGTACAGTTAGAACTATCCTACAATGAACTAATTCATAATGGATTGCTCTTCATTCTAAGCCTCCCCTCAAATGCTGCATGACCATTTCTTGAGAATGGTATAGTGATGATCCTTAATTGGAGAAAATGGACTATTTTGTCCATCTCAACTGTTGAGATTGTATAATTCTGGCTATGCTTCCAAATATCTTCTCATTCTGTGTAATTCTAGATAATATTTACCCACAAATCTTACAGAAACAATCTTATCTAAGTTCCTTGATGCATTCTTCTATCCCATATATTTTTATGGGTACCAGTGTAATATTAAGTCTATTCATCCATTATCCATAACTATTGCTACATAACTGGCCCATCTCCTTTTCTGATTATACATTTTCTTGATGGTCCTATATCTCACTTATTCTTACAAGGCATCTCAGTAAGACCTACATACTACTGACATTCACTATGTGTCTCTATTTTGTCTTGTGGGAATTCACAGCAGTCTACTTGTTTCAATTCAGTTAAATTTAATCCTTTTTTATGCTATGGGCAATATATTGTGCTAGATTCTGGGGATAAAAAGAAAACAAAACACAGTAGTTCTTGCCCCATGGAGCTGACAATCTATGTGGGGGGATGTGGTAAAATGTAACAGAAAAAATAATTCAAACAACCCCAAAATAAAAGTCTTTGAAGAAAAAGAAAGAAGTTTTAGATTATTAGAGAATCTGAGGTTCATCAGTTGCCATAATCTTACTACTCACTTCCTATTTTCACAGCTGCCATGACTCATTTTTTAGAACAAATTTCTTGGGAGTTTAGGATTTATACCTTCTCCCCACAGGAACCTCAGACTACTTTAAAGTCTCTGGTGTGTGTTAGATTTCTTGGGCCCTTTTACTATTTGTGTTGATCATAAGCACTAACAGGGAAGATAGCCAAATATTCCAAGAAATGATGTATTACATTTCTTTTTGAAGCATGAGAACTTCCCAGCTCCTCTATTTGTCTCCACACCCATGAACTATCATTCCATTTAGTTGGAATTTTATCTTCGTCTCATTTATTTTTTAAGGTCATGCAATTTTCTAGTTATATTTGATCTTATAAATCATTTGCTTTAATATTTCATTTTACAGATGTGGAAACTGAGGCCTGGAGGGGTAAAATGACCTTTCTCAAGGATATTTATAATTAGCAGATGCAGGACTTGTAAGTAGGACTCTTAATTCCAAATGCAATGCCTCCCAGTGAACTACATTGTCTCTAATATTGAAGTGACTTAACTTCAACAAATAGAATATATTGATTATTGACTAAATAGTTAACATTTAGAATATTACAATGCTTCGAGATCTGTTATTTTTATGGTGTTTATCAGCTTTCCACTTACATGCCTAATAAATTCTGTATTCCACAGGTCATCATTTTTATGAGCTAATGTGGCTGAAAAATTATTACTCTTTGGTCAATTTGGCTATGAGTTATTTTGAACTACACTAAGTTAGTTCTCTGATTTCAGACACATAGTTCATCATTGAGCTGATAATCAAAGCTTTATCAAGTTTGGTAGATTTGTCATAGCTTATGGTATAGCGATGACGAGTCAAGGATTATAACAATAGCATGGAAAAATCATCAGAGTAAGATTTTAGTGTAGACATATTTAGATTGACAATAGCTAAATTAATATTTATACAAGTTATTAAAAACTATTTCTTAGCATTCTTTGATCTCTTTACTATAATTCATCCATTCCAGGGCAAAAAAGAAGAGATTAAATAGGAATGAGGATCAGTTCTATTCCCCTCTCAAATCGGTTGCCATGATCAAAGAAATCATCAATTTGATACTGACCTGCATGTTTTCCCCTACTTGCCTATAGTGTCTTTGGTCCACATAATCAGATTTAGTTCTACTGTTAGAGTATGACATTACTACACTAGTTATCATACTGCTTAAAAAGCATGATTCAGAAGTACCAGTAAAGGTCACAGTCTATTGTCTAAATATCATCTTTCCTCCCTTAATTGGTCCCCTAAATTTTACCATTAGGTAAATTTGGCTTAAAGACTTGATGCTTATGAAAATTAAATTCTCTGGGAGGGATAATAATATAGAATCAGTTATTTCTATCTCAGTGTGAATGACTCTATGATTTCCCCACCCCAAACAAGACTTGAATTTGCAAGAAAAAAGGAAGGATCATTCATGAGAACACTAACATCATGAGACAAATTAGTGCCATCTAGCAGCAAGAGGGTACAGAAAATAAGGCAATAAATTGGAACAATTTTGTTTGTAATATCTTCTAGTTGTTTATGGCCATCATGAGTCTATGAATTTGAATCAGAATTGGGAAATTGCAATATTCTTTAACGGCCTTGGACTTCAACAATTATGAGTTTAGACTGTGTTTCAAAAGGAAAGAAAGAAGGAAGGAAGGAAGGAAGGAAAAAAGGAAAGAAAGAAGGAAGGATAGAAGCAGGAAAGGAAGGGAAGAGCAAAGGAAGGAAAGAGGAAAGTGAGGAGGGAAGTAAGTAAGTAGGAAGATAAGAAAGGAGTGAAAGAAGATGAAAACCATTTACTAACCTATGTGTAAAGACTTGTGTTAAGCACTGGGGATACAAATGTGAGCAAAAAAAAAAAAAAAGACAACCTTTCCCCTCAAAGAGCTTACAATCTAATGACTATAAATACATAATCAACGCACAATATGAAGCTGAAAAATATTGGTGGGGGTGAAAGTACCTGGCTATGATTCTGGAATCCAGAGGAAGTTAAGAACAGGGCCAAGAGAAAAAGGAAAGCAGGACGTTCTTGGTTTTCCCACAAAATGGAGGCTCCAGGAGGAATTCATCAATGAAAGAACAGGAAGTCCTTGAAAAGGGATATTCCATGGTGAAGGGATCATAGGGATAGTGGGCCTTCCAGGGTGGGGAGGCCCCAGGCACTGAGGAGACTTTCTGAATTATCCTGCAGTAGAGGAGTCATGGTTCTGAGGTAGAGTAGAAGTCAAGAATGAGTCTGAGAAAAGAATTGTCATCATAAACAGTAATATTTGTTACCAGGTATTGACTTCCTAGTGTCCTTTGATACTTTTGTGATATGAGGGTGAATGGACCACCCATGGGGTTGATGCATTGCAGATACATAGATTAGTCTCTGGCAACAGACAATCAGTTGGGTCCAGAATTGTACAAAAATAGTAAAACTAGATGGATTTACCTTTGGGAAAATATAAAGTTCTTTTAGTGACTCCAAGTTTCTACCTCAAACCAAGGCCAACTCTAAAAATTTTAATAATTTCCCAAAGATATTCTATACCTATGAATCATGGAAAACTATTGTCTCTGAGAAAATTGAAACTGTTGATCACCCAAAAGGAAATGAAGAGGCACACAAGTTATACTACATGAACTTTTAAACACATAACAATAATTGATCATGCAATTACTAAGTCAAATAAGTCTAACCAAAATTGTTACAATAAAATAATAAAAGGGTGATGTATAATGTAGAATGTCAACACTTTTTATTTATTCATTTATGTTTTTCATATAGAGCTGTGTGTATTGGAGGTATTCATTTATTTTAAAAATACAGTTAAAGATAAACTAGGAAAACAAGGTCTACAAAGACATTTTATTATCTCCAGTGTTAAACTATTTGAGGTGGCTAACCAAATACAAATTTAGTCACCATGTGCAGTTTAATAACTGTCCTCATTTTGCCAGGTAGTTTTTATGGTACTATATAACAGAAAATGTAGACTTTTTTAGTATTGCGAAGCATGATTCAAGGACCAATAATTTCACTCTGAGTGAAAGTCTTAATTAAAGGCAACGAAAAAAAAAATGGCACTGAACAGAATACTGAATGTCCAATTTGCAAGTATGCACAACAACTGTCACATACCTCTGAGAAACCTGATGGTGCATCAAATTGCCAGACTATTGACATAGCATGTTGTTTGCCACATGGAGTGTGTTTCTCTGTTATGTCTCATGACAGAGGGCAGATAATATAGGTCCTCAAATTTATATTTGAGAAATCTTTAAAGCGCACAAAGTTGATGGCATAATTTTGATCTGATTTAATAGTACTTGCCAGCACAAATGAGGGTTCCAATTATGAGTAAAAAATGATTTAAAACCAGGGTACCAAACATTTTAAAAATATCATAAACCAACATAAACACTTGTGGACATTTTAATAAATAAAGAACAGAAAACAGGACAACATGTGAAACTAGGAACTTCTCTTCCATACACTTTATTTTTTTCAAGTGTATGTTAAATTTAACAGAATAGTAACGAAAGTCCCTTGCTTAACTGATGCATTTCTGAAATGTGTTTATTGTTGTATTAATTTTTTTTAATTCTTTTTTCTCTTTCTTTTGGTATTACTATCACTGTTCACCTTTTCCCTTTCCACTCAGTAAAACAGTCCATTGAAACCAATAAGCATAGCCAGGCTTCCCCCCTCCAAAAAAAAATTCACATTCACTATGCTTGTCAAAGTATTTTTCTTTCTGCCCCTCTTACACACTCTCTGCCAAGAGGAAGTCCGCTTTATGTCAGTTTTCTGAAGTCACTAAAGTGACCAGAGCTTTTAAAACATTTTCTAAATTGTTTTTTGCTTTTTTTGGAGGGGAAATTGGGGTGAAGTGACTTGTCCAAGGTCACACAGCTAGTATGCGTTAAGTGTCTGAGAGCAGATTTGAACTCAAGTCCTCCTGACTCCAGGGCTAGTGCTATTTTCACTGTGCCACCTAGCTGCCCCTATTTCGAAAACTTTTACAATTATTTTTCCGAAAATGATTATTAATTAAATTTTTCTTTTTTTGACAAGGCAGAGTCAGGATGACAGAATAAGGTAGGAACTTGTTTGAATCCTCCTAACTTCCCCTTTAAACATCTTCAAAATAATCTTGCAAAATTAATTCTAGAATAGCAGAACCAACAAAATGATGGGGTGAAACAATATTCTACTCCAAGACAATTTAGAAAGTTAACAGGAAAGGTCTATCTCACTGAGATGAGAGTAAAGTATAGTCCAGCACAGGAAACCCAGGCAAGTCAGTAGTAGGCCATGCTTCAGCAAGTCAGCAGCAAGCCCCCTGCACAAACAGAAACCAACAGCAAGGACATTTACCAGAACCAAGCCAGCAGGAAGATCCAGAGCCTACCCTCTCCAGTCTTGGTACAAACAAGCAGTAGGGTTCCAAGCCTTCCCCTCCCACCCCCTGAACAAGCCAGCAACAAGGTTCAGTGCTCCAGTGAAAGTCAGAAGCATATTCTGCCCCAGAAAGTCAGTGCAGACCTTGGGATCAACTGAATCAGCAACAACAACCCTAAGAATTTTCAGCCCACAGATGGTAAGGGGACTAGAAAACTGGTAGGATTATAGGAGTCATTTGCTGGCACTGGGTGCATGTCTCTGTTCCATTGCCCAAATGTGGATGCTAATCACTAAACTGGGTCATAGTAACAGATGAGGAGCACACCACACTGTGTGGTTTCAGGGGAATAGAGATCCTGGTCACAGATTCAGGGTGGAAAAGAGTTCTTGTGGTGACTCATAGACCAGGGCACAGGCCAGGAGAGTGGTGACTGAACCTCTCTCTAGATCATATAACCTTGGACAAACCAAAAATTTACATGCCCAAAATTATCTCTGAAACAAAAAGTGCCCCAAAACCTCCAATGAAGCAAGAATGGTGCTTCCTTCATGCAAGGAGCAGAGCCCAATTTCAACAAACAATTAAAGGTCAAAAAACAAACTGGAAAACTGAGGGGGAAATAAAAAGAAAGTGAACATAGAAATTTACTATGGTGATAGGAAAGATCAAAATGTAAACTGAGAAGAGGACAACAGCACATGTGAAGCCTCAAAAAAAAAATAGTTTATTGGTGTCAGGCCCAAAAATAATTTTAGGAAGAACTAAAAAAATGATTTTAAAAATCAAATAAGAGAGGCAGAAGAAGCATTGGGAAAAAGAAATGTGGGAGAATGTAAAGATTTAAGCTTTTGAGAAAAGAATGCATTATTTGGTCAAAATTGTTGCAAAAATTGGAAAACATTCTGGCAGGAATTTGGCACAGGCCAACACCATTTACCAAAATAAGGTCAAAATGGATAAATGATTTAGTAATAAAAGGAGATACCATTTTACAAATTAGAGCATGAAACATATTACCTTTCAAGCTTATGGATAAGAGAAGAACTTATGAATAAACAAGAGATGGAGAGCATTGTAAGATGGAAGATAGATAATTTAGATTACATTTAATAATTTTTAAAAAAAAATAAACCCAATGTAGCCAAGATCAGAAGGAAAACATAAAGTTTGGGGATTTTTTTTTCTAGATAGTATATGATAAAGGTCATATCTCAAATACATAGAAAACTTTGTCAAATTTATAAGAATATAAGTCATTCCCGAATTGATAAATGATAAAAGTATATGAAAAGGTATTATTCAGAAGAAATAAAAGCCATCTCTACTCATATGAAAAAATGCTCTAATTCATTACATAAATTAAAACAGCTTTGAGATATCATCTCTCACCTATCAGACTGGCTAAAATGATAGAAGAGTAAAATAATAATTGTTGGAGGTGATGTTGAAAAATTGGCATATTAATACATTGTTAGTGCAACTATGAACTTATCCAGTCATTTTGTAAAGCAATCAGAAATCATGCACAAAGTTTAAAAAAAATATATATCCTTTGGCCAACCAATACCATTATTAGATTCATTTGTTTTTTTCCCCCAAGGTGATCAGAGAAAAAGAAAGACTTATATGTTTTAAAAGCAATAGTAGCTCTCTTTGTGGTGGAAAAGAACTGAAAATTGAGGAGTGCTTATCAATTGGATAATGACTAAACAAATTGTGATATATGATAGAGATGGAACACCACTTTGCTATAAGAAATGATGAACTGGTTGGTTTTAGAAGGAAAAAAACCATGGAAAGACTTGCATTAAATAGTGAAGAGGTAATGAGCAAAAGCAAAGACAACAGTAACAGCAATGATGTTCAAAGAACAGCTGTGAATAATTAAATTATTTTGAGTATTATATTCTAATCAATGAAAGACTGATGAACAAAGATCCTACCTACCTCCAGATAAAGAACTGATAAATACAATTAAGTGTAGTATGGTTTATGCACACACACACACACACACACACACACACACACACACACATCTGCATCTAATGATGGCCTTCTCTAGTGTGAAATGGGAAGGAAGGGAAAGAAAAAAGTGCACAGAAAAGAACAAAAGAAAACACAGAAGGAAGCACAGAAAAGCAGGGTAGCTTTGAAAACAATGTATTTATTACATAGTAGTTTTTTTTTCCTTTTTTAAGTAAACAGTGAAATGAAGATTCATGGTTTCATATTGAATTCTCTTTGTGTTTTTCCATGTTTATGGAATTGTTTTGTTTTTTTGTATTTAAGTTTAAAAGAGATTAAGAAAATAAAAGGAAGACACATCAAAAAAGAAAGAAAAGGAATGAGAGTAATTCAAGAGAATCATTTAAAAAATTAATAGCTTGGTAAAGGAATTTAAAAACAAAAAAAAGGAAAAACATGTACCAAAATTCACTGAAGAAAAGAACTTCTTAAAATGTAGAATTACTCAAATGGAAAAGTCAGGCACAAAAGTTCAATGAAGAAAATAATTTCTAAAAAATTAGAAATGGACAAGTGAAAACTATTGAATCCATGAGACATCAAGAGACAATGAAATGAATACAACTGGAAAATAGACCCAGGAGAAAAAGTTTTAAAAATTATTGGACTACCTGAAATCTATGATAAAAAAGGAGCTTGGCTATCATATTTCAGGAAATTATAATGAAAAAAAATGTCCTCATATCCTAGACCAAGAAGACAAAATAGACATTAAAAGAATCTACCAATCACATCCTGAAAGAGATCCAAAAATGAAAGCTCCAAGGAAATTTAAAGCCAAATTCCAGAACTTCCAGATCAAGAAGAACATACTGTAGGCAGCCAGAAAGAAACAATTCAAATATAATGGAGCCACAGTCAGGATTACACAAATTTAGCAACTTCTGCATTAAATATCTGAGATATTCCAGAAGGTAAAGTAGCTAAGATTACAACCAAGAATCATCTACCCAGAGAATCTTAATGTAATCTTTCAGGGGGAAAATGGATATTTAATGAAACAGAGGTTTTTAAACATTCCTGATGAAAAAACCAGAGCTGAATAGAAAATTTGACTTTCAATACTTCATTCAAGAGAAGGGGGGAAAAGGGTAAACAAGAAGGAGGAAGCATAAGGGATTCAACAAGGTTAAACTTTTTTACACCATACACAGAAGATGATACTTGTAACTATAAAGAATTTTATCATTATTATGGTAGTTGGAAGAAGTATACATAGAGTACGTGGGTAGCAGCTGATTATGATGGGTGATATCCAAAAATAATAATAATAATAAAGGGTAAGAGAGATGCAGTAAAGAAGGGAGAAGGGAGAAGTAGAACAGGTTAAATTATTTCACATAAAAGAGGCCTGAAAGAGATATTGCAGTAGAGAGCAATATTGGAGGGGGCAGGCAACTCTTACAACTTATTCTCATTTAAATTGGCTCAAAGAAGGAATGACATGGACACTCGGTTAGAAATAAAATTCTAACTTTCCATATAAAGAAGAAAGAATGGGATATGAGATGTTGGGGGACTGATGGAAGAGAAGGTAGAGGGTAGGGAGGCAAAAGAGAGAGACAGAGACAGAGAAGATAAATGGGGAAAATAGGATGGAGAGAAATATAGAGTTAGTAATCATAACTGAAATGAATGGAATGAAGTCACTCATAAAACAGAAGCAGATAGCAGAGTAAATTAAAAAAAACAGAATCCTACAATATGTTGTTAAAGTACACTTGAAGCAGAGAAACACACAGTAAAGGTAAGTGGATGCACAGAATCTATAATACTTGAGCTAGAGTGGAAAAAAGCAAGGATAGCAATCATGATCTCATGCAAAGAAAAAAGCAAAAATTGACCTAATTAGAAAATATATAGACAGGAAACTACATCTTCCTAAAAGGTACCATAGACAAGGAAGTAATATCAATACTAAACATATATTCAACAAAAAAGTATAGCATCCAAATTTTAAAAAAGTTAAATTAGTTAAAGGAGGAAACACAAAGTGAAATCATACTAGTGAAGGACCTGAACTTTCCCATCTCAGAACTAGATAAATTTAACAAAAAATATCAATAAACAAGAAAGATCTTATGGAGATGAACAGAATATTCAAAAAGTTAACTACAGCAGACCATTGAATAAAATTAAATGGGAGTAGAAAGGAATAGATTTTTTCTAAGTGGTATATGGCATCTACACACAGCCACACAAACACACGTGTATAGGGCCTAAAAAAACCTCATAGCCATAGGCAGAAAAGAAGAAATATGGAATACCACTTCTTCGGATCATAAAAGAATTTTAAAAAGGGCTGTGGGAAGACAGATTATAACCTAATCCTAAAAATAAGTGATAGAATAAGTGGAGCAAATCATAGAAATAATTAATGATTTCATTAAAGTGAATGATGACCATGAAACATCATATTAAATTTTATGGGATGCTGCCAAAGCAGTACTTATGGGAAAACTTTTATTTCTAAATCCATAAAATAAAGAGCAGATCATTGAATTAGGCAACTAAAAAGAAAAGAAAATAGAAGCACAAATTAAGTTTCCAATTAAACATCAAATTAGAAATCCTGAAAATCAAGGGAGAGATTGATCACACTGAAAGTAAGAAAATCATTCAACTAGGATCTGGTTTTATGGGAAAAAATCATTTATTAATTTGATTTTTTTAAGAAGAAAGAAGTAAAGCAACTTACCATTATCAAAAATGAAAAGGTTGAATTCATCAAAAATAAAGAAGAAATTAAAGCCATTTTAGGAGCATTTTTGCCCAACTGCATGCCAAGAAATCTGACAATCTAAGCAAAATGGATAAATAATTTAAAACACACACACACACACACGCACACTATATATATATATATATATATATATATATAATTTCCCAGATTAACAGAAGAGGAAATAGACTACTTAAGTACCTCCATCTTAGAAAGAAATCACTTTAAAAGTAATCAATGAACTCCCAAAGAAAAAAATCTCCAAGACAAGATGAATTCCCAAGTGAATTCTACTAAACACTTAAAAAACAATTAATTCCAATATTATATAAACTTTTTGGATAAACAAGCAAAGGAGTCCTACTAAATTCCTTTTTACTACATAAATTTTGTGAGAATATTTAAACCAGTAAGAGCAGAATAGAGAAAGACAACTTTAGACCAATTTCCTTAATGAATATTTATGGGAAAAAATTAAATAAAATACTTGCAAGAAGATAATAGCAATATATCACAAGGATCATATGCTATAACCATATGAGCTTTATACTGATAATACAGGATTGGTTAAATATTAGGAAAATTATCAGTATAACCAACTACATCAATAACAAAATCAACAGAAATAGTGGTAGAGGAGTGGGATAGTTTAGTTACAGAATACACAGTAGTGAATGACCATAGTAACCTAATGTTTGATAAACCCCAAACCTAACCTTTTGAACAAAAACTTACTAGTTGTCAAAAAAATGCTAAGAAAATGGTTCAGCAGAAATTAGACATAGACCAACTCAAACTGTTTACCAAAATAAGGTCAAAATGGGTACACAATTCAGTCATTAAGTAATAAATGGGTGAATCAGGGAAGCATGGAATAGTTTACCTGCCACATCTATGGAAAATGGAAGAATTCTTGAACAAGAAGATAGAGAGAATAATAAGATACAAAATACACAATTTTAATTATACTAATTTTAAAAGTTTTTTTTTTAATAAACAAAACGAATGTAGCCAAAATTAGAAGGACAACAGAAAGCTGGGATTGTTTTTCTTTTTACACCTAGTTTCTCTGTTAACAGTCTTCGTTCCCAAATATATAGAGAAATGAGTCAAATTTATAAGAGTACAAATTATTTACCAATTGATCAATTGTCAAAGCAAACAGGAAGTTTTAGATAAAATCATAACTTTTGTCAATTTGCTACAATTTCCCCCTAGTTAGTTATTTCCCATTTAATTTTAATTGTATTAATTTTGCTTGGTCAAAAGTCAAGAATTCACTTCTTTGCTTTGGTTTTCTTTTTTGATGTTTCTCACATAACAACATATTGTCAAGATTAACAGATAGATTATTATAAATTTCTTTTATACTATGTGAAATCATAGTGGCAGTAATACAAAAATAAATGTTGCCAAATATATTTTTTTTTCTTAAGACACTTCTAATATCTTGTTTTTGAAATGTGTTATAAAATCCAAAACACATTTGAAAACAGTTAGTTTATTCTTTCTATCTTCTTTGACATCCTACCCAGGTTTTATAATTTTTTATCTTTTAATTACAGATATATGTCATTGTCAAAAAAAAAAAAGAGTGCAAAGCTTTAGGCATTTAGTGCAGTGGAAAGAGTGCTAGCTTTGAACTCAGAGGATCTGGGTTCTCATCCTTTCTCTACATTTTATTAATCAATTGACCTTGGACAAGTCATTCAACTTTTCTGCAATACAGGCTCACCAACTGCAAGATAAGGAAATTGACATTATTATATTCCAAGGTCTTATGCATCTTTAAATGTACAATCTTATATTTGATCAATATGATATATTTTTTAATATATCTGTATGTGATATCTGTACAAACTCAGGTCATTTATTTTACATCTGGGCCTCAGTTTCTTAATTGCAAGATAAAGTAGTTTGCCTAAGTGGCTATTAAGGGCAAGGATCAATGCCCTCCCTTCTTGTACAATTCTTGCCCATGCCCATAAACTTTCTAAGGAGGATATATATACCCTATGATCAAAAGACCTAATGAAATATGACATAAAATGATTACACATAACAAGTGATTTTGGTATCCCACACAAATCACACAAAATGTTTCCTCAAATTAATATTAAATCCAATGAGAGTGGGGGATGAAACTCTGGGACACAAGGCCCCCTAGTGGTAGAAATCCCAAGATACCAATCCTTGATATGAAACAGAGATTCTGCCAGACTGTAGGATGGCTTATGTGAGGGGACCACTTGTGCGGTGTTATCAAAACAGTACAGGAATTCATGGTAGACATCACCAGTAGTATGGTAGATGAATTGGGGGAAGCAGGAGAAAGGTAGTATGTTGTCTGATAGCCTCCTACATAAATTTTTTGTTCTTGTCAGATTCTAAAATTACTTACCTTTATTTTGCTGAAGGATTTCAAACGCTGTCAATTCTATTTTTTTTTTTGTTGTTGCTGTTGTTTTGTTTTTGTCATGGGGCAAAGCTCTGTAACCTATAAAGGTTAACAAAGTGTCTCTTTCCTAATTGATTTAGGAGACAGAGAATAGGAGTTGGAATCAGGATATCTAGTTAAAATCCTGCCTCATACACACACACACACACACACACACACACTCACACGCACATTTGTGCTTATATATTGCACTTTGCAAAACTTAAAGTATAAGACAATTGTTAACAAATATTTTTAGCTATTATTATTAAAGTTAGAAATAATGACTTATTATGAAGCTTGGGAAATAAAGGATCCTAGAAATGTTCATGCTGAGATCATGAATCCATTGAAAAATACAATTAAAGCTAATATATGTATGTATATGTTTGTATGTATGTATATATGTTCATATACACCTATATCTAAACATCTAAATATATATGAATTTTTGAAATCAGTCTCAGGTTTCACTACTGTAGGAAAGATGCTTTCATCTTTATTGAGCAATCTCTAACGTTTCATAATTATTTATTC
>CM053588.1:158358183-158375997 GCA_028646515.1 Pseudochirops corinnae | reverse complement strand
AAAATGTATGTGTGTGGCACAGCAGTTGCCTGAACATATTTTCAAGAAAATTATATCCAATAAGTCAATTACAATATTATAAAAATTGTATGCAAAATTAAGAAAAGGGGTTCTACAAAATTCCTCCTACGATACAAGTTGTTTTGATATCTTAACTGAGGAAAGCAAAATCCGAGAAAGAAAATTATAAATAAATATCGCGAATTTTAGAAACACATCAAAAAGAGCATCGATGATGAAATGTTAAGTTGATCACAGTAGGCATGAAGACTTGGTTCAATATTAGAAAAAACATAGATATTATTTACCTTTTTAATAACAAGAATGAAAAAAATAACCTTATGTCTATAGATGAAGAAAATACTTTGATAAAATAGAACTCACATTTATCTTTAAGGCCTTTCTAATAATAGCAGAAGTAAAGCACAGATGTCCATTGTCACCACTTCTATTTAATATTGTGCTAGAAATACTTATAGTAAAAAGACAAAAAAAAAAAAGAAATTGAAGCAAAATGCATAAAAACAAAAGAAACGACATTATCAATTTTTTATAGATGATATAATAGTTTGCTTGGAGAACTCTAGAAAATTAACTAAAATTTAAGTATAACAAATACTTTCTGCAGTTTCATGAAACAAAATTATTGTACACAAACCATTAACTTTTATATATTACCAATAAAACAATCCTTCTACAACTTGCTCCTCTATTACCTGTTTTTTACACTTTTCTAACCACTAGACTTTGGGATTCAGTGGCACTGACTTTCTTACTGTTCTTTGCATAAGATCTCTAGAGTCTAGGCATTTCCTTTGGCTATTGTCAGTACCTAGAATACTGCTCCTTCTCATCCTCTCCTCCTGGCTTCAAGTACCAGCTAAAATCCCATTTTCATACTGAAGCGTTTCTTTGTATCCCTAGTTTTAAGCATAGTGTCTGGCACATATGAGGCACATAATAAATTATTACTGACTGAATGAGTGACTACATTCTAGTATTCTAACATCTCTATAATGTTTAAGAAGTCTTTGGAACACAAATTAGTTCTGTTCTTGCCTCTCATGACTCAGTACTTAGTAAAGTGTACATTGGCTGACACTTCTTTCCTCTTTTTATTACCTCATGTTTCTGATTATTTTGCAATATTTAAACATTCCTAGGAAATGATGAAAGTCAGAGCTAATCTGAAAATTACTTCTGTCTGCCTCCTGCTTTTCCAAAGTTAGCAGTTTGTTTAAACAAGGTGATTGGGTACTGCTACAATTAAAAGAAGTATCTTATCTTTATCTGCTTTTAGTTTTACATTTCCTTTAATTTTCAATCTAATTAACATGATCTGAATGTGTCACATACAGAGTCAATTCTGAAACAATGACCATTTCTAGATATCTAGATATATATCAGTGTTACCTAGTACACCAAAATATATATATGGTTTTTATTGTTGCTGTTGAGTCATTTTGGTCATGACTGACTCTTTGTGACCCCATGTGTGGTTTTCTTGGCAAAGACACTGGACTGTTTTGCCATTTCTTTCTCTAGATCATTTTACTAGCGGCAGAGTCAGGGCCAGAACCCTATTCTTGATACCAAGCTTGGCCCTCTGCCTAGTACTGAAAGCTGACATTTGCTGTACTATGATGAAGAGAATTTATTTGAAAACACAAGCTATTATATACGCAATGAAGAAACATTAGAAGTAATTTTATTAAAAATAGACACTTGTCACTTCCGTTTAACTAGTTAGAAACTTTAGCAAGAGCTGTAAGGACAAATAAACAACTGAAAGGAATAATAATAAATCACAGTGAAGAAGTTAAAATATTTCTTGTTATAGATAACAAGAAAATCTGAAACAATCACTGACAACAAAAAATTAAGGAGTTGATAAATGGTTTAAAGTTGTGGCATACAAACTAAATAAACAAAAATATCACCTGCATTGCTATATTAACACCACGAAGAATCAAAGGAAATTTATGAAAAGAAAAATACCCTTTGATACAAATTGTATAAAATGTTTGCAAATTCACTTAAGCAGACATACAAAGGGCCTATAAAAATTCGAAATTCTTTTCATCAGAGATGAGGGAATAAATGAGCCAGTCTCTCATAAAAGTCTCCTCTCTACTTACACCCCCACCTCTCTGGCACAGGCCCTCATCATCTCACTCCTGGACTACTGCAATACCTTTCTTCTTGTTCCCTCTGCCTCCATATTTATTGTGCAATTTAACAGAACAGGTTATGTACAGAAAGTTTAAAAAAATCTTTGAAATTCTTAAAATATATAATTTTAAATATATAAATGTTTAAAAAGTGTTTTTTGGTTTTTTTTTCCTCTTGGAGGGGTGATTGTTTTTCCAGAGAGGATTATTCAGGATTTATGAGGGGAAATATTTACTGTTTTGCTGTCGTGGAGTCTTTTTCTGGTAGTCAATAATCTGAAAGCAATACAATTCAAAACATATTTATTAATTGACTTCTCTTTCCAGAACTCGGAACGGGCGGCCAGGGAAGATGCGAGGTTTATACAAGGGATCGGCGTTACACTTCGAAGGCTTTGACCTTTCTTAAGCTCCGTTTGGTAACCCGGGTTACTCTTGTAATTCTGACTTGTGAAGCAGTTTTAATTTCCTATGGAAACTGAACTTACTAGACTGTCTGCGGAACGCGCCCTCCTCCCCTGCCTGTGCCTGGGCTGTCTCTGATTGTGTCTGTTCCCTCCCGTGCTTCTTTGCAAGAGACCATCCCGGGCAGACGTGGCTGAGACTGAACGTTGGGCGGCCTTGGGCTTACCTCTGAAAGGGGAAACAGGACTGCACCACTGTGCAGAGGGGCGGGGGGGAGGGAGACCTTTAAAGATGCCTCTAACATTCCCACTCCAATGTACAGTCAGCCAAGTTGTTTGTCCCTTGACTGCAGGATTGTCTGTCACCCTCAGATGATGGCTGGAGATCAGTTCTTTTGTCCCCTTGTTTTTACCTAACTCCCTGAGTGGGAGACGCCTCCCCCACCTTCCTATTATTTACCCCGGGTAATATTGGCCTCTAGACCTTGTGCACATCCACTCCTGGACATTGTAATGTTAAGTGTCAATATGGCTTTAGTAAACTCCTCTTTAATACATCCCTGTCAGAGTCCCGCCAAATCTCTTAGAAGGATTAACAGGCTAAGCTCAGACCATTAGTACTTTCCTTTGGAAGCACCTTGGTAGTTCAATGAATGAATAATACGGGTTTACATCCAGCTGCAAACGGATTTACTAGCTGTATGAACCTGGGTAAGTCACTTTACTTCTGTTTGGCGCAGTTTCCTCACTGGTAAAATGTAGGGGTTTGTTTTTTTTTATTTTTCCAATTTATTTATTTATTTGTAGTTTTCAACATTCATTTCCACAAGTACAAATTTTTCTCTCTGTCTTTCCCCTACACCTTTCCCTAAGATAGTGAGCCTACTGAATGCCCCTCCCCCAATCTGTTTTCTCTTATATCCACCCCTATTCCCCCTAACTTTCTAGTGAGGCAAGGTGGATTTCTATACCCCAGTGCTTGTCTGTCTTGTTTCCCAGTTACATGTAGAAACCAATTTTTTTTAAACATTTGTTTTTAAAACTTTGAGTTCCAGATTTTTTTCCGTTCCCTCCTCATCTGCCCGAAGATAAGAAATTCAATATAGGTTGTACATGTGTAGTTATGCAAAGCATTTCCATAGTAGTTATACTGTGAAAGACTAAACTATACTTGCCTCCATCCTATCCTGCCCTCCCACTTATTCTATTTTCTACTTTGACTCTGTCCCTTTTCAAAAGTGTGTGCTCTTCTAACTACCCTCTCTGCCAATCTGCCCTCCCTTCTGTCATCCCCCTTTTTATCTCCTTCCCTGCTGTTTTCCTGTCGGGAAAGGTATCCAGCTGAGGGTGTCTGTTATTCCCTCCTGAAGCCAGATTCAGTGAGAGTAGGTTTGACCCATTCCCCTTCACCTTCCTGCTCTTCCCCTCCATTGTAGCAGTTTTCTCTTGCCTCTTTTATATGAGATGATTTGCCGTACTCGCACTCTCCCTTTCTCCTCCTCCCAGTAAATTCCTCTCTCACCTCTTCGTTTTATTTTTTAGATATCGTCCCTTCATGTTCAACTCATCCTGTGCTCTCTGTTTCTGTATACAAGTACTTATATATGCACACATTCTCATATATATTTATACACATATAAACCCTACTATACATACATATATATTCCCTTCAACTGTCTTCATACTGAGAAAAGAATTATAAATTACAACTATTGTTTTTCCATGTAGGAATGTTACTAGTTCAATAAGGTCCTTATGATTTTTTTTCCTGTTTACCTTCTCATGCTTCTCCTGCTTCTTGTACTTAAAAGTCAAAATTTCTGTTCAGCTCTGGTTTTTTCAATCAAGAATGCTTGAAAATCTGGGGGTGGCTGGATGGTACAGTGAATAGACCAATACTCTGGAGTCAGGAGGACCTGAGTTCAAATTTGGCTTCAGACACTCAGCACAAAAAGATTAGCCATGTGACCTTCGGCAAGTCACTTAACCCCAACTGCCCTACATTGCCCCTTTCCCCCCACCAAAAAAAGAATGTTTGAAAATCCTCTATTTCATTGAATGAGCATATTTTCCCCTTAAGCATTATACTCAATTTTGCTGGGTAGGTGATCCTTGATTTTAATGCGAGCTCCTAGGATTAATATCCAGAATATTGTATTCTAAGCCCTTCCATCTCTTAATGTAGAAGCTGCTAAAAATGAAGGTTTAAAATAATTAAATTCAAAATGTAAACTGTAATAACATCTTCCACATTGCATATGGTCATGAGGATCAAATGAGCTAATAGTGCTTAGCACACTGACTGACAAAGAGCATATGCTATATAAATGTTTATTCCTTTCCCCTTCCTCCATTATAGTTCATGACTCACAGACCAATGCTGAGATTAGGACTATTGGTAGCTGCACAATAGACCAACCTCTGTCATTTCTGGAGAAAGAAAGGACAGGTAACTAAGCCTATACTTTAGTGATAAGGAAGCACTTTCCTTTTAAGTATATAAGTCACTAGCCAGGGCTAGAATTAACCCTTTGGCATAATATCTGTGGGGAGAAAAACAAAAAACAAAAAACAAAAAAAGTTTTCTTTACCAAAGAGAACAAGTAATGAGAGTTCAAGCCCTTTGTCCCAGTGATAGGGAAACTCTTCTCTTCCCCCTGACTATATGTAAGTCACAAACTAGGGCACAGACTGTGATCCTTGGCAGCCATACCTTCATGAGCAGAACTTCAAGTCTTCACCTAATGGAGCAAGGACTGAGGGCCAAAACCGTATGGTTTAATTAAAATAAAATGGAATTCTCCTCCTGTAACATCCCCCATAGATCCATGTGCCATTGACTGAGACTAGGACAGGATTCCTATGCCCAAAGCCTATGCCCCTGTGAAAGGAGTTTCTTCCCTGTCACATTCAAGATGAGGCTTGTGCCATCTATCAATACAGGCAGGGGCAACCTCTGATAGGCCAAAGAAAATTCCACTTGGTATGATTTCATGGAGGTGAATCTTTTTTATTAGACTATGTATGCATTCTACATACAGCCTAGAATTAAAGTTTTGGGTTTATATGATCTGGGATCAATTTTAGGGGCTTCTCAATAGCCACATTTATTTATTTTTTTTGTCTTAGGCTTCCACTAAGAATTTTCCCAGGAAACACCAATAAGTAGGTTATATCTTTGTAAACACATGACTAAGAAAGTTTCTCAGGTCTCATGTAAACACTAGTCCTAACAACATATCAAATACAAGATAGTTTTTATTTAATATGCCAAAATCCTAAATACTCATTCCTGATCCCGTAAGTAGTCAACATAATTCTCCTTCACTCTCTAATAGACCTTCACCTTCTAGGGACCTGCATAAGATTTCCTGATTTCTAACAATAGCCTGATGATGAGGCTGCCTCACTTCACAAAGGGAAAGTATTTGACATTACTAGGTAGTCATACCCTCCTACAATGAGTTCAGTCTCCCAGGAACATTTCTTTTCTTTTTTATTTTTTTTTTTGGTAAGTTTGCTTTTATTTTTTATTCAAAATTTAACAAAGAGCAAATAAAATTCTATTTTCCTGTAACAGTGGAAAAGAAAAAGAGAATTGTGCATGATGCTGCAGATCTCTATTGTATATAGTTTACTTTTCTAAAGCACATAATAAATTCAACCTGTAGCTCTGCCTTGGACCTTCTTTTCATTCTTTATACTATTTCACTTGGTGACCTCATTAGCTACCAAAGTTTTAAGGTACTGGCAGCAATATGATCCTGAATCTGTAAGCTTCTCAGGTCTGTTCTCTGTCCAGATTTTCTGTCTCACTTGTCCAACTACCTATTGAAATGCTGAGTTGGATGTCCTATGGACATCTTAAACTCAATATGTTCAAAATTAATGATCTTTCCCATCATCCCCCTTCCAGTCTCCTTGTTACTAAAGTGACTACTGCTACCATTTTCCCAGTCACTCAGGTTCACAACCTAGGTGTCATCCTTGACTCCTAACTCTCTTATCTCCAATCGTTTCTTTAAAAGATGTTCATCTTTTACATATTCCTCTCTTTTCTGACACTGACACTACCCTGGTGCAGGACCACTTTACCTCAAGCCTGGATAATTTCAATAGCCTGCCATTTAGATAGATTGGTCCCTCTGCTTAAGGTCTCTCCTCACTCTGATGTATAATCTGCTTCGCTGTCAAAGCAATCTTCCTAAAGTGCTATTCAGAGCCTGTCACCTCCTAGTCAATAAATTCCTGTGGTTCTGTATGATGTCCAATATCAGATATAAAATCCTGTTTGTCTTTTACAATCCTTCCTAAATTTGACCTTTTCTACTTCTCTAGACTTTGCACAATCCATGAACTCTGCTCCAATGACACTGGTCTCCTCTATTGTTCTTTGCATAGGGAACTCTATGTCCCTACTGTAAGTATTTCATTGATTTTCCCCCAGACCTAAAAGTTGCTCGCTCCTTGTTTCTGCCTTCTAGCTTCCTTGGCTTCCTTCATGTTCAAGTAAAGTGAGACCTACACAAAGTCCCACTTAATGTTAGTGCCAGTTTCTCTTATTTAATATTTATATTTGTATCCTCCATCTATCCATTTTGTTTGTACATTATTATTTGCATGTTGTGTACCTCATTTTTTGTGAGATCCTTGAGAACAAGATTTTTTGTTTGTTTGTTTTGCTCTTTTTTTTTTGTATTCCTTGCACTTAGCTCAATGGCTGGCACGTAGCAATTGCTTAAAAATGCTAGGAAGTTAAATGATTATTGTTGCGTAGTGCTAGAATTCTTTCTTTCTTGTTGCTTGTAGCATTTTTTTCTTTGACCTAGGAGCTTTGGATTATGGATATTATATTCTTAGCATTTTTTATTATATAATTTCTTTCATTGTATTTTCACTTTGCCCTCTGATTCTAAGAGATTCAATTCTTAAAATATAATGTCTAGGGCCTTTTTTGGTCATGACTTTCAACTAGCATAATTATTCTTAAATTATATCTCCTCAATCTGTTTTTCAGGTCAGTTGATTTTTGCTATGAGATACCTTATATTTTTTTTTCCTATTTTTTCTGTATTTTGACTTGCTTTTTATCTCTTCTTGTTCCATGATACCAATGACTTTTATTTTATTCATTCTAATTTTTAGATTTCTGTACCTTAATTAAGGTCATACCTGTTGGCCAAAGCATTTGCAATTATTTTTTCTATATCTCTTGTTTTATTCCAGTTATTTTTTCAGTATATTTCCTTATTTCTTTATTTTGTTTATAAAATCATTTTAATTTTTTTTCTCTGACAAGGTTCTTTTATTGGATTCAACCTAAAATAGTTTCAATTTGATCTCTTTGCTGTAGAATGGAAATCTCCAATTCCATAGATCATAATGGAAGAGAACTGAATTTGCATTTTTTCAGGAAAGTAAATGTGTTACACACTTTGGGCATTTACTAGTCACTTAGAAGTCTACTTCCACATACAAATGTAACTGTCAAAGCATTGAAATGCCCAGAATAAATTTCCTAACTTGGAAAATTATTCTGTGTATTATGTATGGTAACACAGGAGAGGCATTAGTTTTCCAATGCTTCACAATGTTTCTAAACTGTAAAAATGAAATCTTTAGCATACACACGGTTGTGTGCCAACTCTTGATTCCCAGGAAAACATCATTCACAGATCTGCCATAGGTGAGAGTACTCTGCATGCAAGAAAATGGTAGGCTGTCTCATATGTTCCTCAAGTTGTCCATCAAATTGTTAAGTAAATTGTTAAGTACTGCTGCCGGCAAGGATTTATGATCCAAATACACCACTCAGCTCATGGCTTAATTTTCCACAATCTTATATTAAATCCTAATAGGTCACTTATCACCCCTGAGACAGCTGAAAGAATAACCATCTGAGTTATGTTGTCAATGAGGGGATTCATAGGAAGGCCATAGAGTCTAAATGGGGTATCCAGCTCCTAGTCAGTTCCCAGAGAGGGAAGCACCAACATCTGGGTATTCAAAGCCAGGGGGCTCAATCACTACCCACAGTCTCATCTGGCCAAATCACACAACTCTTTCCAAAGTGAGCCCCCAATCATTTTAATTTTTGTTAAGAATTCTAGTTGAAATTTTTTCCAGTTTGTGTTTTCTTTTCAGTCTTTGCTTCTATATGTTTTAGAGTCATGCTCTTCTAGTTCTGTGACTTAAAAATACCCTGTTGTCATGATGATTATGATGGCATTCATTTTTGTTTGCTGATTTTTTAACCTGCTTCTTGACTTTTAACTTTTTGTTACATCTGGGTTTTGCATATTTCTGGAAGAGATGTCTGGGCTGTTCTCACTACCTCCTGGACATTTAGGATGCTTTTTTTTTTTTTTTTTGGTTATATTCAGTGTTATGCCAGGTTCTGAAGGGCAGCTCTGGATGGAGACCTGCAAACTTTAAATGTTGCCAAAAAGGTCTGATCAAAGGCAAAGTTTAATTATTGGCATATAAGTTTGAGCTCAGCAATTTTTTCATCCATGTTTTATCTCAGCAATAGGTAGTTGGAGTTCCAGGGGCCTCTACTATACTCAACTGTGATCAACCAGCTTCAAAGCTCTAATAACTAACAAGAGCTACCTGCCAGATCCCTTTTGTTTTAAGATTCTCATTGTGGTCATTTCACTGCAGGCTTCAGAGGAGTGGGGGCTGTAAGTGACACCTTGTTCCACTACTGAGGTCAAGGTCATACTGCTTGTTCCTGAAATTGCCCCTTCTTAATTACCCTGCCTTGGCCTCTGCCTGCTCCCTGGTCTGTACCACCAAACTTGGGCTCAAGTCCCCTCCTTGGTATTTGTCTGGATCTGTGACCTGGAGCAGAGTAGTTGTATGATTTTTTTTTCCTGCATTTCTCAGTCCGTTCTCAATCTGATGTATTTTCTATATCTTTGTGTAAGAGTAGTTAGTAAGATAGCTTAGTTGTACTATTTCATGCTATTCTACCCTCTTGGCTAAGTAGTCTAGTGTTTTTTTAAAAGTATATTTAATTATTGTATTTGTATCTTGGTTGTACCTTTTTAGTTTGAATATTGAATGAAGTGAATTTTTTAAAAAATAAATTTTTTTATTGTTTCCTGTTGGGTATTGTATTACTACATAAAATTCTGATACTTTTTGTGGGTTTATTTTCTATCATGCTATTTTACTGAAGTTATGATTCTTTTTCTGTTCATTTCTTTGCTGAATTTCTGGGATTTTCTAAGTTTTTCATGACGTCATAAGCAAATAGAGATAGTTCATCTCCTTTTTACTTATATTCATTCCATCATTTTTTTTTCTTATTGTTATTGCTGCCATTTCTAGAATTATGTTAAATAGTAGTGGGGATAGGATTATTCCTTACTTTATTTTTATATTTATTATGAAATTTTCTAAAGTTTATTTATTCCAGATAATGTTTGATATGTGAACTATTTAATTTATGAAAATGACTCTTCTATGCATAAAATTTATGAACTTTGTATCATGATTCAGTGTTGTATTTTGTCATGCTATTTTGCTCTATCGTACTAAAATATATGCCTTACATCAGTGTATATAAGAACCTCCAGAATCACTTAGAGTGTCCTTGCTATCATAATTTTCAGGATCTTTGTTTTCAATTAAGTACATAATGATCTGATTTAATAATACTGAATTGTTAGTGGTCTCAATTGATTTGAGTATATGTGTGTATTAGAAAAAAATGATAATATTTAGGGAACAGGTGATATCAACATCGTGTATTATGCTTCCAGATTATGTGTTTCGATTTGCTAGCACAGGGATGCCTTTAGATTTCAGTCACATGATGTAGATTTCTATGTGGCTGTCTGTTTGGAAAGAAAATGATGCAATTATAAACTAGCATAATGAATCACATTATTTGCCAAGCCATTGGAAAATGTATTATCTTTACATGTGAGCATTTTTTTAGAAAGTCTATTATTTTCTCATATCTTCTTGCATATGTTTCACTTAACAACAAAACTAAATTTTTGCATATGCACGATGGTTGAAAGTAATGTTTTTGCTAGAAAGTATTTACAGGTTTTCAACTCATACTTGTGCATGTGCATCGTTTTTTGTTCAATCAATGATACTTGTGGTGTTTGTGGATTTTTTCAACTTATATGAATAGGAGACTATAAATTATTAATCCTGTCTTCTACCATTTATCTTCTTTACTGTAAATGTTTTACTTTGATTAAATATGAATGTTCAACAGGGGAAAAGAATCAAATCACTGCTTATTGACAGTTGACCTGAAAGCATCTCATCAATTTAAATAGACATCAACTGGTTGTTAACAGACATGAACTTTCAGTTATGCTAATACTAAATACAAATTCGATTGGATAATGATACGGCTAGCAGTAAGCTTCATGCTACGGTTCTGATTTAGTGTCTTCTATAAAAGCACATTTATAAAATAAACACATTACACAGAATATTCAAATAATTAATCCCATACATATGGCCAGATTTTTGTAGCATAGATACCAATTATCAAAGAAGTATTAAAATGTCTGGTAGGACAAAATAGTTTGAAAAATACCCAGGGTTTAAGAATCTACAGCCGTGGTTCTCAACCTGTGGGTTATGTTCAATTTGTAACAATGAAAATACATCCTGCATATCAAATATTTACATTATGATTCATAACAGTAGCAAAATTACAGTTATGAAGTAGCAACAAAAATAATTTTATGGTTGGGGGTCACCGCAACATGAGGAACTGTATTAAAGGGTCGTGGCATTAGAAAGGTTGAAAACCACTGATCTACAGTAACATTTAATATTAATTACTTTAAATTTTGAATTCTAGCAAATATTACTGTGAGTTGAAATACTTAAATTCCAGTTGCTCCTACTGAATAGGGGAGCCTGGACAGCAGTAATATATATAAATAAATTATACACAGGAGAAAAGGACAAATATAAGATTTATTCAGTGCTTACTGTATACCAAACACTGTGTTAAATACTTTCTAAATATTATTTCTTCTGATCCTTACCACAGCCCTGGGAAGTAAGTAGTAGTATAATTACCATTTTACAATAATTTGGGATATGTGTAGTGAGCAAAAGGCGAACTTAATTATCATTCAGAAAATACTATCTGTGTAGATAAGCTATGAGCAAAGGTTCATCAAAGATGTTTTGTTATGCTTAAAAATTATCCTTTACAAAAAGTGTATGTCTTTTATTGAAATTCTGACTTCTTGTCAGAGGTCTGAGTTCTTTAATGTCTATCCAGTTTTATGGGAAATGCTTTACAATTAATATCCTCACAACAACTTGGGAGGTGCTCTTATTATCCCCACTTTTCAGTTAAGAAAACTGAAGCAAAGAAAGTTTATGTAACTTGACTAATATCACACAGTTTAAAAGTATCTCAGGTTGCAAATGAACTCAGATCTTTTCTATTGTAGGTCCCGTGCTCCATCCACTCCCTCACCTAACTGCCTTTAAGTGGCTCCGAGTTCTCTTCTACTCTGGACACGTTGCCCTGAAGAGGAATGGACTTGCTTGAGAGAAGAATTTGCTCAATAGATGCTCTTCAGTATGTCCTTGTGTCAATCCATCTATAGATGTGGGCTTCTGTACTTCACTTACTCTCAGAGCCAGAAGTGACTCCAAAGACCATCTATTCCAACTTGTACCTGAACGAGGTATAACTTATGACTTCTCAACAAGTGATTATGTAAAATTAATTCAACAATTTTAGTTAGAGGGATTCTACTGCTTACCAAGGCACCCCTTTGGTATTTTGTACAGCTGGAATTGTTAGGAAAATTTTCTTTGCAGTGAGCCTAAATCTAGCTGCCTACAGCCTCTTTCCCATTGCTTCTGGTTCCCTATTCTGCGACCAAGAACAAAAAATCTAATGTTTAATCTCTGTATCTTCAAATTATTGGACACAGTTATTATGCCCTGTGTTCTCCAGATCACTGAGTACCATGGTCACTGTTCTCTGCTAATTTTTCAGTCTGTCAGTGTCCTTCCTGAAATGTAGAGTCATTGAAAGGAACAGAATAGTTCAAAGATGGTCTGAGTACAATATATTGGAACTAACACTTTCCTTTTTTTCCCTCTAGAGATTCTACCTCTCTTTTTGCAGCCCATGTCACAATAACCGTGTGTGTGTGTGTGTGTGTGTGTGTGTGTGTGCGCGCGCACATACAATCAGGGTTTGGGCTTTGTTGGTCCTTATTTCAGAATCATATGACATAGGACCCACATTCAGATGGTTTTCTGGAATGAATTTGGCAATGGCAGCTGCTCTTATAGATGAGATTAGAGAGGCTCCTTTTCCACTTGCATCTGAGGTATTACTGTGTTCTTCCAAATTCAAAGGAGAAAACTAAGTTGTTAGGACTCTTTTATTATCAATTTAATTCTCTTGTGTGTACTCAGGAATGCTCCAAAAAACAGAACAAACTGGAAGCAAGCTAGGCTATTTTATTCAGAGATTGAAATAATCTTTAAGTAGTTTCATGTGACGGATGTAAGCAGCATACAGCATTAGGACCCTTCCTCTTACTGCAGAGATCTTTGGGAAATGTTTAGGAAAATTGAGTGGAAATATCTAAATTGACCAAGTTCTGACCTTCGAAGAATGTCAGTGGGCTATCTGATAGACAATCAGAAGCAGGAGTCTAATTTCAACTTAATTTTGAGCCATGTAATTTTGATATCAGTAGAGTTATAATTCCTTTAAAACAACAGTTATTATAAGAAGTCCGTAATTACCTGAAGTATGTAGATATAATTTGTGTCTATACAAACCTGTTATCATTGATTCAGTTTATATTCAGTAAGTTTATTTTTTATTTTTAATTCCCTTGTTTATTAGCCAAAGGCAGTTTATTTAAAAAAAAAATAGGAGCATGATTCATACTGCACATTGATGGATTCTTTAAGCAACTTATTTGAATAATATGTAAGAATTGTCACTATATTACATTCCTATGAATAATCATCTCTGGCCTTTTCGAATCTAAAAAACAATGTCTTGACAATTATACTTGTTATGTAGAATTTAGTTCAACATCTAAAATTTGAATTTTTGCAGAAAGAATGAACATGTTCTTTGAAATATTCCCAACAATTAAAATAATAGAAAGTAATGTTAGACATTTGTGTGTGTTCCATTCATCATTGTAGCTATCACAGATTACTGTTAATTGAAGAAGGTTCCTTATAGTATGTGATTCATTTTTCGTTAGGCTCATAAAAATACATTGAGGGTTATAGGATGGAGCACATAAAATTCTCCCAAAGCTTTCCTTCATAGAGAGATGGGACCTGAAATTTCCAGAGAATTCAGTTTTAACTGGTTTCATCTCCCTGGAATATGATGCCTCTCCCTGTCCAGTTTCTTTTCCTGTTCTGTCATCCACCATTGGATTGTAAGCTTCTTAAGGGCACAGATTGTCTTTTTTTTTTTTTCTTATTTGTATCCCAATTTTTTCACAGATAATACAGAGAAGGTACTGGATGTTTGGGACTCCAACAGGTTTACTATAACAGGTTTACTCTTGATCTGATCAGATAGGCAGTTGCCTTCAGAGGGGTTAATAATCAGCTTTATTATAGTCTAGTCTTCTCAAAGGAAGTTGCTGATAATGGGACCATTGACTCCTTCTCAAAGGGCCAGTCAGAAGTAGAGGCAGCTATCCCTATGTCTTGATGGTGTCATTCAAGACAGGCACAGCTTGTGCACTCCCCTAAATCCTCTCAATCTTTGATGGGGGTTAGTCAAGGCACACAGATTCCCCTATGGGATCCCCATGGTTTCCTGTCTCACTGACTAGTGCCCACATGCTTTATAGGGCAACACAAAAAGAAAGCACCTTGCCAACATTAAGCTCACAGGTTAACTTTAGCAATATTTTCATTCTGCACAAGCATAGTAAATATCAATTATGTCACCCCCATATCTCATGGTGCAGCCTCAATAGGACTGTCTGTCACTATGATTCTAGGAATTACTGTCTAAGATCCTTGGGGCTATTCTGGTAGTTATTAACTAACACCTGGAAACTAGACATTGCCATGACCATGGGTCCTGAGAAACTCAACTAAAAAGGATAACAAAATCCATTTTGCATACACCAGTACTAATTATGGTGCCTGGCACATAAAAGAGACTTAATAAATGTGTATTGTATGGTATAATATTGTATATGGGGGGGGTGTAGATCTTTCAGTTAATAAGATGGAAACTGATAAAATCATATTCTCAGGTATGGCATAATTGAAAACTTCCAGCTTTTATTTTTATATACAAACTAGGTATAGGTAGGACTCATCTCAATTTACAACTATATATATTTAGATAAATAGCAATAGAAAATACATAGAAAGATAGATAGATAGATGATAGATAGGTGGATAAATGGGTAGATGATAGAGAATAGACTATAGCAGTTCTGGAATGAAGTTCCAGGATGAGGAGGAAGACTAGCACACTTAGAGTAGCCACAGGGGAGCAGAGAACCTGGTTACAAATTCAGAGTGGAAAAGAATGCTTGTGGTCACCCAGAGACCACAGCACAAGCCAAGAGAGAAATGACCACACTTCTTCTTAGATCATACCATTTTGGTAAGACTCACAACTTACAAACCCCCAGAACTAGCTCTTAAAACAACAGTATGAAAAACCAGAAGTTGGAGACTGTGTCCCCTCCACCTCAAAAGCAGAGCCCAACTTTAATGTAAAGTTAAAAGTCAAGAAATAGGCCGGAAAAATGAGCAAAGGAAAAAAAAAAAAACCTGACCGTAGAAAGTTATTATGGTGACAGGGAAGATCAAAACACAAACCGAGAAGAAGACAAAAAAATCACAACATCCAAGGCCTCAAAGGAAAATGAGGTCAATTAATTCACATGAAAGAGAGTACAAAAACCTGTCTTGACCTACAGAGAAGTAGAAGGGAGAGAAATAAGAGAAGACAGGAGACTAACAGAAAAGACAGTGGATTGAAGGAGACAATGGCCAGAAACATAACACTTTTTAGGACAAACAGTGAAGGAGAGAGAAAGAAAAGAGAGAATGAAAGAGAGAGAATGATAAACAAGGAAAAAATAGAATGGGGGAAGTAAATGGTATATATAACCATGAAAAAATTTACAGCAAGTTTCTGTGATAAAAGCCTCTCTTCTCAAATATATATGGAACTGATTCAAATTTCTAAGAATACAAGTCAATCCTGAATTGATAAAAGGTCAAAGGATATAAACAGGCAATTTTCAGATGAAATAATCTGAGTTGTATATAGACATGAAAAATGCTCTAAATCACTAACGATGAGAGAAATACAAATTAAATCAACTGAGATGCCACCTTACACCTATTAGTTTGACTAATATGACAAAAAAAGGAAAATGATAGATGTTGGAAGGATGTGGGAAAATTGAGACATTAAAGCATTCTTGGTAGAGTATGAACTGATTTATCCATTCTGGAGATGAATTTGAACAAATGATTCAAGGCAATCCCAAAGATCTTATGAGGAAAAATGCTCTTTACCTTTCTCCTCTGGAGAAAGAACTGATGGAGTACAAATGCAGATCAAAGCATTTTTTTTTAACTTACTTTATTTTTATGGTTTTTTTGTTATTTTTTTCACAGCATGACAAATGTGGAAATATGTTTTGTATGATTTGACATGTATAACCTACATAAAATTGCTTGCTTTCGTAAGGAGAGATGTGGAAAAGGAGGTGATAGAGAATTTGGAACTCAGAATTTAAAGCAGATGAATATTAAATTGTTTTTACATGTAACAGGAAAAAGTAAAATATTGAAAGGATGAAAAAATGATGATTACTCATCATTCACTGAAAAGTAGTTCCATGGGTCTGGATGGGAAAGATATAATGGGGAGGAACAAACTTTATTCTTTTAAGAAATGGAAGTATGGCCAACTCATACCAACAATGTGTCAAGTACAACAAAATTGCCATTCAATGCACTATTCTCACTTTTCTCTGTTTACCTGGTTCTCTGACTTTTTACACAACTGGATAATTTATTCATTTTTTTCCTCTCAGTTCCTGAATCTGCTATGATATCTATGCAGACAATCCATTCTATGCTGTAGCTTCTTATGGTTTTGCTGATCAGACAGGATGTATGGCTACATGGTGTATGACTCATAAAATTATGACTGCCATAACTCATTTGACTATGTTATATTTTAGTTACTATGTCTTTTTTATGAGGTGCATAGATATGTTTCTTCTTAGAACTTTGAAGTTCCATTATTCATCTGGCAATCAAAGGACTTAATATTGCTTGTTAGAAAACATACACATAGACATCCATTTATGCATAGCTATATTCATAATTGATGTTTTTCTCTCCTGTTCAGAACTTGATATACTGGAAGTTTTATTTCTTTCCTTCCTTAACAGAGTCTAAGTTGGCATACATGTATGGAATCTCAAGGGAGAAAGCTATAAGTGCCTTCATCAAAGGCTTTTAATCTTTACTGTAAGAATAACAATTTAAGGCCATCTTTCTGCCACTGGCCAAGCAATTTAAAGTTAGTCCTCCCTGGGAAATCATTGTCCATATTAATTAGTTACTATATTTAATATTAAAATTGTCCACATTGTCCATATTAGTTACTATATTTAATATTAAAATAGTTTTAATTATTTCTTACTTCCATCCCTGAAAGTAGCTGAATTCAAAGTAAATCCAGGGAAAGATTGTTAAACACTGATTGTGTGCCAAACACTATGCTTAGTTCTGATGACATGGATAGAAAGAGTTAGAAAGTTGTTAGTCTCAAGGATCTCTTACTATCATAGTGGGCGATAACCTATAAAAAAGATGCTTCTTAGATTTTTAGGACTGTAGCATCATACTCGCATTTATGGTCAGGCATAGAAGATATATTATTTAATAAATCTCTATACAACATTTAAGTTTTGAAAGTTACTATGTAATTCCTAACTAGAAAAGGCCTTTGCCACAAAAGAACTATGCTAATAAAACTGGAAAGTGAATTACGTTATCAGTCTGGATCTGTCAAATTAAATTTACTTTTTTTTTTTTCAAATTTTATTATAGTTTTCATCATTCATTTCCATAAGATTTTGAGTTACATATTTTCTCCCCCTCTTTCCCCCCCCCCAAAAAACAGCCATCCCGGTGTGTCCCCCCTCCCCCAGTCTATTCTTTCCTATGTCACTTTTCGGTAGGGCAAGATG
>CM053588.1:158338481-158357683 GCA_028646515.1 Pseudochirops corinnae | reverse complement strand
TTTTGGGGTGGTGGGTGGGGGAAAGAGGGAGAGAAAATATGTAACTCAAAATCTTGTGGAAATGAATGATGCAAACTATAATAAAATATAAAAAAACACAACAACAACAAAAAAGAAAAACAAAAGGTCCGGAATATCAAGGGAATTGATTAGAAGAAAAGCTAGGGAGGTGGCCTGACCATACCAGATTTTGAACTATATTATAAAGCATCATCCAAAGTACTTAGTGCTGGTGCTGGCTGAGAGAGCGGTGGATCACTGGAATAAATTAAATATACAAGACACAGTTGTCAGTGACTATAGTAATCTCCTTTTGGATAAACCCAAAGACCCCAGCTTCTGGGGTAAGAACCTGGAATTTGACAAAAACTGCTTGGAAAATTGGAAAATAATATGGCAGAAACTGGGCATAGACCAATATCTTACATGACATACCAAAATAAAGTCAAAATGGGTTCACAATTTAGGTATAAAGTCTACCACTATAAACAATCTGGGAGAGCAAGTAATGGTTTACCTGTCAGATTTATGGAGACAGGGAAGAATTTATGACCAACCATGAGATAAAGAGCATTACAAAATGCAAAATGGATAATTTGGATTACATTAAATTGAAAAGTTTTTGTACAAACAAAGCCAATGTAACCAAGATTAGGAGGGATGCAGAAAATTGGGAAAGAATTTTTACAATCAGTGTCTCTGATATAGGCCTCATTTCTAAAATATACAGAGAACTGAGTCAAATTTATAAGAATACAAGTCATTCCCCAATTGATCAATGGTCAAAGGATATGAACAGGCAGTTTTCAGAGGAAGAAATTAAAGATATCTATAATCATATGAAAAACGCTTGAAGTGACTATTGATTAGAGAAATATAACTCAAAACAACTCTTAGGTACTACACCTCACCAGTCAGATTGGCTAACTTGACAAAACAGGAAAATAATAAATGCTGGAGAAGATGTGGGAAAATTAGAACACTAATAAAATTTTAGTGGAGTTGTGAACTGATGCAAGCCATTCTAGAGAGCATGCCCAAAGGGCTATAAAAAAGTGTATAGTTTATCCCAGCAATACCACTTCTAGGGCTGTACCTTAAAGAGATCATACAAGTGGGAGTAGGATCCATATGTACAAAAATATTTATAGCAGCTCTTTTTGTGGTTGCAAAGAATTGGAAATCAAATTGGGATGCCCTTCTACTGGGGAATGGCTATATGAATGTAATGGAAGGCTATTGTGCTATAGGAAATGAGGAGCAGATGCATTTCATGATAACTTGGAGAGATTTATATAAACTGATGCTGAGTGAGGGGATCAGAACCAGGAGAAAATTGTACATAATTAGAGGCTCATCCTCTAATCCTTACCTAATAATGTCTTGACACATCCTTCAAAAGTTGGAGAAATCAACAATAGAAATTCTTTATTGGATAAAATTCCCACTAATTAGGATAAATTTATTGTTGGAGTGAAAAATAGGGAGTTTGATATTGGTTATCCTGGGCGGCAGAATTACTTTTCCATTTCAGTGGAGAAAATATAGTCAGGAATGGAATAAGCATTTATTAAGCTTCCTACTATGTCATAGACACTGTGCTAAGTGCCTTAAAAATATTATCTCATATAAAGCTCACCACCCCGTGAAGTAGGTGCCATTATTATCTCCATTTTTTACATTTAAGCAAACTGAACCCAAGGTTAAGTGACTTGTCCAGAGTCATACAGCTGTAAGTTTTTGAGGCCAGATTTAAAATCATACCTTCCTAACTCCAGGGCCAGCATTTTACACACTGTGCCATCTAGTTTTCTTGAGAGGTGAAAAGAGAGAGACAGACACACAGAGACAGAGAGTGACAGAGAGAACTCTTCATTTTTGTCGTTTCTGATATTTTTTTCTACCCAGAACAATGATTTAGTCTTTCCTGCAAATGAAAGATCAAAACTAGAAAATTATTTTGTAGGGAGATGATACATAAGATAAGGGATAGTAAAATAGTATCTAGTTGCTCTCAATTAGTTCAAGTTATTGGATGAATTATCTCTTTGGAATTAAAAAAAAATAAACTGGAGGATGTGATTGCTGAGCCATGTAAGTAATATCCGAAAGATCTTGGAGGATGAGAGAGGTATTAGCAAACTAGAAAAAGCCATGTGCAAATTTTCAAAAAAGAAGAAAAGAAAAGAAAAAAATGTGAAAGCTATAGATCATTGAATATGTTATTTATGCCGAGCAAATTATTGAATGCATAATTATGAAAATGGATTCTTCAATAGCCACCAAAGGAACACTAAAAGCAAAGAGTCAGTATGGTGTCATCATTTAGTAAAGCTAATTAATAACAAATGACATTTTCTTTTTTTTTTTTTGACAGTGTTACTAAGGTTACACAGGCCTAGAGTCAGGAAGACCTGAATTCAAATCCAACCTTAGACTCTTACTAGCAAGTCACTTAACTCTGTTTACCTCTGTTTTCTCATCTGTAAAATGATCTGGAGAAGGCAATGGCATAACCATTCCAGTATCTTTGCCAAGAAAAGCTCAGATGGAGTCACAAAGAGTCAGACATGACAGAACAAGTCTTTCCTTTTTTGACAGTTACTCAATTCATACTAAACTACTAATCAGAGGAATGCTAGATCTAATTTGCCTATATTTAAGCATTTGACAAAGTATCTCATGCTATTTTTGTTGAAAATATGGATAGATGTAGACTAGATAATAGGGCAATTAAATGAATTAAGACATGCTTCAGTGGCATAATAGAAAGTTCAGTATTAACTCAGCAGGAAGTCTCTAGTAGAGTGATTCCAGTGAAGAGATCTGTTCTTGATCTTGTCCTGTTTAACTGTTTTGACAGTGATTTAGACAGTCATAAATAGCATGTTCATCAAATCTGAAGTTATGACAAGTGAGGAAGTATACTGAGAGGAAAGATCCAAAAATCTCTGGCCAAGATAGCAATGGAATGGATCTATTAAGATGAAATTTAAGAAGGATAAATATAAAGATTTATGTGTGGTTTCAAAATATAAGCTTCACAAATTTATGATGGGAAAGGAATGAATAGACAATGATTTATCTAAATAAGATCCTGATGGTTCTATGGATTATAAGATGTATATGAGACACTGACATGAATTGGCAGCCTGAAAAGCTAATGCAGTCTTGGGTTGAATGTAAAGCATTTAGGGGAAAGAGTTTCATATCCTTCTATCTTTTGCTCTAGTAATGCCATACATGGAGTACTGTACTTGGTTTGTAGTACTCTAATTTATAAGAGATTTGGATAAGCTGACTTTGTTCAGAAAAGGGAAACAAGAATAATGATGGACCTTCAATTTTTTGTTATATAAAGAACAATTGAAGGAGCTGAGAATGTTTAGCTCACATAAGAGAAACTATAGAAGAAAAAATAGAATAAATTAAGGGCAGGATAGGATGGAGGAAAATATAGTTAGTCTTTTACAACATGACTACTATGGAAAAGTTTTGCATAACTACACATGTATAACCTATATTGAATTGCTTGTCTTCTCAATAGGGGTGGTTGAGGAGGGAAGAAGGGAGAGAATTTGGAACTTAATTTTTTTTAAATGTTAAAAAAAAATTGTTTTTAACATGCAACTGGGAAATAAGATATATAGGCAATGGGGTATAGAAATTCGTCTTGCCCTGCAAGAAATTAAGTGGTAAGGGAGTTAAGGGAAATGTAGGAGATATAAGAGGGGACAGGGGTAATCAGTATGCTTGCCATGTTGGGGTGCATGTAAGGGAGAGATGAGGAGAAAATTTGGAACTCAAAATCTTGTGGAAATGAATGTTGGAAACTAAAAATAAATAAATTCTGAAAAAAAGTTATGGAAGAAAGAAAAGGAAGATGATAATATATTCAAATATTTGATGAGCTCTCATGTAGGAAGGGTATTGGATTTCTTGGATTTGTCATATAAGAGCAGAATTAGGAACTATGAGTAAAAGTTGCAAAGTGATTGTAAGACAAATAGAGCACACAGGAGGGCTGCTAGCACAGTTTCACTCTTGATCTGGTCAGACAGGAAAGACACTGAGAAGGCATTAATAATCTTACTTTATTCTACTCTATTTCTCAGAAGAGAATTGCTGATAATGGGAGCACAAACTCCTACAGCATTCCCTAATCACTTCTCTCATAGGGGCCTGTGAGAAAGGGAGGTAACTTCCCCTACCTTTCGATGGGGTCAGTTGAGACAGGCACAACTAGTACAATCCCTAAGTCCCATCAATCCTCAATGGAGACTAGTTGAGGCAAACACAGATTTCCCCCAAGCCTTGATGGTGGCCAATCAACGCACATACAGCATTCATGCATTTAACACTAAGGTCCCCTCCTAAGCCTCAATGGGGACCAGTTGAGGTATACACAGAATTTGTGCATTCAACCCTAAGGTTCTCCATGCACTGACAAATGACCACCTGTTTTATAGGGGCAACAGACAAAGAGGTATATTGGCAGCAATAGCCTCACAGGTTTACATCACCCCATCCCTGTATCTCACTGCACAGTCTCAGTGGATGTTGATATTATTTATAATTATATAATGCTGCACAAGTGTGGTGGAGATGTTTTGAACCATACTTATGGGAACTCATATCTAACACGTGGGAACAAGAGATTGTTATGGTCATGGATCCAGGGAAACTGAATACAACACTGGGAATACTGGGAAATAATAATGAAAGCCCACTTTACACACACTAAAATTCACCTTACTTATAGTGGTCCATTTAGGCTTAACGTCAGGAAAAAGAAAAAAAAAACTGCAACAACCACAGCTGTCCAAATGACATATGGACTGTCTTGAGAGACATTTAAGCAATGTTGAGATGACCAGTTGTAGGATTTAGTAGAGTGAGGATTCCATTCAAGATTAAACATAGATGTTTCTTAAGATCCCTTGTACCTCTAAAATTCTGTGATCCTTTTGAAGTCACACAGTGAGTTAGTGGAAGGACCAGGACAATGAACTAAACAATAGACAGATATAATTAAATACCTGCTATGGTAGCTAGATGGCTCAGTACATAAAGTGCTGGAAGTAGAATCAGGAGGACCTGAATTTAAACCCAGCTGCAGATAACTTAGTGGCCGTTTGACCTTGGCAAATCACTTAACCTCTGCTTGCCTCTAGAGAAGGAAATGGCAAACCACACCAGTATCTTTGTCAAGGAAACTCCATGGATAGTATTGGTATGTTATGGTCCAGTGGGCCACAAAGAGATGACTGAACAAGAACAATAACATTGAATAGATACTGTGAGAGGTGCTAGAGAAGCAAAGAGAAAAGTAAAACAGTCATCGACCTAAGGAAGTTTGCATTCTGTTGGAGAGACAACATGTACACATGTAAGTAAATATAAAAAATATTCAAAGTATCTACAAAATAGTATGATTATATGTAAAAACATACAAAATAAATTATGGTGGTTAGAAGGAAGGCCTTACAATCCAGAAGAATAAGGTAAGGCATTAAAGAAGAGGTCTTTCAACTTAGATTAGCAGAAAACTATACATGCCAAATGGCAGCAATGACTGAGGAGGGCATTCATTACAGACATAGAATGCAGCAAATGCCAAGTCATAGAAAAAGATGGAATGTCAAGTGTGAAGAATAGAAAAAAGCATGGTATAGCTAGACCACAGAATGTGTATATGAAATGTTGTATTTAATATTTGGAGTCTGGAGTCAGATAGTGATTGGCTTCACGTACAAAACATTAGAGCTTTTATTTGATCTCAGAGGTAATAGGGAGGTACTGTTTCTCAGAGAGCAGGAAAATGACATGATCAAGATTGTCCATTAGGAATGAAATTTAAGAGGGGGAAAATGAGGCATTATGCTATATTGTCTCAAGGAAAAAAAATGTTGGAGGCTAAACATTCCTCCTCCACCTATCACTGCCCCACCTCAAATCATAAAGCCCTATTTTGTTTTTATTTGCTTGTCTCACTCTTGTTGCTATTGCATTTTTTAAATATAGTGCAAGTGTAGACTATAAAAGCTATTAGACTTGAGAGATTTCTGGTGATTTTCCAATGTAATGAAATTTGGTTTGGTGTGGTGATAACAGATTTTTCTTTGCTTTAACTCCTAAAGTTTGTTTAACCTACCACTTGCATCTGTGGAAGATCATTAATCAACAGCTTTCTACTTAAGGAGTGATGACTGACAAAATGACAAATGGCACCAAATGCTTCTGAACTGGGTTTCTACTTACAATGCTAGTCTTTTGGAACATATCGTTTATACTTCATGCCATTTGCTCAGAGTCCTCCAGAGAATTCAATATTACCATTTTAAGGAAATATTTTTATGAAGAAGAATTTATTCATTAATCTATGCATATCCAGTAAAGGAAGACTCATTTCTCTCATTTCCAAGGAGGATTGCTCTTCTATGGAAAGATCAATGAAGGCATTATTAAATCTCTTGGCCTTCCTGCTTTCCTCTGTAAAACTGATATTGTCAATTATTTTAAGGAGATGTCTAGCTCTGATCATAGTGAGGTATTTTTGACATGAAGTGAAGAGGTGCTGATTTATGAAATATTTAAATGGCTTGTTTATGAAGCTATCACAAATTAAAACTTTATTCAAAATCTGGACTAAAAATACTCATTTTGATAGATCAATCTTAACCATTTTTTAAAACTTTTTATGTGTTTCTCTCTTAAAAGAAACTACTGAAGAAACATGCTTAGAAACAGGCACCATGCGCACTCTTTCAAAGTTGTAGGAGATTGGAATAATTTAATTTTCCACAGGGCACCATGGGTCAGAGCAGTTTATATATCTTCACTCATCCCACTTAGTTCTACCTTCCTTTCCCTATGATCTCCTAAGAGATTAGATGCATTTCTGGCTGCTGTTTAAACCAACTCATGGCTTTACTGTCCAGGAGTCCTGCTTTCAAAATTCACTGCCCTTCTCTGTTTGCCACTGGGCTGGATATTCTGTAGTGTTTTGTGAGACTTCTTAACTAGCAAGATGAACCCGAACCTCTCAAACTCAGCATGCTTAGTAAGTCCATAAAGTACTTGTTCAATGAAGTCTTCATAACAGCATTTCCTATTTGTGTAGTCTGTGTAGTCTTGCAAATTTCCATTGCAAAAGTCTGTTATTTGGCAGAGAAATTGGACTTTCTTTGCTTGGCCCAAGAAGATAAATATAGGAGCAAAGGTTTATGTATGTTGTCTCCCCTAATTTGAGTATGATCTCCTTGAGAGCAAAGACTTTTTTTTTCTGTTTATATTCCCAAATTTTAGCATTGCATTTGGCATATTGCAAGTTCGTAATAAATGTGGTTATTCATTCAGTAAGTTCTCATACCTTTTGCATGGAGAGTTTGCTTTCATACTTTAGTAGGCATAGCATCTCAAATAGACTGTTTTTCCACCCTTGTACCTCAAAATCCATCCATCATCCTGTGCTGTTCTTGGTCACATTTTTCTATAAAGCCTTTGAAGATGATCTCAATATGCCTAAGTCCTTGCTCTTGGTTCTTTTAATATTTTGAGTATATATTCAAGTTGTCCATCTGTTATCCCTTGCTCCTGCTACAGGACTAACACCTCTTTTCTCATTATACATGTGACAGATGGTGTCTTTTTATGCCATTTCTTGATTAAATAATTGTTGATAATATGCTTCAGCCTGCTTGCCCATATAGCATGCTTTTCAATTGTTCTTTTGGGTCCCTTGTTATTTTTGTTCTTTGGCAATCATAGTCTACTATGATCTGAGGTCATATAAAGTTGTTGGGAAAATGTTAGTATTTATATCTATCTGATGTTAGTCCATCTGTCTCTCTGTCTCTCTGTCCCTCTCCTACTCTGTCTCTACCTCTCCCTCTACTCCCTCTCGCTCTCTCTCTGTCTGTCTCTCTCCCTCCCTATCTGTGTCTATAGGCTTTGGCAGCAGGGATAAAATTAGGATCATTGCAAATGCTTGACACCATCTACTAAATGTGATCCTGACCACATCCTACTCAGGTCTGGGTCCAGTTTTCTTTCCTGTGTCCTGGTTCCTGTTGATAGACTGTGGATTTCACTGAAGAGTTGTGCTATGCTGTAAGGTTTTATTCTATCAGCTCTATGTCATTCTCACATAGGAGTATTTGAGGCATCTCACTCTCTATAGGAATACCTTTTCAATTTAGATTTTGCCCATGCACACACTTGACAATCATATGTCTCCCTCTTTTATCCCTTAGTTAATTTTGATAGGAAATCATTCAGCAAGATTGTCTTTGTGATTTTGTCTACCAAGTAGTCTTGAGTAAACTTAATACATACACGGGAGAAAATTTGTTAGAAGAGAGTTTCAAGGAAGAATTTCTCTTTATTGAAAAAAAAAAGTTTAGTAACCAAGAATAAAAAGAACAAAATTGTATTCTCTATATTTATCACTCAGTCAAGTATTTATGAATATGTAGTCCGGTATAGATAATAACCTTTGTAAGCCATAAGCCTATGTTTTTCTTTCCTAATATTTTTTTTATCAAGCATGTATTAAATATATATGTATATATATAAGCTATTATGGTTATGAGAAAGTTGACATATTATTTTTTGTTTACTGACTTTTTTTTCCTCAATCACCATTAAAAAAAAAAAAAAACCTATACCAATAATCACTACTGTTGGACCCAAGGATCTGGGCACTCTACCCCATTCCCTGTTCCCTAAGAAGCCTCTCTGTTCTGGATACACTTCTAGTTACAGATTGGGTTCAGCCTTAGGGAACCCAGGCATCTAATAATACTGTTTGGGCCCCCTTGTCTCATTCTCCACAGCTCCTTACATCCCTTGTCTTGGCATCCAGGGAACTAATTATTTAAAGATTGTGCTTCAGTTTATGTCTGGGTGTCCTTAAAGTGGGAGAGTAAAAAAAGTGCTCAGTGTACAGTATTTACCTCAGTTGTGGATGGCTTAGAAGGCAATATGTTAAATTGCTTCAAAAATGGAATATGTTCTATATAAGTAAAAATATGTTAATCTTTTGCTTTTCCTAGAATAATATACAGATGACCTTTCTAGATATGGTTTCAGATTTAATCCTTAAATGAAATTTATTTGGCTTAGACAATGTGGTAGAGAAGCTTTTAATAATAATAACAATTTATGCTGTTATCTTCTAGCATGTATTATAGCTTAGTGGAATCAAGATTGAAACTTGGAATTTTTGCACTTGGGACAAGAGGCAAAATGATGATCATATTTGGCAAGGCAGTTATGAAGACAGAGATGCAGAAAGACTGATATGAGGCACTTGGGGAAAAGAGTTCGTCTATGCAAATCATTTAGTAGCTTCCAATCCAATGCAATAAGCATTTTAAAACCTTTATTGAATGTCAATTATGTTTAAAGATCTGAACTAGTCTATAGAAATAGAGGATCAAAACAGAATAAAGTCCTTCCATTCTAAAGGAGTTTGCAGTACATTTTACTGGGCATTATACTTTTTGAACAGATATATTAGCATATTTTAATTTGAAAAGGGAGAGAATATTCAAAAGTAAGGCATTCAACCAAGGCTTCCTATTGGAGAGAAATCTTTGGCTCAATTATAAAAGAAATTTTGAATTGTGAGAAACATAGCTGAGGAGTGAGTGCATTCAAGGCAAGAATAAAAGCACAGAGAAGTGATGTGGGAAATAGCAAGTAGACTAGTTTGGTTGGAATTGTATATAGGGAAGAAATAATACAAATGAAATATAAAACAAATCTCAGAGGCAGGCTGGAAGCAGACTGAAAGGTTAAAGATGTGAAGCTGGAGGTTTTGTCTTTTATTTTAGAAAAGGAAGAAAAGAAGTTACTGTTAAGTTATTAATTCTTTGAAAAGTACAAGCAGTATCAGTGACCCCTTAAATTTGTAACCTTGGGTTCCCAGTTTATAGAAGGGAATAGTCCACTGCCATTTTTTTTACTGTGTTCTTTTGTTAAATGTCTTTGTTTTGAACCATTTTTTATTTCTTCTTAGGAAAAGTAAACACACTTGTCAGGGGTAGTTAGTTATGGTTTTGAGTGGATGTAGTCTGCAGAATACCCTCACAATTGGATTACTATGTTCACTTTTCTAGGTGCATCTCATATAAGAGGAACATACTCCTGATGCTATATATGTGTATATGTTGTTGTTGTTGTTGTTGTTGTTGCTGTAGTTGGTCCTTCATTTTCAAAGAGGACCAATGACATTATGAGTGTGACATCTTGAGTTGCACATGAATCGGATGTAAATGAGACAAGAGTTGTGCAAAGTTGTCAACCACACTCTCTTCCAGAATCATCAAAGTTCTGTAGCAAAATAAAAAATCAAGACTGTTGGTGATAACGCAGGATGTAGTAGATGATCTTGGTGGTTTTGAACTCTGACCAAGCTGCATGAGTTCTACAGTATCTGCCACCTTCATGACCATTGGAACAATTTTTTTTTTCATCTATCCATTCCTCTGTTGAAGTCTTACATGCTTGCGGTAGTCATCCCCCTAACTTACCAAAGGGTTTGAGGCCTGTTGGTTACCCTCTGCTTTAGCTCATCCACCCAGATGGTGTTACTGAAGTGTGGCCATGACACATGTTTCTTGGAGCCACAGGTGAGAGTTAGATGACAAGTGAACACTAAAGGTAGATAAGCAGCCCTGCAAAGGGTTTGGCAGCCCTCACAGCAGTCTTTTCTGAACATACCCCACAGCCTGTACAAATTGTAGTCCCTAAGTGCAGTATAAGATCCTTATAGTAAGGGACTATTTTCTCTTTCTGTCTGTATTCTTGTTCTCTAACACTGTGTGCTTGAAATAGCAGCAACTTACAAGTTGATGCTGAGTTGTTGAAGTAACGCCAAAGGGGAAAAACCCTGTGTTTTATATCATCTGATTAATTATTTTGATTAATAATTTGGTTCCTAACAAGCATACCAATTTTCCTTAGAGGGAAAAATAACTAGAACAAAAAATGAGGGATTTATCACGAGTCATTATAAAAGGATCAGTGAGTGAATATAAAGGGAAATTATCTTGAACTACCAAGAATCTGTTCAAATGGAGACATCATACATCGGGCATACAAAACCAAATCATGCAAAACCTGGCTGATATGAACAGATTTGAAATTTTGCATGATTGGTCTAGAAATGAAGACTTAGTGTGATGTAATTGAAAGAAATGGCCACAAGGACCTGGCAAGGGGGCAGCAATATCTTAAATCCCCACTACCATAGGCTAGCTACCTCTTAAAAAGTATTGGAATCAACTTGAAGGCTTCCTTGGTGCCGGGGGATGAAAGCTTAGTCTATTAACCTTACTTCCTGATCACCTAAGTACAAAACAATTAGGCACTCTCTAATGTCTGGCTGTTCAACAACTCAGCTTGGGAAATGAATCATCTTCCAGTATCCTCCTAGAATACCTTACCTATGCTAAGCTATGCTCCTTTTGTAAACTATCAATTGATTTATGTGTATTTACTTTCATTGCAGCAGTTAACATAGATTACCAGCGGCTTGTGTCAGGAACAACCCAAAATACCTGAGTTTATACACTCTTGCCTGATAGCCTCTGGCAGTGAGACCCTTAGCAAGCCTCTTAATCTGTTAAATCACTAAGATTATAAATTGCAGAAAAAGCATTTACCTATACTGGAAGGAGATTTCCTTATCTGAGCATATTTTCTACCAATTCGATACCAGTCCAAATTTCCTATCCCTAATCTGCAGTGGAAGTTTTGGTGAAAGATGAACTGGAAAGAAGGATGAAAGAGTAGAAGTGTTATCAAATAATCTTTCTAGATGAAAATGAAAAGGAAAAATAAGGGAACCATTGCGGTATCAAAAGCAGTGGGACTTAATGATAATTTGCATCATGCTTTAACTTTTGCATGATGCTCTCCACACATTACCTGATTTCATCTTCACAACAACCCTGTAAGACAAGTGCTAAAGGTGAGTAAATTGAGGCTCAGCAATCCTAAACAATTTGCCCAATGTCAAATAGCTAGTAAGTATATAGTATAGTAGTATATACTACTAAGGTAGTATTTAAATGCAAGTTTATGCTACACTGCCTCTCTGTCTTGATTCCATGTGAAGGGTTAAGGAATAAGAAAGATTATGAGGTAAAATATTCTATTTTGTGCCATTTTAATTTTACATGTCTTTTGCACGACAACCTCATAACCGAAACAAAACACAAGAACAACAATAAAACAAGAACTGCTTTTACTGACCTTGTGTATGTCCATTTCATTCCTCTAGTTCTTGATTTCTTCATCTATAAAATGAGGGGGTAGTTGGCCAATATGATCCCCAAGGTCTCTTTCATCTCTTAATCTGTGGTCTTATGAACTTGATATGAGTCCAAACTGCTGTATCTGATTTGTGGTGTGTCTTGGAACTCCTGGAAGTAACTATTAAATTAAAAAGAATGAGGGCTAAGATTTAGGCCTGTCTGACAACATTTAGACATAGAACTCGATCTGTCTTGAGATTACTACTGCCAACTCTGATTTTAGCAGCAGTATTTTGCTACATTTTCTGGCAAGCACAAGATCCTCCAATTTGGTCAACAGGTCACTGTGCCTCTTTGAACTTTAGTATCCATATCTATCTATATTTCTGTATCTGTGTTTCTGTATAGATAGATATAGCTATGTCTCTAGAGACAGATCTACTATCTGTCTCTCTTTCTCTCTCTCTCTCAAAGAGTTTGGACCAAATGATATCCAAGATCTATCTAGATCTATTTCTATGATCCTTTGACAAATTTAATAATGGACACAAACTGCTACTACAACTGTCTACTATATCGAAGGCTGATGAAAGATTGATGAATGCTGTTAATGAGTATATGTTTTTCTTAACCATTGTCTTGATGAGAAGAAATTGGATATAACAAGGATGATTGGGATAATAGTGCCTTAAACTTGTTGGCACACATGAAAGATATTAGTTTAGAAATTTCAGCCTTTGACTTTTTAATTGTATTTTCTTTATAAAAAATGGAGAAAAATACTTCTTATATATGGAGGAACTATACCAGTATATTTCATTTAAAAAAAAAAAGTTGGTGGAAGGCTAGGTGGTGCACTGAATAGAGCACAGGCCCTGGAGTCTGGAGTACCTGAGTTCAAATCCAACCTCAGACACTTGACACATTTACTAGCCATGTGACTTTGGGCAAGTCACTTAACCCCAATTTCCCTCCTGTCCACTCCACCCCCCCCCCAAAAAAAACAGTCAGTAAGGATTGGTCATTCAGGAGAAAGGGTGGAAGAATGGCAAAAAAAAACCCTCACTATATTTAGATGCAGAGAACCTAGGTTCCAATCCCGGTTTTACTTTTTGTTGATTGTATGAGATTGGACAGGTCACTGTGCCTCTTTGAACTTTAGTATCCATATCTATCTATATTTCTGTATATATATTTCTGTATAGATAGATATAGCTATGTCTCTAGAGACAGATCTACTATCTCTCTCTCTCTCTCTCTCTCTCAAAGAGTTTGGACCAAATGATATCCAAGATCTATCTAGATCTATTTCTATGACCCTTTGACAAACTTAATAATGGACACAAACTGCTATTGAACCCATGGGGGTTCATGCTATACCTCTCACTTTTTCTACTTAGAAGACAATCTCAGATCTAGACCCATCCAATCCACAGTTTCTACATCCATTGCCTGTTTATTAAACATCCATTTTATTTTTAGTTGTTAGTTACAACAGAAAGTGGCAATATAAATATTTTCATACATAATAGGTTCTTCCTTACCTAAAAAGAGAGGGCAATCAATTTCTCTTCTACTATTTGGCCCCTTGCTCTTTCACCCTGTTGTAATGTTAATGGAATCTGAAGATCTTCCATGGCAAGTAAGCAGGGACTTAGCACCTTGTTTCAAGTTAACACCTTGTTTAAGCTATTTAATTAACTCAGAGGAAGTTAACACCTTGGGAGGAAGCTGCTGATGTAACAGGGAGGGGTAGAACAGGGAGGAGCTATACTGTATATAAGGAAGAGAACCAGCAGGACAATCAGATTTTTCTCTCAGTGAGCACCTGGAAGCTGCAACTTTTGCCTAGACCCTCCTTCTGGGAAATTGTTGCTGAGACCCTCCTTCTGCAACTTTTGCTGAGAACTTCCAAGAACCAGGCTGAAGAGCTACTGTGAATGAAGAAGGATCCCTGCTTGAGGGAGCCTATTCTGTTGTGAAGGCTTGGGAATGTGAGTGTTCACTGCATTAGCCATGTGTATCAACTTCATGACTGCTGTAATGACTTTGGCTTTCTGGTTCTGGGACTCATCTTTTTGGTTCTGGGACTCAGTTTTATGGTATTTGAATAAAGGCTTTGGTTCTGTTCTCGATGTGGAGAGTTTGCTACATTTTGTAATTCACAGCTATACCAGCATATTCATAACCACCATGGGTGTTGTGAATATTGCATTATTGTTATACCTGTAAGCCTTGTAAAGTTACTTAAAGATGGGCTTTGACTCACATTTAAGGTTTCCATGGAAGTTGAGAAGGGAAAAACAAAGGTATTCAGTGTACATGTAAATTGAAACAGGACAACTATTTATTTCCTCAGAACAAAGGAAATGTTGGAAGAACAAAAGACTCAAAAGAAACAACTGATTAAAAAAAGAAGGTAAACAGATATTTGATCAATTTCATAAAAATTCTATTATGTTTTCCTGGGAGGTTGATAATAAAACCATAAAAAACATTTTGTGAGACTGCTGAACTGGTGTTTCAGCTTTGCTTCCATTCTGCGCTGTCTAAACAGTTCTCTCCAAGACTGTGTCTTCTAGCAAACCAATGGTCATTTATAAGAAGCAGAATAGAAAACTTCATTTTGGTCATAGTGAAAGCATTACACTTCATCCTATGTTAGCACAGCAGTGCTGAGGAGAAGAATTTCAGCTGAGCTAGAAACTTGGAGCAGTAGAAAATAGTATGCTTCTATGGCCAACCAGGATAGCAATACATCCTGAGTTGAATAGGTGCTTAATAAATGTTCAATGATGGACTGACATGCACTATTTTGTGAGTTAGTAGGTTCCTCCTCGTAAGAGGTATTTAAACAAAGTCTGAATGACCACATATCAAAGATATGAAGGAATTTCTTGACCAAATATGGTCTGGACTAGATGCCTCTGTGTAAATGCACATAGGTTCTACTGTTAACTTTGCTCCTGAGTAGTTAAGTTGCCTGGTCACAACTCTTGTTACTTTTAGATTTTTCATCTTTAGAATGAATTGACTTGTTTTATACCTTCCATTTTAAAAATTCTATTGTTATATTTTTCAATTTCAATTTTATATCTGTCCCTGAATGCTAATTCCAACATCTGTCATTGTGACACAAGGATGAAATCCTTCCCATCCTACATCATCTTTTTAATTAGCCTGTATATTTTTAGACAATTTCAATTGATTACCACTTGTGTGGTTGTCTTGAGAATTTTGACAGCATATTAAATTTTTATTTTTTTGCCATTTGGAAGCTATGGTCAAACCTAATAACAGTAACACACCTTTACTGAATGTTTACAATGTGCAAGATATTGTGATCAGCTCTCGTGTTCTCCAGGCAAAGATCATTAAAGGCTAATTTTGGCTTATTTAATATCTTTTAGTAAAAGTAGAAGTATCTCTCAAAAGACAAGATGAAATGAATGCTATGAAAATCCTCAAACATTAGGGATCTAATTAAATAATAGGATAAATTATACTTTAATTTTCTTTTTTTTGCATATGTGTATTTTTTTCCTTTTTTTTTGGAGGGGGGAGGATGGGGCAATTGGGGATAAATGACTTGCCCAAGGTCACACAACCAGTAAGTGTTAAGTGTCTGAGGCTGGATTTGGACTCAGGTCCTGATGATTCCAAGGCTGGTGTTCTATTCACTGAGCCACCTAGCCGTCCTCTACTTTAACTTTCATTGGAAGTAAGTGCAGATGTCAGATAATCTAACCTCTACCTTAAGTTTGAAACACCAGTAAGTGACTATCTTCTATTCCAAAACATCCAGGGACAGGGACATTATCACTCAGTCAACAAGAGTTAACATCTATTTATTAAGCATCTGCTATTTGCCAGTTTTCCAGGCACCATGATAAGTAAAGAGCATACAAAAAAAGGCCAAAAAGGCCATCTTTCAAGGATTTCTGAGACAACACAAAAGTAACTATGTACAAATGATATGTAAAGGATAAATTGGAAAAAAATGAACAGAGGAATAACAGTAGTATTAAAGGGATCAGGAAAATAATCTTGTAGAAGACAGAACTTAATCTTGAATTTAAGAAAGCCAGGGACACCAGGAGATTGAGATAAGAAGGGAGAAAACAGCCAACAAAAGGGACAGGCAATGAAAATACACACAGTTGGGAGATGGAGCCAGGATGTCACTGTCGCTGGATCACAGAGTACATGGAGATAGGTAGAGGTTGAGAATCAGATGTAAAAGGATTAGAAAAGTAGCATGGGGGACAAATTATGTAGGGGTTTTAATTACTAAATGGAGAATTTCACAGTTGTTTTCATGTTGTCTCCTCTCATAGACAAAGAACTAATTGAGAGCTGGGATTTTTTTTTTTTTGCCTTTTAGCATAGTACCTGAACATGCTGAATAGAGGAAACACCTGACCTGAACTTTAGGAACATCACTTTCTTAATTATGTAGAGGGTTGATGGCAACAGGTGAGATATTCGAGGGAGGGAGACCAGTTAGAAAAATATTTCAAAATCCAGGTGAGAAGTGAAAAGAGCCAGAGCTAGAATGGAACTGTGTGAATGGTGAGAAGGGGGCATATGCAGAGGAAGAAATTGTAAGATTTGGTAAATGATTAAATATCTGAAGTGAAGGGGAAGAGAAGTTGAAAACCATATAAAAATTGTGAACCTGTGTGCACTCATTACAAAAGGGGGTACGTTTCAGAGTAAAGTAGTGTAAAAAGATCTTTGATGCAGTGTGAAGTCAATTTGTGTGACTATCTGTGCCCACACAAAACATAAAAGGATGGGGGAAGAATAGGATTCTTACTTACTGGCTACTGAGCCCAGAGCCTATGTAGAGTACTATGAGACAATATATGAAAACATGAGTTGGGTAGACTGGGAAGAGAGGGCATGGTGGGGTATTTTGACTCATGGTATTTGGATAACTTGATGCTATGTATGCTCAGGTAGTGGTTAGATTGTAAGTGCTCTGTGGGACTTCGCTCAGAAGAGAATGATTGAGAGAGCCTACCTAATAGAAGAAGGTGACAGAGTCAGGGAGTATTGGGGAATGAATTTAGATACAGTTATATTGGAGACAAGCCCCCTGAATGGCTATTTTGGAAGGATGGAATGGAACTCTTTGTTGGATCATATTCTATGGGGTCATTTTGTGACCCCCTCCCTTTGGCAAACACTGCTTTTGGCTATTAACTCAAAGACAAGGGGAGGGAAACAGGTGTCATTCCAAGGCACACTGGTAATAGCTTCACAGCAATGAGAATAGAAAAAACTCACACTAAAGTCAAGGCTTAAAGTAATAATGAGAATGACCCTACCACCTAGACTGATGTCCAACCCCTTAACCTGAATTAAGATGAAGGTAGATGTCCTCTAAGGCACCTTCCAACTTGAAATCTCTCCTCTGTTATTCCTTCCATCTTTAGTGGCTATTGAAACCTCCCTCTCTCCAGAAGACAAAAGGCAGGGCTTGGGCACATATCAAAGCTTTCTGTGATTTCCCTCACACCTACTGAAACAGAAAGCCAGGAGAAGTTGAGGTATTCGTTCTTCCCACTGCCACTAACAGACCCACCCCCTTTCCCACATCACAAAGCAACTACCTCTTCATTTAGAGAACAGGTTCTGAACTTTTTTGTGTGTCATGAAACCTCTAAGCAGTGTAGTGAAGCCTATAGACCTATTCTCAGAAGTTTTTTCTTTTAAAAATGCATACAATGAAATATATAGGCTTACAAAGAAATCTATATTGAAATGCAGCTATCAAAATATTTTATGCATGTGAATTTCTGATTAAGAACCCCTGTACCTCTAAAGTTTACTGCATTCTATGCAATTTCTTATAGCTGTCACCTGTGTACACCTGTGTCTACTCACATAAATTCAATAGCTTATTTCAATTTTCTTTATCTTAACCCTTGTCCCCTTTGTATTTTCTGGCTTCATAGTTACTTAACTCCTGTAACTTCTTACTGTAGCCTGCCTCAACCATAAACAAAACAATCATATCCACAGGCAGTCTTCATGCCACTTCACTTTAGCCAATATTAATTTCCTCAGGTGTTGTTTTTCCTAGTTACAAACTCCAGGTATGATAGATATAAGCTATAGATGTGCGGAGACAATGGTAACCTCAATATTTCTAACCGTATGCTAAAAAATGTTAGTAGTCACCGCAAACACTGAAGATTTTTTTTTTTCCATAAACCTGTCTTTTACCCATTGTATCCTTGACAAAACGAGCGAAATTGAGCTGGACCTGTGACATACACAGTTTTGAGTTCACAAATTCTCTACGTATCTTAGTCGACATAATTAACAAGGGGGTGCTGTTTTGGTTTCATATAATACTGCTGGACTTCTTCCTCACCCCTTAGGACACTATGTTTGCAGAAAAAAAGAAATTAGGATAACGAATAATAATGATAGCACATTTCAGCAGTTAATTTTGCCCTTAAGTTCCTTGTGTGGGGTTCTTTGTTTCTCTCTCTCTCTCTCTCTCTCTCTCTCTCTCTCTCTCTCTCTCTCTCTCTCCCTCTCTCCCTTTCTCCCTCCCTCCCTTCCTCCCTTTCTTCCTTCCTTTCTTTTCTGTCATATTTTCTCTCTCTCTTTCTCTTTCCTTCTCTCTTTCCCTCTCTCTTTCTCTCTTTCTTTCTCTTTCTCTCTTCCTTTCTCTCTTTCTTTCTCTCTTTTTTTCTCTCTCTTTATTTTTCTTTCTTTCTGTCTTTCTCTCTCTCTCTTTCTTTCTCTCTCTTTATTTCTGTCTTTCTTTCTCTCTCTCTTTCTCTCTCTCCCTTTCTCCCTTCCTTCCTTCCTTCCTTTCTCTCTTTCTTTCTTTCTTTCTTCCTTTTTTCCTTCCTCTCCTTCCTTCCTTTCCTTCCTTTCTTTCTTTCTTCCTTTCTTTTCTTTCTTTCTCTCTGT
>CM053588.1:158321305-158337981 GCA_028646515.1 Pseudochirops corinnae | reverse complement strand
ATCCTTGTTTCACTCCTGATCTTATTGGAAATGCTTCAATTTTATCTCCATTGCATATACTATTTGCTGATGGCTTTAAGTAGATGTTACCTATTATTCTAAGGAAAACTCCATTTATTCCTATACTTTCTAGTGTTTTTAAGAGAAATGCATGTTGTATTTTGTCAAAAGCTTTTTCTGCATCTATTGAAAAATTCATATTATTTCTGTTTGTTTTACTGTTGATATGATCAATGATACTGATGATTTTCCTAATATTGAACCATCCTTGCATTCCTGGAACAAACCCAACCTGGTCAAAATGTATTATTCTTGTGCTAAGTTGCTGTAGTCTTTTTGCTAATATTTTCTTTAAAATTTTTGCATCTATATTCATGAGGGAGATTGGTCTATAATTTTCTTTTTCTGTTTTGTCTCTCCCTGCTTTAGTTATCAGTACTATATCTGTGTCATAAAAATAATTTGGTAGGTTGAATTGAATTCTTAAAGAAATAAGAGATAACAAGATATGAAGAGGGAATACTTTCTAGGCAAGGAAATAGCCAATGCAAAAGCACAGAATTGTTTATTAAATAACAGATTATTTAAGAGATCCCTGACCATTCCCCAAAATTTACTCCACCTAGGCTCTCTTTATCTAGGTGAAGTTGTTGCCCACCCAAATAAAGAACCTTTTAAAGAATTTAATGTAAGATGGAATTTTTACCTATTGTGTCCCACTCAACCAAGTTTCAGCAGAGATAGACCCCTTTTTGTCTAGATTGCCTAGGCAGGGCTAGCTTGGATAAGAGATAATTGTCTTTGTCTAAGACTTAATGATCAGGGTCATGTCCCCTAGTTCCTCATTAGACTCAGTCCACTTCCCATTTTAATATTCATTCATCTCATTAATTGTTAACCAATCAGGAATATCGATTCTTCCAAGGGCATATAAGTATTGACAGTTTCCCTTTGAGGAGTCTTTGGCATTCAAGAGTGCTATTGACCCTTTTATTAATTACACACTAGTATAATTAATATTATTATTAATTACCCAGAAAATGAATCTGTCAAACTTTTTATATATCCCAGATATGGAATATAGAGAATCCTGGGTTTTAAAGATCAAGAAGACTAGTTTGATTAACCATAAAGTGGAGGAGGAGAAATAATGTTTAAGAAGACTGAAAAATTATAAAAAGAAGGCCGTTTATGGAAGGGCATTATTTTATTTTATTTTTAATTTATGTAATAAAACAAGCAATATTATATCATAGTATAATAAAGATCATTGCACATTAAACTACAAATCTATTATGTACAATATGCTATTCCTTTTACATATCTGTATCATGTAAATTCCTTTTTTCCCCTTTTTTCTTCCTTTCCCACCCCTCCCATCTTAGAGATGCCTACCATTAAACATGAATATGTAAAATTACTCTATACTTATGTGCATTTATAAATGGAACACAGTTAACATGTAAGGTTCAGCAGCAAACAAATGTAATAACCTTGTATTTGACAAGTGTAAAGACATAAGATTTTTGCTATAAGAATTAATTATTCATAAGAAAAGATAAACAGAAGCATTTAAATTTATCCAAGCACAGTGTGTGGCACATAGTAAATGTTTAATAAAGGTTATTGATTGATATTTTATCCTAGATACAATAGGGAGATATTCTAATTTAATGAGTAATGAAATAATATGATAAGATCTGCACTTTAGGAAAATAACTTTATAGCTATGTGGACAATGAATTAGAGAGGGCAAATTGAGACAGGGAGACCAATAGACCATTGCCATAGTAGAGTTGAGAAGGAATAAGGACCTTAACTAAGATCATGATTTTGTTAGTTGTGAGAAGGGGACAGATTTGTAAAGTTCTGAAGGATTGGAAAATGGTGGGGGGTGGGGCGGGGGGGAGGAGGAAGAAAATGAAACCTGATTGGAATGTTAGGTGAGAAGAGTGAAGTAATACCAAGGTAATACCAAAATGCAAACTTACCCGACTAGAAAGATCATGGGATCATAGATCTAGAGGTAGAATGGATGTCAGAAATGATCTAAGTTTCCTAGATATATAATTTTATAGATGCAGAAACCAAAGCTCAACAAGGTTAAGGGAAACACAAGTAGTGTTTTGCTCTGCTGATGTCAGGACACTCAAGAAATAAGGAAGATTAAAAAAAAGAAAAATGCCTTTTAGCAAAATAAAATGTTTTTCCATAATTACTTAATGGATTTTTTTTCTTAGCCAAATAATTGCATAAATACAGATGTGTTCTTTGTTTCACTTAGAATATTCCATATAGGAGGTGGAGCCAATACAAAGGATTAAAAGCAGCTTCTCATTTGAAATCTCCCAAATTCCCCTCCAAGCAACTTTAAAAGAATGCCACAAAATTAATTGTGGAGTGACAAAACCAACAGAGGTTCTAGAATTACCACAAAGAATTATCTAAGAAGCAAAACTAAGTCTAAGATTTCAGGAGGAAATGGATATTTAATGAAATAGAGAACTTTAAAGCATTCCTGAAAAAAAAATCATAGCTGTAGAGAAAAATCTGATTTTCAAATATAAGATTCAAGGAAAGCATACAAAAGTAAATATTAGGTGTCAAGATGACAGAGTGAGGCAGGAACTCCCTGGAGCCTTTGGAAATTCCCCTCCAAACAACTTAAAAACTGCCTTAGAACTGATTTAGGAGTGGGGAAGCTGCTTGCCAGCTCAATAGGAAAGGTCCACCTCACTAAGGTGGCAGAGAAGTGAGATAATGCAGCAACTGTATACCATACAGCAAGGGGCCTGCAGCAAGACTCTAACCTTAAGGCAATCCACCATCAAGTCCTTACCCCTCTGCAAGCCAGCAGCCTCCAGGGGAGGCTAGCAGTCTATGTTGTAGAGCAAGGATTCACTGCAGCATCTAATGACTCCATGAGGCATAAAGACAGAGTACAACAAACTCAAAAGAAAAAAAATATAGACAGTTTGCTAGGGTGGAGTCAAGATGGTGGTGTAGAAGCAGGAGAACTCCATGAGCTACCCCTATAACCACCTCAAATATCTATAAAACGTGCCTCTAAACAAATTTTAGAGCTCCAGAACCCACAAAATGACAGAGAAACAAAGCTTCCACTGAAGGCAGCCTGGCAGGTGGAGAGGAAAGGTTCATCACAGCAAGCTGGAAGCAGAGCCTGGGCCCATGTGATTTTAGCCCCAGGACATGCAGGACAAGCCACAGCCGGAGCTTTAAGGAGAGCAAATCACTGGCAGCTGTGGCGGTTTCCACAATTATCAAGCCATAAGAGCCAAGGACAAAAAGAAAGGTGAGTGGAACTCAGCTAAATTAGGGGAAAGGGTCTAGCCATCCACCTCCAGAGCTACAAGCAATCTGAAGCTGCAGACCTGCAGCTGTCTCCATGTGGCTGCTTCAGAGTCCCAGTCTGCAGATTTCAAGGGGGCCAAGCAATCATTCAGAGACTAAATGCTCTTGCCTTTACCTGCCTGGATCAGGATCACATTCTTGGGGTCTGGTCGTGAGGTGAGTGACCAGTGAGCCAAAGTTGGTGGGGGCTGCAGAGATGGTGGCTTCCTGATAGCTCGGGCAGCTGTAAAAACCCCAGCAATTTGGGACAAAGCTCTCTCTTCTGAAAGCAGAGTTCTATGGAGCCCAAAAGTCAAATAATTGACTGGCAACACAAGCAGGCAAAGGAAGCAAATTAAACACAGCAACCCAACTTTAGATTCCTTTTTTGGAGACAAAAAGGCTCAAAGCATGGAAAGGGAGGAAGACAACACAGTCAGAACTCCTGCACCTAAAACTTCCAAGAAAAATATAAACTGGTTAGAGGCCATAGAGGAGCTTAAGAAGGATTTTTCAAACCAAATAAGAGAGGGGGGCAGAGTTAAAATGGCAGCATAGAAGCAGGGAAACTCCATGGCTCCCCCCATAACCACCCCAAATACATATAAAATATGACTCTAAATAAATTTTAGAACTCCAGAACTCATAAAATGAGAGAGAAACAATGCTCCAGCTGAAGTCAGCCTGGCAGATGGACAAAAAGGGCTCATCACAGCAAAGCCCAGCTCCATGTGGTTTTAGCCCCAGGCTGTCCAAGCGAAGGCCCAGCTGTAGCTTTCAGGAGAATGGATCACTAGCAACTGTGGTGGTTTCCAGAATTACCATTCCATAAGGGCCAAGGGTAAAGGGAAAAGGTCAGTGGAACTCTGCTAAATTTTGGGGAGAGGGCCTGGCCAACTTCTTCCAGACCTATAAGCAATCTGAAGGAGCCCTGCAGTGGCCTCCATGTGACTGCGTCACAGCTCGCAGCCTGCAGATTGCAGGGGGACCAAGCAATCATTTGGAGGCTAAGTACTCTTGCCTTGAGTTGCCTAGATGGGGATTGCAGTCTTGGGTGGTGGTCCTGAGGTGCATTTTCAGTGAGCCAAAGCTGGAGGGGGCTGCAGAGATAGCAGTAGCTTCCTAATACTTCTGCAATTTGGGACAGAGCTCTCCCCTCTAAAAGTAGAGTTCTACTGAGCGCAAAAGTCAAGTAATTAATTGACAACATGAACAAGCAAAGGGAGCAAGGAAAGCTCAATAATCCAACTTGAGATTTCTTTTTTGGGGACAAAAAGGATCAAAGTATGGAATGGGAGGAAGACAACAGAGTCAGAACTCCCACACCGAAAGGTTTCAAGAAAAAAGTGGACTGGTTACATGCCAAAGAGGAGCTTAAGAAGGATTTTGAAAACAAAGAAGAGAAGTTGAAGAAAAATTGGAGACAAAAATGAGAATGACGCAAGAAAATAATGAAAAGAGATTCAACAACATGACTGAAGAAAATAACACCTTAAAAATAGATTGACTCAAATGTCAAAAGAGGCCCAAAAGGCCAATGAGGAGAAGACTACCTTAAAAATTCAAACTTGCCAGATGGGAGGTAGGGAAAGAATCTAGAATTTGAAGTTTTATGTTGAATATACATATATATAATAATAATTATTATTAATTATTATTTATATGCAACTGGAAATAAGATATACAGGCACTGTGGTAGAGCGATCCATCTGCCCTACCAGAAAATCAGAGGGGTAATTGGGGAGAGTAGATTGGTTGAGCGGGTATGCAGTGGGATATCTGTTTTGGTGTGATCTTTTGAGGAAAGAAGGGGAGAAAATTTGTAAGTCAAAATCTTATGGAAATGAATGATGTAACCTAAAAATAAACAGAAGTTAATTTTAAAAAGCATAAAAATATAGAAGAAAATGTGAAATTTCTCATTAAAAAAAAGAACTGATTTAGAAAATAAATCCAGCAGAGATAATTTAAAAAGTATTCAATCACTGGAAAACCATGATTAAATAAATAAATAAATAAATAAATAAATGAATGAATGAATGGATGGATGGATGGATGAATGAATAGATAGATAGATAGATAGATAGATAGATAGATAGATAGATGAAACCCTGAAAAATAGTTTTCAAGAAATTATTAAGGAATATCACCCTGATAATCTAGATCCAGAGGACAAAATAGAAACTGAAGGAATCCTTCAATCAACTCTTCAAGAGATCCCAAAATGAAAGTTCCCAAGAACATCATAGCCAAATCAAAGAGTTCCCTTTTCACGGAGACAATATTGCAAGCAGCTAGAAAGAAACCATTCAAATATCATGGAGCTACAGTCAGGATTACACAGGGTGTAGTAGCTTTTATATTAAAGAACCTAAGGGCTAAGAATGTGATATTTTCGAAGGTAAAGGAATTAGGATTACAACCAAGTGTCACCTACCCAGCAAAAGTAAGTATAATCCTTCAGGGGGTAAAAATACATATTTGATGAATAAAGAACTTTCCAGCATTCCTAATTAAAAGACGAGAGATAAAAAAAATGATCTTTTGAAAAATAAATCAAGAGAAACATAAAAATTTTAAAAAGAAGCAAGCAAGAAAAAACTCCATGAGATTTGTTAAGCTTAAACTGTTTATAGTCCTTTCTCTCAAAATAATATTTGTAACTCTTAAGAACTTTATTAGTATAAGGACAATCAGAAAGAGTATATATAGACAGAGGGTGCAGATATAAGGTGATTCAGATGGGATTTTACCACCCTTTCCAAATCACAAAAGGCAAAGTAAAGGGGTGTAAAAGAAAATTGCACTGAGAGAAAATGGGGCAGGATATTGTGGGGTAAACTATCTCACATAAAATAGTCACAAAATAGCTATTATTATGAAGAGAATGTTTGACAGTGGTGGCAGGCAAAGCTTGAACTTCAGTCTTACCAGAATTTGCTGAAAGAAGGAATAATATGTACATACACTTGGATACAGAAATCTATCTTACCCTATAAGAAGTTAAAAAAAAAGAAAGGATTATGATAATAGAAGGCAAGTGGGTAGTACTTTTATAAGGGAGGGTGGATTGGGAGTTGTAGTGATAAGAAGTAAAATATTTATGAAGAAAGATAGAATGAGGATAAGAGAGAGAGAAGGATAGAAAAGGGGGAAATAGAATGGAGGGGAATGCATAGTTAGTTGTCATAACCATAAATGTGACTGAGATAAACTCACTTATATAATGCAAACAGACAGCAGAATGGAATAAAAACCAGAATCCTATAATATGGTGTTTACAGGAAACACATTTTAAGCAGAGAGATAGACACAGTCCAAAGGTAAGAGGTTGGAGCAGATTTTATTATGTTTCAGTTGAAGCAAACAAACAAACAAACAAAAAGTGGTAGCAATCATAATCTCAGAAAAACGAAACTAAAAATAGATCCAATTAAAAACAAACACTCTATCTTGCTGAAAGGTACCATAGGCAATGAAGGTAATATTAATAATAAATATATATGCACCAAATAGTAAAGCATCTAAATCTTTTAAGAAGTTGAATAAGTTAGAGGAGGAAATGGACAATAAAGCTATACTAGGGGAACCTCAACTTTCTGCCTTCAGAATTAGATAAATCTAAGCACAAAATAAATAAGAGAGAAGTTAGATAAATAAAATTCTGTAAAAAGTAGGCACAATAAATCTCAGCAGAAAATTAAATGGGAATAAAAAGGAATGTGCTTTTTTCTTAGCAATATATGGAACATTCAGAAAAATTGATCCTGCATTAGGGCATAAAAACCTTACCACCTAATACAGAAAAGCAGAAATATTAAAAGCATTGTTTTAAGATCATAATATAGTAAAACACATTCCATAATGGTAACTGGAAAGATAGATTAAAATTAATTGAAAACTAAATGATCTAATTTTTTAACAAAAGAAGTGGGTCAAAGAAGCAATTGATAGTTTCCTTAAAGAGAATGACAAGATTGAGACAACATACTAAAATTTATGGGATGCAACCAAAGCTTTATTTTGAAGAAAATTTACATCTCTAATTATTTATATCAATAAAATGGAGAAGGAGCAAAGCAATGAATTAGACACACAACTGCAAAAAAAAAAAAATAGAAAAAGAACAAAGAAGAATATCTCCAAATAAAAACAAAACTGGAAATGCTGAAAATCAAAGGAGAGATTAATAAAATTGAAAGTAAGATAATAACTGAACAAATAAATAAACCTGGAAGCTGGTTTTATGACAGAAACCAATGAAACATATAAACCAGTGGTCAATTTGATTTAAAAAGTAGAAAGAAGAAAACTAAATTCCCAGTATCAAAAATGAAAGGGGTGAAATCATCACCAAGGAAGACAAAATTAAAACAATTATTTGGACTTATTTTGCCCAATTATATGCCAATACATTGGACATGTAATGAAATGGATGAATATGTATAAACATATAAATTGCCCAGATTAAAATGAAGTAGAATATTTAAATAACTCAGTTTTAGAAAAAGAAATTGAAAAAGCTGTCAAAGAACTTCCTCAGGAAAAAAAAAGGGGGAGGCAGATGTATACAAAAGTTTATTCTATCAAACATTTAAAGAAAAAAATAATTCCAACATTGTGTAAATTATTTGGAAAAATAAGTGAAGTCCTACCCAAAATTTTTAAGAAGCAAATGTGGTGCTGATGCCTAAACCAGTCAGAGAAAAATAAAGAAAATTATAGACCAATTTCCCTGATGAAAGTTGATGCAAAAAATTTAAATAAAATTCTAGCAAGAAAATTGCAGCAATATATCATGAAGACCACATATTCTGAGCAGGTGGGATTTGTACCAGGAATATAGGCCTGGTTCAATATTAGAAAAACTATCAACATAATTGACCATATCAATAAAAAAGGAACAGAAATCATATGATTGTCACAATAGATGCAGAAAAAGTTTGTGACAAAATACAACAGTCAATCCTGTTTAAAAAAAAAAAAAAACCTGGAAAGTATAGGAATAAAGAGAGCTTTTCTTTAAATACTAAGTAGTATTTATCTAAATGAACATTTTTGGGGTTAGGATAAGTTAGGAGCCTTCCCAATACAATCAGGGTGAAACAAAGCATTATTACCACAATTATTCCATATTGTACTAGATTTGTTAGCTATAGAAATGGGCAGGGAGGAAGGAATTAGGATAGGCAATGAGGAAATAAAACTGTCACTCTGCAGATGATATGATAGCATAATTGAAAACCCTAGAGAATAAATTAAAAACCTAGTTGAAATAATTAGCAGCTTTGGCAAAGTTGCAGAATATAAACTAAAACCACAGAAATTATCACCATTTCTATGTATTACCAACAGAGTGCAGCAGGAAGAGATAGTAAGAGAAATTCCATTTAAAATAACTGCAGAGAATATATTATTTAGTCCCATGTAAAATTTTAATCAAATTGCTTTCTCAGTGATGGGGGAGAGGAAGAAAGGTGGGAGAAAATGTGTAAATTAAAAGAAAAAACACCAAAAATTTAAAGTTGTTTTGACTTTTAATTGAGAAAAATAAAATACCACAATTTTTAAAAGGAATATTCATATAGTTGAAACTAACTAAATAATTTTACTAGTGTATTACTAGTATACTGAAAACTACCAGTGCACTGAAAACCAGCTTAGTTAATTTTTCTGACTAACAAAGGTTAATAATATTTTACCTACTTAAATAAAGAGTTATCCTCATTTACTATATGATTACATCCAAAGCTCTTTTCAACTTTGGTGATCTAGGCTTTAGTTGATTGGTTATATATGTGAATGACTACTATGTTCAACTAAAGGAAGGCCTTTTAGTTTTGTTTTTATATTAAAAAAAGAAACCTTCACTCCCATATTATAAAGTGTTATAAAATTATGCAGACATTGTGTCATGATTCTTTTAAAAATTTGATTTTTATTCATTTAAGAAACAGACTAAAATATGAAATATAACAAACATTCCTAGGCAGAATTTGGGCTCCCCAGTTTCTATCCACGTATTATATTGAATTAAAAACTATAATCTTCACAAATACGGGTGAATAGAATTTTCTGAAGGCCATCAAATATAGAAAGCCGTGGACAACAAGTCAGGTTAGCAACAGCAAGAGTACTTTATTTTTCTAAAAATAGCTAATTAGTCTGTAGAAATGCATAGTGTAATTTAAGATTGCTTTAAATAATAAAAATGTATGCCATTCCTACATAGCAAACTCAATTTAAGCTCAGGAAGGTGATCCTTCATACATTATACAGTCACAATTACCATGTAAATAGATTTTAAATAAAGTAATGTATTATTTAAAACCCCAGTGTTATATAAAGTAACCAAAGGGAAATACTTGATATCTGTTTTATTTCAAAATCAGCCTCTTGCAGCAAGAAAAAAAAGGAAGGAAGGTAAGGATCTCATAAAAATGGATTCAAATAGAATAATTTGAATATTTACAGTAACCAAGGGTAGTCTTGGTACCTATATATTCTCCCGAAAATATTAACAATCTTGACTTTTATAATAAATCTCATAATCGTTTCAGGACTGTGTACCTTTCTCATTATTTTAATGTGTTCTATGACACTTTGGAATCATAAATTCTAGAGGACAGACCCCCTCATTCCTCATCAGTTTGATATACTTTTGAATATTTCAATGAACCTTTGATTTCATTGGCATAGTTACTCCCTCTCTCTGTGTGGTTCACAACCCATCAATAAATTTCATCCTGTGCAATTGTAGTCTTTGTCTTCCGACAAATGCTTCCCAGACAATCTGCCCCATGTGCTAAGAGACCTCTTGCTGTTTTCTTTAATGTGTTTTGTATGGAATGATAAAGGGCCTGAAGGTTTGTTGTCAGTCACATAAACATAAGAAAGTCAGGAATTTGGAACAAAAGAATGAGGAGGCCATCTGCCTCTAGCAGTGGATGCATCAGTTTTTATGTTTCTCATCATTCCTTCTCACTCACTCACTCATTCATTCATTTAACAAACAAGTAAGCAGGCATTCACTAAGCGCTTACTTTTACCAGGCATAAATAAGGCTAGGGTAAGGGGTTTGAAGGTTAACCTTGAAATAGTCCCCATTTCCTGAAGCCAACATATTTGAGAGAAAAAAAAATATGCCTATAGATAAGTAAATATAAGATAAATACAACATATTTCAGGAGAAGTGCTAACAGCTCTGGAGGATTGGGAAAGGCTGCTTGTACAAACACACTTGAGCCTTGAAGGGAGCTAGCTACTTCAAGATGGGGACGAGACAGAGGAGAATATTTGGGACACCAGGAACAGGCTTTGGAAAGGCATGGAGGTTCAAGGTGGACTGCTGTGGATGGGAAAAAAGAAACTAAGTCAGTTTACTTGGATCATTGAGATAGTTGGGGAGTGGGGAGTGTAATTAGATAGGAAAGACAGAGTAGAACTTGTAATTAAGTACTTTAAGTACCAGAGGAGTTTCTATTTTATCCTTGTGGCATTAGGAGGCCAATGAATCTTCTTGAGCTGGAAAGTAACATGATCCTTGTTTATGTTTGATGCAGATTAGCAAAGTGGGAGCTGATCTGGAAACCCTGATCAATTAATTTCTCCCTTGGTGCTATTGATGAAATCACAGAAGTTAAGCAGCAAGGAACAAAGACAACATTTGTTATCACTTTATAGAGTATGAAGAAATTCTCTATCAAGAAAGCTAGAGCCTGGATATTATGGATAGAACAACGCATCTTGGAATCAGGAAGACCTGCTTGGGGACCCTGCTTCTCATTATTATTAGCTATGTAATCCTAGCGAAGCTACTTAACCTCTCTGGTTTGATTTGATGACTGAAAATCCCTCCCAGCTATAAATCTGTGAATATATAAATTAGAGGGCGTAATGTTAATGGGAAATAAGATCTTCCCTGCCCATTAATAGGTCTCACCTGGAGCCCATTAAGGGAAGCTTGCTTATGGGAGGCTGGCTTGTTGGAAGGCTTTCACACCTTTTGTTAATTTCTAATTAGGCACTGAGTCTGGAGAGTGAGGATACCTTCTGGCTCTGAGAAGTGTATACATACTCTGAGTTGGCATTTTGCTTTGGTGGCTCACTTATGAGAAGGATCTTGTAATGCCCTGGTCAAAGTTGAGATTCTGAATCACCATATGTTCAGAGCTCCTTGACTGCTCAGATGTAAAGGTTCTCTCAATCTAGGGATGTATGTAAAGCGTATAGTTGATCCAGGCAGTCAGAGCCCTGTCTGTTTGTCTTTATTTCTCTACTTATATTTTCTCTGAAGTTCAGGGTGCTGACTTTTCCCCTATCCTAGTGAATGTAAATTAAAAAATATTGTTGACCCCTTAATAGCTGTCTTTCCTAGTAAAGCAGATCTAAGAAGCTGTGCTAGCAGCCACCCTAGGTATGCCAGAATGGTTGCTGCTACAGAGGGCAAGTCATCATTGACTTGCCAAGTGTCTGACTGGCCAAGTGTCAATCATGTCCCTTTGAAAAGTGAGGCATACTGTCTAAGGCAGGAATTCATAATGTATGTATGTTAATAGTGAGAGATGTTACCTGACATATAGCATGGAGGTTTCATTCTGTAGCTTGAAGGGAGACAGAACAAACATCTGTGACTGTTTTTCCTCCAACCTTCTCCAAGGAGTAGAAGCAGGAAGTTGGGACCAGAATATAGACCACTCTGTTCTCGTCAAAGAGGAAAAGGCTGGAATTGTGTCTATCTGCTCCATTAAATAATGTTAGTCTTGGAAATGTCGTTTTCAGATTCAAGATAAACTGCTGATCACTGTTCATTAATTAGGAGAAAGGAAGAATCAAACTTTATATTCAAGGCTTGACTCCTTTCCTATCAAATATTAATTCCACAATAAATGAGCATAAGAAGAAGCAAAGAAACCCATTTAATCAAGGCAATAGCAAAACAGAATTCAGAGAATGGATGCATACAAAATATATACCAGAATATGTACCAGGCAATACAAATTGAAGGAGTTTTCCCATTAAGAGTGAAATAATTAAATTCATTTAAGAGATGCTCCCAGATCTCACCCAAGGAGATATTTTCCCAGCAAGTTGGAGATAGAAACATGATAGAGACTGCTAGCTCCTCTCATGTTGGCTTTTTCACATCAACAACATGGCATCATACATCTTTACTCTCAGATGTGGAAGGTAGTAGCATCCAAAGTAACACAAGGACCAGAATAATCTGAAGAGACTAAAAGAAAATGAAGAGAGTGGATCTCACTCCTGATCTCATCAACTCTACACCACTCCTCACATGGTCTAGGTGGCAGGGCATTGATCTCCACCAATAGGGAAAGAGGTTACATGCCAAAAGGTTTTGAGAATCAGTTACCTATAGAATTCCAAGGAAACAACTTATATTAAAATACAGTTATCTTTTTTTTTTTAATTTGATGAACTCTAGGTTAAGAAGCCTGATGGAGTCAAACTAGAACTAATCTTTAAAGGTGAAAAGGAAGCTTAAATGAGTAACCTGCCCAGCACATTCCTGCTCAGGAGGGAGCATCATGAGGATACATCAAGAAGAGAAAAGCAGCATTCGAATTCTGAATTGTGAGTTGCCTAAGTGTGTGCCTCTCTAGTAGTGTGCCTACCTTTCCCATGGACACTATGTGGGGTTGTGGGAGATTTGGGGAACTGAGAGATCTCATCACAAAAAAAGAAGAAGAAAAGCTGTATTTGGGAAAATATACTATAAAAGAGGAGACAGAACCACAATTCTTGTGGAAAAGACTCTAGCTCTTCCTTTGAGGATTTTAGTCAAAAGGAAATCTGGCAACCTATAGGAAAAAAAAAAAAAGATTAATAGAATATGACCAGCAAAGACCAAAGCCCATAGAGGATCACTGGTACTTTCCCCCAACTCCCAATTTTTCCATCATTATATTTTCATCATAAAATTTTAATAAAAATTCCCCATATTCAGTATTTCAGATGGGTAATATAATTGTGCTATATGTTGAAGGAGATACAAAGTTTGGAAAAGGTCCCTACTTTTGTATGGCTCTCAATCCAAGGGGAATTTGACACAAAGAAAAATAATTATAATATACAACATGACCAAAGTAGTCAATTCAAAAAAATAAGATCTATGTGGTCTATAACAAAACTCAAAACACTAAATTTGTTAAGTATCTGAAGTCAGAATTCATTTCTAAAGTCTCACTGATTTGCTTTATATTACAAATATTTACAGAGTATTCCCATGTTGTGAGAGGTCTTTTGTAACAAAGAACAGTTAAGTAAAACTAAAAATGCAGTGATCTCACCTAAAAGTGTATGCAATATTTCTTGCCTGTATCACTGTTCTCCACCTGTTTTTAACTAATTAAAAAAATCTATTTTTTCTTCCTGTTATCACAGTTTCATTGGGAAAAAAAGAAAAAAAACAAATTTATTGTAAGAAATATGTATAAAGTAAAAAAAAAATCTCAGCACTAGTCTATCAACATCTCATCTATTCTAGTTCTGTATCATCCATCTATATCCATCTATGTATATATATAAATATATCATCTATATACATGTTTGTATATAATCTAAAATTTTACACCATAAATCCATCACTTCTCTTCAATGTATAGTATGTGTCATCATTAGACCTCTGAAATCATGAATGGTCACTGTTTTAGTCATAATTTTTAGATATTTCAAAAATTCTTGTACTTAAAATACTGTTTTTATCATAAATTGTTTATTTTTATCATAAATTTATCATAAACAACATAAATTGTTGTCCTGATTCTATTCATTTCATTCATCAATTTATAGTTGTTCATGTTTATGATACTGATACAGCATCATTGGAGGGGGGGGAGTTCAGCTTATTTTTTTAAGATAATTTTTTCCATCTAAATTTTTCCATGTCTTTTAAAATTATTTATTTTTTCATTTCTTATGCTACTCTATTCCACTGCATTTATATAGCAAAGCTTATTCTTTAACTTTTAGATATACTTTTAGATTGTAGTGTATTGTTTTGTTTGGTTGGTTTTTTAAACTTTTTTTTTTAGTCACAAAAAGAATAACAAAAAGCTATTATGAATATTTTTGTACTTAAAAAACCTTTTCTTCTTTCTTTGATCTCTTTTGACTATAAGCCTAGCGATGGTATAGCTAGGTCAAAGGAAATTTATTATCAATAAATTTTGAGTACAATTCAAAATTACTCTCCAGAATGGTTGTAACCATTTATAGGTCCACCACCAATATGCCTATTTTTCTTCAGTCTCTCTAGTATTTATCATTTTCATTTTTTTGTATCTTCCACTCTAATAAGTATAAGACTGAATCTCAGAATTTCTTTAATTTCCATTTATCTAATTAGCAGTGCTTTGGAGATTTTTTCCCATATGACTGTAGATAGTCTGGGTTTCTTCCCTGGAGAACTGTCAGTTTATACTCTAAGACACTTTTTTTTCTTTTAGAGAATTGTTCCATGACACCTAATCATATTGGATGCAATCCTAGTAGGAACAGAACAATGTGAAAATTAGAACACATCAGTTGCTTGATATAATTTCTAATTAACATTGGAAATATGAGTTGTCTCTCCACGTGTTCCTTGTAGGCAACATGTGTTATGTTGCCTACATCAGTCCCTTCCATGCATGCTTCCTAGGCAAGACCATTCTTTTCACTGATAATATGTATAGTTTTGGAGACTGTTCCTCAATTATATGGTGAAAATATTAGATTAATGCTTTTATTTCTCTGCAGTTTCATGAAAAAATTGGTTTTTAAATTAATTGTGTTCTCAGGGTAACAAGTAAAATTTTTAAAAAATCAGTAGGGTTCTGACCTATGATTTTTGTGTGGATATGGGCCTACAAAATCCTGTGAAGCTTCTGTATTTTTTCTGGGACTCTATAAAGGTTGTATTTGTGGTACATTCATTCTAGTGCTTGAGCTATGTAACTCTTACTTCATTCTCAATACATGATTGACGTATCTCCTTTTTTACTTACATATGTCCTTGATTATGTAATTTTGTGCCTTGTTTTACTTGCAAGTTGTTGTGTGTAATATACTAGTGCTTATTTAGACTCATTGTGCATCTTTCCATCATCTGTTGGGTCCTCTGAAAATATGATTCTTCTAAGATTGTGATGTTCCATGATCCATACACAGTCATATAGTATCACTAGAAGAATATTGATTATAACAATATAGGCTTCTGGGTCAGTAACTTCTTAGGGGAGTAACTTGGGATCATTGTAAATAAAGTATATTTCTCAAATGAAATCCTTAAGACAGTGATAAATGCTTTAAAATAATAATAAAAAATAAAAAAAATCTTTATTAACTAGAATGCTTGGGGACCTGTGATGTTTTTGATTAAATGAATTTCTGATTAACTTAGAGTTAATGTTAAATATCCTTTTCTTGTAGCACTTTTTGAAAAACTTTTGAAGAAATCTGTCAGGGACAGTTTTGTACGCCTTTAAATACCAAGTATCCTTGAAGAGGGCACGGAATAGCAAAGATGCTCCATCCATGGCAAGTTATTGACCCTCTCTGAGTCTCAGCTTTCTAAGCCATGAAACAGGCATAAAAGTAAGGTCAAATGAGGTAATATGTGTAAAATACCTTGAAAAGATTAAAGTGCTATATACAGCTAATTTGTTATTTTATTTTTAACAAATCACTTCAAGAAATAATCTGTAAACTTTCTGGTTTAAAAAATTAAAATTTAGGGAGTAAGTATGAATGAATGTTTGTAGGTAGGTACATGACAGAGATACTTATATCTACTAAAAGTGGAACATGTGGGGGAAATAATTTTGGGGTTCAAATTAATTGACATTTTATTATAAATATATATTTAACTCATTGTGGAGGTTTCTTCAAATGAGTAACAAGATCATGTTATCTGGAGACCTTGGAGCAATTCTTGACTCCTAACTTTCCTGTGTTTTGATTTTTCATTCAATTATCTTGGATCCAATCCTTTCTCATATTTGAAGTAAGAGGAATTAGAGGACTAAGCCTAAAATCTTGGTTTTACTACTTAATGGAATAAAAAGGAAAAACATTTATTATGTGTCTACTATGTTCCGCGCTAAGTGCTTTATAAATATTCTTTCATTTCATTCTCTTAAAACTCTGAGAAAGGTGCTATTATGATATCTGTTTTATTTTATTTTTATTTTTTTTCTTTAGTTTTTTTTTTAATTTTATTATACTTTGGATCATTCATTTCCACAAGATTTTGAGTTACATATTTTCTCCCCCTCTTTCTCCCACCCACCGCCCCAAAACAGCCATCCCAGTGTGTCCCC
>CM053588.1:158289628-158312960 GCA_028646515.1 Pseudochirops corinnae | reverse complement strand
AACAAGGTGTGGACCTTCCTGAAAAATAAGCCTCCCCTAAACAAGCTTCTCCTGTGGGCTCTCCTCTACCCTTCAGCAAACTCCTCCTACCATAGGATCCGTGTGACAACATTCAGTCTATTAGGGGGCAGAGTTTATTTTCAAAGCAAGGAAGGTCTTCACATTCTCTTAGACATGAGGGGCAGGGAAGATCTTCAAATTCCCATTCTCATTACAACAACATGCCATTTAATCTGTTACCACTACTGGAACTACAATTAAGGGATAGAGGGAAAAGATGCATGTTTTCTATACCTATATCATCGGTCTCTATCTTTACTTCTATATTTCTCCATATTCATATGTGTGTTTATATTGACACCTATATCTATATGGGACCATCTCTAGTCATCCTGATCTATATCTTGTCACTGGGCCCAGATGTTTCTGGTAACTTTACACAACCCTTCCTCACTTAGATACAATTCACTTGCAAGTCATGGCATCACATTCCTGATGTCATGCTCCTGTTCAAGAGCAAGGGGGAGAAACCCTCCAACAATATATCTATGCTGATATACATGGGAGTATTTAGACATATCTATATTTATATACAGAGATCCTTCTCTATCTCTTTCTTTATCTCTATCATCTGTGTATCTATCTTCTGAGAGGAACCATCTAATCATAGGAAAGATCTGTGTATGTGTGTGTGTTATCAGGAAAAAACCACACACACACACACACATACACACGCACAGATATACACACTAAGTTCTAAAAACAAAACATGTACCCGAGTAGAGGAATGACTGAAGAAATTGTTTCTTTTGGTATAATGGAGTACTGCTCTACTATAAGTAATTATGATGATGACAAATTGAGAGAGAAACCTCACAAAGTTCATTTGAACTGATGTCAAGTGAAGTGAACAAAAATGTAAGAAAAATTCACAGTGATCTAAATAACATAAAAGAAAATCACTATTAAAGACTTTGAAACTTTAATCAATACAATGATCAGTCATGATTTCAAAAGTAAGATGATGAGGCTTATCTCTCATCTCTTCGCAGAGAGATGATGGCCTAAATTATGCAGAATATTTCAAATATAGTCACTGCATTGATTTATTTTACTTTGTTATACTTTCTTTATTTTAAAGAAGTCTTCTAATGGGGGTGCAAAATAGTTGGTCAGTGGTGATAAAGATACAGCTACTCCTGACTCTCCAGACTTTATCATGCCACAGAAACACCTAGAAGTTCACTCCAGCTCTTTGTCCCCTTCTTCTGATTTATTCCTTTCAAAACTTTCTTTATAAGGGAAGTGCTCAGGTCAGCCACATCTTTTTTTTTTTTCTTTCAGGCTATATTCCTAACTATCTGCACTTTCTCTCTTATTCCCTGTCTCAGATATCTTCTTTGCCTCCACCCCCTTTCAATTGCCTTTATTTTTTTTAATGTTGTCCCTCCCCATTAAAAGTAAGCTCCTTGAAGATTGAGATTAACTCTCTTTTCACTTGTATTTATATTCCCAGCACTTAGCACAATTCCCTTTACATGGTAAGCACTTAATAAATGTGTTAACTTGTTGTCTTAAAAGGAATATCACTGAAACACAAAAAGCAGAAAGAAGTTCAGAAATGGACACAGATGAGCACAGTAGTTTGATTTTTACCATGTAAAATTTAATATATGCTTCAAAAATTTTACTTAGAAAAAGTTCACAGATTCATAGAAAATCTCATTTTTGTCCTTTTTCATATTGAAATTGAGGTAGGGTAGCTAGATTAGGATTCAGGAAGACTTTGGTTCACCTCTAGCCTCAGATACACCATGATAGCTATGTGATGCTGGACAAGCTACTTAACTTCTCTGAGTTCGGTTTTCCCATCAGCAAAATTAAAGGAAAATGGACTTCCTGATCTCCACAGTCCCCTCTAACTCTAAATCTGTGACCCAATGTAATGTTCACATTTGTTTATATTTATTAATTTCAAAATTAAAAGACCACATTAAAAACAATTTGAAATGGATGGTGGGATGTATTCCCCAAGTTTTCACCAAGCCCTCAATTAAGTTTGGCTTCCCTTCCCTGAAACTAACAGTGAATGGCCCACAGAACAATCAAGGGTCATAGATTTCATGCAGAAATATTTTAAATATTAAAATTAAACCTTAGATTGTGTTAGCTTCACTAATTTTCTGTTGCTTTCAGTATCTGCTGAAAGAGAATGCTAAACCAATCTATCTTCTTCCATGCTTTACTCCTTTACTCACCCACTCTATCCACTAACAATAGCAATGAGTCTAAAATCTGCATATCCATTCTATGTATTAATCCTCTGTACTGTTATTTCTTTCTCTTTCTTTTCTATCCTTCTATCCTTTCTTTGCTCAGGTCTACTCAAAACTAGTTTGCCCTTCTATTAAGGGAACATGTCCTTTAGAAACTCCACACTATTTCAAAGAAATAAACAAGTGAACAGACAGATAAATGATAGACAGACAGACAGATAGATAGACAGATAGATAGATAGATAGATAGTTAGATAGATAGATAGATCTCTTTGTTACAGAATCTGAGAGTTTGAAGGGACCAACTGGCCATCTGCTCCAATCTCTATTCAGAAATGCCGTGTTTTATTGTGTTTCCTCTTAGCACGTCAGATGCTTCTCTATTTCTTTTAAAGGTTCTTTATACTCTGCTTAATACCTTAAGCTGTATGTACCCTCATGAATCTATCCATGGCATTCATTTTTTTCTCTTTTCCTCTTGAAAATGTCTTTAAGTTAACTATCAGCTTTAGGTAGATCACATCCCAACTAGGTACCTCCTCTCCTCTTCTCTCTTTAAACTTGATCTCAGACTCCCTTTAGGACATTTCCACTTGAATGTCCCACTTTCACCTCAAAACTCAACATGTCCACATCAGAGTGCATTGTCTTTACTAATAAACCTTCTTCTCCTTTTGACTTCACTATCTGTCACTAATACCATCATTAACCCATTTTCCAAGGTTTCAGATTTGGTGTTATCCTTGTCTTTTCCTTCTTTCTTATTTCTTACATCCCAGCTGTCACCAATTAGTTTTCTTTCCACCATTTCCATCTTTCTTACATCTACCTTCTTTTTTTTTCCCCTACTGCCATCACCCTAGAACATGATGTTATTAATACTTGCCTAGGCTGCTTCAGTAATCTCCTAACGTGTAGTAGTTTCTTCTCTCTCTCTCCCCATTCAACCCCATGCTCCAAAACACTACTAGATTAGTTTTTCTTGTACATTAATTTACAAATTATTCTCCTGCTTAAAAATTGTCAGTGGTTCCTTAGTTTTTATTGATTAACGTTCAAATTTCTATGCTTAGCATTTGAGAATCTGATTCCACAATAGCTTTTGCTATTAGCTTTAATCAAATAGGACTGCCATCCTTCCTCCAGATATGTCTTGTATTTTGGGACTTTAATGCCTTTATCCACACTGTTTCCTATTTCTCCCCACCACTACCTCTTTAATACCTTCTCAGCCTTTAAAGACAGATTCAAATGATACCTCCTATAGAGGTTGAACAATTACTCTTCAGGATGTTTTGGAAGTTATTACTGCTCTCTAAAGAGAAGGAAGCATGTGCTTGGACTCAATGTTCCCTTCTACCTCTAAGATACTATGGCTGATTAGTAAGTCAAATAAAACTTTACGATAGTCCTGCAATTGCAAACATCCTCAAAGAAATTGGGCCAGACCTAATTTAGGAAGTTCTTCATCTCTCAATCCTGCAAAATCAGAGTATGAACAAGGATAATGTTAAGAACAACTAAAAATATGACCCGGAGTCATGGGTTTACATTTCTTTGGATAAGCCATGCTCTAAACTCTGAGCTACCTTATTGGTAAAAAAGAAATAAAAAATTGAATTGTTTGTAAAAATCTGAATCCATTATTTGTTCACTATCAATTTGTGCAAAATAATAAAAGAATATAGGTTAAATACCTACTTTTGTCCACACCATTCTAATAAATTGTGACCCTAACTGTACAATGATTTGAAAAATAATTCTTACTTGCAACAGGTAAAGAGAAACAGATTTTGATTTAGTTGAAGGAAGAACTTCCTAACAATTTGAGTAGCTCCTAAACAGAGTCAAATTCCTTGTTAGATAGTTAGTACCTAGACACTGAAGGTATTCGAAGCAAAGGCTAGATGATCATGGCAAAGCCATGTGAAGAACAGGTGGTTGGAGCAAAGAATTCACTAGTGGATTCTCCTTGGGATTTCTATGCCCCACTCATTTTTCTCCATCTGTTGACATATTTTTCCCTTTTAAATTAAACTGAAACAATGTAGAATGGTGCATATATTTTTGGACATGGCTCGGGTGGGAATGTATTTTGCTTGACTAGGTATATGTTATAAGAGCTCTGTTTTTCCTTATTCTTATTTTTTTCCCAAAGGGGATTGGCTTGTGAAAAAGCAAAAAGCAATGCTTGTTAATTTTAAAAAAGAAAAACATATTATACATATCTGCATATAATAATAACCAACATTTATATTACATTTACTATGTGCTAGGCATTGAACTAAGTGCTTTACAATTATTTCATTTGATTCTCAAAATAACCCTTAGAGGTAGGTACTAATATTATTCCCATTTTACAGATTAGGAAAAATGAAGCAAATAGAGGTTAAATGACTTGCCTGGTATTCTACGGCTAATTATGTATATGTGTTTATGTTTAGATTCATATATGTTGCATATATATGAAAACTGAAAAGAAAAATATAATACAGATTATATGCCAAACTCTATTTTCACCATTTGGAATGCAAATAGAAAAATTGAAATAGTCCTTTCTTCTCAAGGAGCTCATGCTCTAATAGGCCGAGATGATCCAGAAAAAAATAGGGTTCAGCTGCTGTCTAGGTAGAAAGACCTATAGGTCCTAAAGGGTCAGTGGAGGAGGGGATAAAAAAGTCCTCCTACTGACACAAGTTATGCTACTAGTTCAGATGCCAGTGGAAGAGTTCTGAAAGGCATTGATGTAGATTTAACGCCTAATTTTTCTCCATCCCTCTGGAGCATATAGAGTGGGTGACTCCCACCTCATCAAAGCTTTGTAAGTAGTCAGTCAATACAGGTTCTATCCTACACAGATAGGAAGAGAGGATGCTAGGGGACAGCAAGGGACTTGATCTCCACTATTGCTATAGAAGCCAGGGAGTTTGAGCCTAGAGCTTCCCTAAGAACTTCTTAGGATTTCAAGGACATGGTAACTCAGTATTTGGGTCTTTGAGGGATGACAGCTCCCTGCATGCTTTTGACCATATGGAAAGACAATGCCAAAAGTACTTGTTGTTTTGGTTTCATCCAGAAAACTCTTGTTGTTGCCTTGGACACCCACTACTTCATGGTAGTGCCAGGGAAGCAGTATGCTATGAGAGTTAGAAGGAAAGGGATTTTATGGTTGACACACTCTTCCTTCCACCCTACAGATGGGATCACATAACTTTGATACTTCCAGCAAAGGGTAAGGGATGGATCAGCCTTTCCCCACTTTGGCATCATTGGGACTGTTCTCATGTAATAGGAAAATGAAAGGACCCCTTGACTGCCTTTTCCATTTGTGTTTCCTTTCCTGAATATGTGACCAAGAATTAACTTAATAGAGTTAACAAGACTTTGATGAAATCCTGAAAATTCAAGAGATCCAATAGTTCTAGCTCACTTGAATTAAACTGACTAGGGGCAGGGGAAATTTCTTTATTGGAGAAAATGGCATTTGACAAGAAGAGGAGACCAAGCCCATCGTCAGTATTGTCAGAAAACTTTGAAGAAGACGGTACAGATGTAATCTGAAATGAAATGTAAAATGTCTTATCAGCAGTCTTGTAAAATGTTTTCTCTTCTGATGGGGATAATGTAGGGGATGGAGGAAAGGGGAAAGGTCTGAGTCAGAGATTAAAGAGATACCTAATGCTTCATGCCTAATGGACATGGCGATATATTTAGCAGAAAGGGGGAAATTAGGTAGAATTGATGGTTTGGTGGAAAATATGAACTGTTTCATTTTGGTTATGATGAGCCTATGACAACAGAAAATTATATTCTGAAGGATTCATTAATTTAGGAAAATAAATGCTTATTCTCTTCAATACATTAAAAGGAGTGATGAAGCAAACTGCTAAGTCTAAACTAAATGTGGTTTGAAGATATTTTGGAGAACCAGATAGATAAAGATCTTTCCTATTGATAGAGTAAGGAGTCATAGACAGGAGCCAAATGGCTCACAGCTGACCAAATGAAGAAAATCCAGGAGGTCTTGTTGTTATGGACAAAGCAGGATGGGTCTGCCACTAACCTGAGATCTTATATCTGAGGGGAAAGTTGGGAAACAGATTTAATAAAGACTAAAACCCTTTGCTAAAACAAATCCGCCACGTCTTGATCTTTCATATAAATTCATGCATGAAACAAAAGATAAACCTTGAAAGATAGGGTTCAATCAATCCAGCAAATGAGGAAGGGGGGAAAAAAGATTAAGATATAGTTACTTGTAGGATAAGGATTACTTATTATGAATTTGTAAATACTGTGATTTTGGCATTGTATATTCTTTGCTATGCTTAGTAAAGAAAACTTAAAAAGAAATAAAGTGGGGCAGCTAGGTGGTGCAGTGAATAGAGCACTGACCCTGGAGTCAAGACGACCTGAGCTCAAATCCAGCCTCAGACACTTAACACTTACTAGCTACATGATCTTGGGCAAGTTACTTAACCCCAATTGCCCTGCCTTCCTTCCTCTAAAAAGACAAAAGAAATAAAATTTATTGTTTTGTTTTCAGGGAGAGTGGGAATTTTAGGAATCCAAGTCAAAAGAACTTATAAGAAGTATTAAGTGCAAAATACCAGTAGAAGGTGCCAGAGTATCAGTGGGGGCCTAGGGGTGGAGGGAATGGAATACGATGTTCAGCTGATCCATCTGGGCACAAAACATTTAATTTTCTATTAATCTGAAAATCATTTAGAACTTCCTATTCCTCAATCAGTCCAATTAACTGTGGTTTTAATTTTATCAACTTTTTTTTATCAACTATTAACATTTTAGATCAATGTATGAGTTTTCTTGACAAGACAGAGAGCTTGAGCTAGAGTCAGGAAGACCTGAGCTCAAATCCAATCTCAAACATTCTACTTCTGTGACCTGGATAAGTCATTTAGCCTTGTTTGCCTCAGTTTCCTCATCTACAAAAGGAACTAGAGAAGGAAAGAGCAGACCACTCCAATATCTTTGCCAAGAAAACCTCAACTAGGGCCATGAGGAGTGCAAAATGACTCAACAAATGCATTTTCTTTCATTCTTGTAATAAGTTGGCCGACCTTGTGCTCACTGACTTTTTCTCCCTTTAGTAGATATTTTGCCATCCTTTTTCACATTAGGGCTTTGATCTATAATTTCTTCTCTAATGCCTGATATTATTCTATTTTGAAGTCATCAGTATAGAGCTGCATTTTTTATAGGACTCTAAGGTTTATCAAATGCCTCGTGCAGATGATTGCATTGGATACTCACAACCCAGTTATATCATCTCTATTTAGCAGACTTGTTCATGGTAACTTAGAGTTAGTCAGTGCTGTAGTCAGAATCCAAACCTATATTTCTCCTAATTACAAATCCAGCAATCTTGCCACTACAACATCCTGCCTTCCATATATCCCTGTTAGAAATTTTAGAATGTGTCATAGTCCCTGCTGGTCCAAATACTCCAAGAAGGCAAAGACGATATCTTTTCAGAACTCCTTTATCCTCAATGTCTACTATAATTGTCTAATTTTTCTTTTTATTATACCTATGGTTTCCTTGATGTCAGATATTCTGGCTGAAGAACTGTCTTGATCAATGCAGTTTTACACCTTTTTGCAACTAAAAAGTACTGCAGTTTTTGAGAGTTAAGTAGCTTTCCCAGAATGATTCATTAGGTAACAGATGTTTATTAAACACTCACTGTCTTCAGGTACTGTACTAAGGATTTGAGATACAAAGAAAAATCAAAGACTTTCCTTGACCTCAAAGAGCATACATACTGATTGGAAGAAAACATAAATAACTATGTGTATATATACAGGATTTAAAAAGTAAAAGAATTTGGTATAGACAAGATAGATACAGAGTAGGTGGAAAATAATCTGAAAAGAAATGATATTAGCCTCTGGAGGACACCAGGAAAGATTTCCTGTAAAAAAGTGAGCTCTGATCAGGGTCTTAAAAGAAACAACAACAATAACAACAAGTGAATCTCAGTCAGTAAAAAAAAGGAGGAGCAAAGAAATCTGGTAAGACATGAGACTTGAACCCAGATCCTTCTATCTCCGATATTGATTTTCTAACCATTATTCAACACTCTCCTGTCACACACAGAGTGCATAGTTGATAGATGTTCACTGAATTGAATTGAATCAATTCGAATTTAATTCACTGGATATTTTGAAAACACAATCAAGTATAAATAATATGGTATATTCGAATAAAATTAATTATTACTACAGTCCATACTATTTTCAGGATCAGTAACAACCAACATGACCACAGCTTTCAGTATTGTAAACTTCTTCATACTTTGTCAATATATATTTTTAATTAGAATCTGTTTCTACAGCAGGGCCATTGTTTTTATTTTTTATTTTTTTTAGGGCCATTGTTTTTAAAAAATACTCTAAATAAATCTGTTTCGATACACTAGGATGTTTCTTTGCTAAGCATTTTGATGGCTTTAAAGACCTTCTGAAAAAGGATCTTTAGGCTTTACCAAACTGCCAAAAAAAAGTCTGTGAGACACAAACAAAAATAGCTCAAGAAACCTTGCTTTATATTAGAGGAAGAAACATTATAAAGAGGAAAAGTGAATTGAATATCACAATAGGTACCTTGTAGTACATATGATAAAATTACTTTATAAAATGATGTGGATAGGAAAAGTATGCTTAAGTGAGTAATCCCTGAGTTTCTTTGCAGTGGTTAGATTCAGCCTGGGCTTTGGTGAGTCTCATTAGGGTAATAAAAAATGAGGCATTTCTTGAAAATATTCCATCAGTGCTCCTGCCCCTCCCATCCTATACATCTATCCATATCCTACACTATATTCCACACCCATATTTATTGCTTTATTTTCTTTGAGTACTTTAGTTCATATAGATCTCTCTCTTCTTAAATTCCTCTATTGTAATAGCCATTGTTACTATTTATTCTTTGTTTTATGGGGACCAATGATATTACAGGGTGATGTGAATTGCATGTTCACTTATTGGCATAAGTTGTTCTGATCTGTCCATTCCATGGGGGAACTCTTCACATACTTGGGGTAGACATCCCCTGCTAATTCACCAATGATATTGTAGTCCTTTGATTGACCTTAACTTGGTTTAGCCCATCTGCCAAGATAGTTTTACTGGGTGTAACTGCTGTATGTGCTACAGCTTCTTGGAGTCACAGGTGAAAGTTGAGTGCCAGGGGATACCAAAGATGAATGAGCAGCTGTGAAAAGAGCTTGGGCAAAACCTCCCATCAGAGGTACTAGTCTTGCTTAAATACCCACATGCCTCTTCCTAGCTTGTTATTCCCCCCTTGCCCTGAATGTCTGATCCTTCCTGACCATCTGACTCAGTCATCCCTTGTCCTAGACCTCAGAATCTGTTTTACTTTTACTCAATAACCACAGTATTTTTTTATCCAAAACTTAATACTAGACTACATGTAGTCTTATATTGCTTACCACTTCATGTATAGACATATTTATTATTCTTTATTTCTGTGGAAGGAAGGAAGAAAGAAAAGAAGGAAGAAAGAGAAGACAAAAGAAAGGAAAGGAGTGATGGAGGATTTATTGTTTACTGTGTACCAAAAACCATGCTAAGCTACGCACTGGGGCTTACTTTCTAATGCGAGAAGACAACATATAAAAGGAAGCAGAAAACCAAGAAACGTGGGAATGAAAGGGGTGGAATGGAGTAGGAGGGACATGGCATGATTTTGAAGTCTAGGAAGTCAGCAATAGCATCAGGAAGAAAATGAAGATAGGCTGACTTGGTCCCTTTATAAAATTTTAGGTCCAGCAGGAACACACTAATAAAAGTGAGGATGGGTGTTTCTGGGGCCTTGATAATGGATATTCCAGGTTGAAGAGACAGAAAAGATAATTGCATGTTCCAGGGCTGGTTGGCATTCCAGGGCAAGGCAGTCCAAAGTTCTGAGGGAATTATAAATTGGATTCGGTACTCCCTAAGGGCAAGAACAATTTCTATACTTCTTGTCTTTTCACATGCTACTGGCCATCTGGTAGGTGCAGAGTTAATACGTATTGCATTTGCCTGAGAATCCATGCACTTGACTGCCTTACAGAAAAAATAAACCTGAGCTGACTGAAATAGATCAAGACTGACAGGAGCATTGCCTTTCCAACTTAGTAAGCTGGAAGCAAGGTATTCTTGAGAGATAGGGTTAGGAACTATTTTTAAGAACCAAAGTTCTGTCAGTGGCTTCTGATCACAGGACTGCCGACTTGTTTTGTCAAATCGAATGTAGGTGTGGAGAAAGTGGCCAATTTGTTCTCCCCGATCTCACAGCATAATAACAATATTTTGGATTTTAATAGCATCTTTCCTTTGAAGTGTTCAATGTATTCTTACTGATAATTATCTCATTTCACATCATAACAGCCCTATGAGCAAAGGGGGCTGGAAACAGGAAGGAGAAATATTATTATTCTATTTTTATTAATAAAGAAACTGAGGTATGTAATGATTTCATAATTCTTTCGAAGCTTTGCGTTCAAGTTCAGCAGCTGACCTTGATCTAGTTTAAAAGGCATGATATCTGTGTGCCAATACAAGTTGCCTTTATTTTGTAGGTAGGTCAGAGCTACTACAAGTGTATATAATAATTCTTAGATGAAGAACAAATAACCAGAATTTAAGTAGTCAATCAATTAGTCACCAAAAGCATTCATTAAACACCTACTATGCTCCAGGCATGGAGTATATCCCACAAGCACCAGGGAATACAAATAATAAAAGAAAATATAATAAAAGAAAAGAATCAATCCCTGACCTGTTAGTATATTTTAAGACCTCAGCCATTCCAGACTGTTTTTCTGAGTATTTATGTAAAATCCATAAAATCCATATAGGAATAAAATTTGTCCTTCATAGTTCTCTTGACCATTTTTGTCACAGAAGTAATAATAACAATTAACAACAGTATTATATAGTGCTTGTTATGTGTCATAACTGTTTACTACACAATTTAAAATTATTATCTCATTTGATCTTTACAACAACCCTGGGAGTAAGGTACCAACTTACAGATAAGGAAACTGAGGCAGAGGTTAAATGATTGCCCAGTGTCCTGCACTTAGTAATGTCGGGCCAGATTTGAGTTCCAATCTTCCTGACTCTAGGCTTGATGTTCTATTTTCTGAGCCACCCAGCTGCTCTTAAAGTTAACAAAGGTTCAATTTGAATGAAAGGTCATCTAGTTCAATTGTAAGTCTGTGTTCTTTCCTTCTTATTAACTCCCTAAGGAGTCCTCTGAAATCACAGGATCCTTTTCTGAAGATTGTTTTCTTCACAAATTTCCCTCAGACATTCTGAGTATTAAAATGGTATATGGGAAGTAATTATAACACTTTGGACAGAATAGACAGAAAGATACTGATTTAGAAGTCAAGCCCACCTCCATGATCTATGTAACCTACCAATTTTTAGCTCATCTAGTTCTGTATTCAGAAAATATACTCCCTGCTCAGAATCACTGTTATCTTTTCACAGGAAAATGAAACTTTGGATCTCAGTGCAAAAAATTACATAGTCTAATAGGGTGGCTGAAATTTCATTTTTGCCCAATAACCTTTCATCTTCCCTAAAATCACATGGGATAACGCTTACCCAAAGAACTACTACTAAAGTTTTAAACTGTTGAAGCTTAAAGTCTTAGTGCAGTTTTAAGGTTTAATAGTATTAGATTACACTAAGACTTTGGAACAGTGTATACCTGTATAAGAGTGTTTGTGTGTGTATACATACATACACACATCTACTTATACACACACACACACAGACACATAAACACAGTAGCTAGGTGGTGCAGTGAATGAAGTTCTGGGCATTAAATCAGGAAGATTCATCTTCTTGAGTTAGAATCTGTCTTCAGACACTTACTAGCAATGTGACATTGGGTAAGTCACTTAACTCAAGTTGCCTAAGTTTCCTCATCTGTAAAACAAACTGGAGAAATTAATGACAAATCACTCTAGTTTATTTGCCAAGAAAATATCAAATGTGGTCATAAGGAGTCAGATATGGCTGAAAAATGACTGAACAACAAATACATAAAATATTCTTTGAAAAATATTTACATAAAATTACCATATAAAAATATGTATCATAGAAGAGGTAGATTTTGAAATAATTTGTATTCAGATAGAGAGGCTTTATTAATTTTATAATCACTTATCTTTTTATCTCTATTACATTCATATCATTCTCTTCTTCCCAATCCTCTAGCTATAAGCATGATTATAAACTTTTAATGGTAATGGGAATTTGAATATCTCCCCTGCTTCTTAATAAGCCTAAGGGAATTTGAATATCTTCCCTGATTTGAAGATATTCCCTGTCCCCTAATAAGCCAGATGTAGCCAGATGTAATCACGTGGAACTTGTGGTGGTAGGAGCTTGCTGAAGAGTATAGCAGAGCTCACAGGAAGCTGGGAGTCAGAGTAGCTAGATGATAGGGGAGAGATGAGCAAACAGCTAGGCTTGTTGGTTTGTGAGAAGGCCAAAAGATGGTGTGATTCTCTGCTGTGTTGTGGTGTTTAACGTCTATGTTACTATGATGGATTCAGTTTTCTGGTGCTGGGCTTTTGTTTTCTGGTGTTTGAATAAATGTTTTGCTTCTGTATTCTATATGGAAGGTCTGTTATATTTTGTGATCAAGAAGTATGCCAGCATATTTACAGTCGCCATTGGTGCTGTGGATATTGCATTGATATTACAAGATTATACTAGGGCTTAATACAAGATAGCTTTAGTGAAAATTACTATTATTCATGCAATATAGTATTGGTCACCACAGCCCTTCCATGTATCATGTGAAACTGTAGTCTAAACAATTCACCAATAACACAGTCATACCCAGACAGCTATCTTCTTTACCCCAAGTCATGAACATCTACACAAATTGATATGGGTCCATTGCAACTCTTAAGATTTACTAGAGCACTAGAATATCTTGGTGTATGGTCCCATATCAGACATCCTTGGACCAAAAGGTCACCACCAGACTTAGGAGTCCCCTGTGCCCTTGCAACCCATATCCTCAAACCTGTGTTGGGCCCATGTACGTCCATTTACATCTATCAATTTTCCTAGTTTGGTGCTTTGCGCATGATAGGAGAAAACATATATGATTATTGATTTACTCATAATTTCTCCCCCTACCTCTGTCTTTGAATTCTTAGGGAGATTTTGAAATTATCACCCTCTAAATAATATAATTAAGGAGCAATTCCAGGGTTTATGATAGTTGTCAAGTATCCAAACCTACCTATATCCCACCATAATTCCCTAGGTGTCCCTGAACAGACAAAGAGAAATACACTCAAAGACATGGAAAGAGGGTGCCCCCAAACCCCTGCTATATTGTAACAAGCTGATGCCAAAATTAAAACAAACCTAATCAAAACTACGGTATTCCTTTCCCCTGGGAAATCCATTAGGGAGATAAGAAAGGTTAATAGGGAAGAAAGGAAGGAAGGAAGGAAGGAAAGAAGGAAGGAAGGAAGGAAGGAAGGAAGGAAGGAAGGAAGGAAGGAAGGAAGGAAGGAAGGAAAGAAGGAAGGAAAGAAGGAAGGAAAGAAGGAAGGAAGAATATCTTACTGTTGTTTTCTTTCTGTTTAGATTTTCTACCTGATTCAATCTAAGACCCAGAAAGGACCAAAGTTTTCTCACATTCAAAAGACAGATCATTATAACTTGTGAAGACAGAAGGGGAGAAAAAAAAAAAGAATATCATATGGTACATGGTCTGTACCTTCCTTGGTAAATAAGTTGTGAGTATTAGGTTGAATTGTAAGAGAACAGAAGAAATCCAACAGATAGATTTTTGTTACATTTAAAATTAACCCATGCAACACTTTAAAACCAGTAAAATATTCTCTAGTAGCTTGGTTTTGCATAATTGTATAAATTTTCATAACTTTTTAATACTGTTAACTGTTTTTCAAATATTTTTAGTATCATTATGAAAATGTCACAAAGTGAAAATTGTTATTTCCTCCTACACCTATAATTTCTAAACATGTTTAAAATTATAATTCTCCTCAATTTTACATGACAGTCTGTTAAAATTAAAATATTATTTCTATTATAAAATGCAGTTCATAGCTGGAACTGAATATTGTATAAACATTATCCAGTAACATTGTAATAATACAATACACACACATATGTGTGTGTCAAATTTTCAAATTATTTGAAGCTGGAATTCATGTTTAATATATTGAATGGCAGAATAAAATCTAAGAGATGTCAAGAGTTACGTGATAGGCTGAAAACAGGAAGATGAAATTTCCAAAGTATAAATATAAATTCCCAAGTTTAGGTTCAATTAATCAGTTGCACAAAAATACAGGACAGGAGATACCTAGCTTAGCATCAATTCACGTCAAAAAAGTTCTAGGAGTTTTACTTGACTAAATTCTTAATTCGAGTCCAAGGTGCCGTACCCTTGCAAAAAAGCTGCATAGGCCATATTAATTATGGTATCAAAATCAAAGGATGTGAGCATGCTGTTTTCTTAACAGTATCAAATAATAGCTGCATCTCTGTGTTCAGTTCTGGTTTCCATGAATTAGAAAGAAATTCCAGAAGAAAGGGATGTGGATGTTAAGGGGAAGAATAAATCTATGATTAATAATTAAACATAGCAAGTATGTTTGGCATGAAGAAGAAGTTAAAAAGCAGAGGAGGAAAAGGTTTGAGAGGGAGACTGTAGCCATATTCAGATATGTAAAGGGAAAATAAGGAGATGAATTAGATGTATCATGTTTGCTCCTATAAATAGAATTAGGATTAATGAGTAGAAGCATGAGGGAAGTAATCTATGGTTCAGTATAAGGAACAACTTTCTAGCAAGTATTTGCCCAAAAATGGAACATGCTGCCTAACAAAATAGCAAACATCATTGAGCGTGTTCAAAAAGAGGCCAGATGACCTTCTGTTAATTATATCATGGAAGAAATTTCCAGACTAGGAGGAAGTGTGAACTAAGCAACTTCAATGTACCTTCAAACTATGTTACCATGATTCTAGAGATAGCTCCATATAGTGAAAAGAACACTGAATTTGACCTTAGCAGTTCTGGGTTCCACTATATACCACCATAATTCCCTAGGTGTCCCTGAACAGACAAAGAGAAATACACACAAAGGTATGGAAAGAGGGTGCCCCCAAACCCTTGCTATATTGTAACAAGCTGATGCCAAAATTAAAACAAACCTAATCAAAAACTACGGTATTCCTTTCCTTTCCTTTTTTCTAGTGATAGTAGTGGTCTTGGACATTATTGCTTCCCTCCAATCCTCAGTCTCCCTATCTGCAATAGGGGACCTCCTAGACCTGTGTTCTGTTATTAACTCAATTTTATAGTTGAGGAAACTGAGGCAACAGGGGTTAAATGACTCATGCAGGGTCACAGAGCTTGTGTCTGGGGCTGGATTTGTATTCAGGTCTTCTTGACTCTGAAAATATTAGAGTTTATTAAATCATAGAAGTATAGGACGAAAAGTAGAATTTCAACTACTCTCCCAAGAAGATCTTTAAATGCTCTTTAAAATCTGCAGTAAGCATTATGTCCCTTGGTAAGATATTCTCTGTTTGGTATCTCAGATTCAAGAATTTTTTTTTTCTAATTCCAAACCTAAATTCCTCATATCATAGCCTTAGACTGTTTCATACTTCCTAAATAATTGAAGGAAACATTCTCCAATTTAAATGTTGTTCTCAAATTCTGGCATTGTCACCTGCTGCTTATGTGATTTTTGTTCATATAAACAAGATTGTATTTATTTTATTGCAGAAGCAATGGGAAGAAAAGGTCTTTTAGAACAAAACATGTAATTACTTACCTACATTTCTCAGGAAAAGTGTGAAATAGTAATTGTGTTGAAACAATTCACCTTACTTTAACCTGGTATTTTTCATCTGTCACAGAGGTATTGCTGTTTGTTCTCAGCACGCAGCAGGATACAGTACAGAAATTGTCAGGGGAGCAAACTGAGCAATTGCTCAGTTCCTGAAGAATCTGATCTTTTTCCCCCTTTTTATTCAATGAAAAATCATTTATTTTTTCTCCATCCTTCATTTTCCTTCCTCAGTGGAAAAATAAAACAAAACTCTTTTTAACAAAAAAAAAATATGTATAACCAAGGAAAAAAAAATCCCACATTGCTCATGTCCAATAATGTGCATCTCAGTTCAGCATCTTGAGTCCATCACCTGTCTGTCCAAGAGCATTCTTCCTCATCAAACTTCTCGAATACTGGTTGGTCAGAGAATCAGATTTTTTTTATTCAAAACTTCATTGCGTTTCTTGAAATTTCACAAATGCCTAAACCAGATGTTCATATTTAAAGGTAAGCTTAAACATTTTTTCTCAAATCATACAGCCTATATCATTTGATTTTGCATTATGCACCTGTGATGACATGAACCATGACCTGTCGAAAGGGGAGCCACAGTTGTAGCTAGGCCTTGCTTTGTGGTTCATTTAAAGATGTTGCCACCACTACCCTATATATGAGCAACTAGGTGGTGCAGTGGATAGAGTGCTGGCCCTGGAGTCAGAAGAATCTGAGTCCAAATACAGCTGTCAGATATTGACTATCTGTGTGACACTACACAAATCACTTTTCCCTGTTTGCCCCATTTTCTCATTCATAAAATGAGCTGAAGAGGGAATGCCAAACCATTCCTGTATCCTCATCAAGAAAACTGCAAATGGAATAATGGAGAGTTGGATAGTATTGAAATAACTCTAAATATTTTGTCTTTTTCTACCATAATATAATCTCCTTCAGAGCAGAAACTAGCTCCACTTTTCATTTTTTTTCCCTACGCATAACACGGTGTTTCCAGAAAGTAAGAACTCAATCATTTTTTCCACTGATTAATTGATTCCTTTAACCTCTCAGAACCTTTTTTTCCCGCTGTGTAAAATGGAGAAAATATTTGCCCTGTCTCATATGATTGCTGGGAGGAAAGTGCTTTGTAAACAATAATGACTGTGTTTTGTTTTTATTAGGACCTGTAGGCATACATCCTTTTGAAGATGAGAAAAGTGTGACGGAGAATAGGTGTTATTTTTCCGGATTAGAGATCAGAAATCCCTGTTCCTCTTGTCTAAGCAATATTTTTCTCATATTTAAAACAGGAATAATGATATCAGCCTTGACTCCATCAAAGGCTTACTTGTTGGTAGGAGTAAATTAAAGTTGAAAGGATCTCGAAAATTGTAAATGGATATATAAATATTAGTTGGTATTCTAATTATTTCAGAATTAGCTTGGAAGGTTTTACATAACCTCTTCCCATTTCAGTAAGTTTCCACTTGTCCAAATCCAGTTAGCTCTTTTTCCCTCCACTGTGAAAATGGGATAGGAAGGATAAATTAATTTTCAGATGAGTTTCCTGTGAAAGAGAGAAAAGAAAAAAAAAAGGGAGAGATTAAATTCCTAAGAATGTTTTCCCAATTCCTCTCTCCTCCCTGCACTCACTCACTCACTCATGGATTCTGAGTCATACAGTGGAGTGGAAATAGGGACCAGTAAGCATAACTAAATTTGTGCATTTCTCTGTCCTTAGTGATATCTGGATGAAATTTCGCTCAAACAATGATCTCCTATTGACCAATTTTAGGTTAATATAAAGGGACTCTTCAAGCTTCTTAAACATTATGCTCTTATTTATGCCAAGATCATCCTTCATTGATTTACTAAAGCAATGCATCATTAAGGTCCATTTTTGTCTTTATTATCTGCAATCACACTTTGAACTTATCATCGTGCTTAAGAAGATTGAGTCTTATTCCATCTTTTACCCCTGTCACTTGTGTCTTTTAAGTCAATGACCCTCTTCTCATTTCCACTGATCTTTGCCTTTTTAATAGCTAACTCAATTCACTAACTTACAAAGATCAATTTATTTTAACATAGTTAGCAATAGTACTAGTAACTGAAGATGTCACTGGCAAATTTAATAAGAAAACTCTTCACTATACCAATTCTTTTAAAATGGCATGAGGTCAAGTACCCCTTGTGATGAAAATGCTAACATTAAATATAACCCACTTCTCTTCAGACTGTGGTTAGTCACTGATTACTCCTCTTCAAGAGAAATCATTTTACCTATTTATATGCTTAACTGGAATGTTGCTTTCCTAATTTCTCAATGAACTTTCATTTTGGAAGACAATCAACTTCCACATTAAAATAGAGCATGTCTATCCATTTCTTCTATTTGATCTACTAATCATTACCCTTTCATTAGAAGAAACTTATATTTATCTGACAGGATTCATCTTTTTGATGAATCACACACTTCATTAATGACTCGATGATCCTCAAATGTTTTTAAAATGCTCACAATTTATAAATTTTATTTACTCTTATAAAACTGCATTTTAGACTATGTTATTAATGTATAGCTATGACATTTTACTTAAGTATAAAAACAATTTTGAAGAGAGAAATTCAAGTCTCTATTCACATAGACAGCAACTTAAGTCCACATTCCCCAATTACTCTCCCATCATTCCCAGTGACAAACTTGGTATTGTCATTCAAAAGCAACTTTGAAAATATAGAGTTATTTCTTTATTTTTTTGCTAATTATTTGTTGTCAACACATTAACCTTGCAGATTATAATATTCTACTTTGGATTGTCAAGTGATCAGAGTTGGAATGGTAGCTTAGGAATATGAGGAACAGAAATCATGGAATTATAAACTGTTAGAAGTCGAAGAAACAAAGTAGATCATTAGTCTAATTATTTCATTTTACAGAAGAGGAAACTAAGTCATAAAGTTATATTGATTTGTTTTATGTCAAAATACATAGTAAGTGGTATATCTCAAATCTAAAACTTCTTCCTTTAAATTCAATTATATGTGTTTGTGTGTGCATTTGTGTCTATATGTGTATATACATATGCATATATATGAATAGATTTTTACAAATACACACATATGTAATACCTAGAATTTATGCTATCTACTATCTCTTATTGACAGTCAGTGTTTTATAAATATTATCTCAGCTGATCCCCTTGGAGACAAATGCAATTATTATGCCCATTTTCCAGATAAGATAACTGAGGAAGACAGTTTAAGTGGCTTGGCCAAGGATATGTTTCCATCAGGCTGGGTTTGTGTGTGCACGCACATGTGTGTGTGTGTGCATACACACACAAATATATGTATATATGCATAGATACACACATACATATACATACATGCTTTTCCAGATTTTCCTGACCTTAAAAAATAAATCTTTACAACTTCCACCTTCAGGTCTGGGATTATTATAATGTTTATATAGCAAAAGAACTATTTCTTTCAGTAAATCATTCACTGTGTATTTTATAATTTGTGTACATATTATTATAAGGCACAGTAAATGTGTTTAAGGGACACAAGATTAAATATCACTACAGTCTCCATTTTTGAGGAATTTACAATGTACTTAGTCGATATGGTTCAAAAATATGATATAAAGCAGTTTTGATATTCAACTAAATAACAACAATAATAGAAGCATACACTTATATAAGACTTTAAAGTCTGAATTGTGCTTTACATATTTTTAAATTTGATTTCCACAACAGCCCAGTGAGGTAGGAGCTATTCTTTTTGGATATATGGAGTTTAAGATATCTACTGGACATCTAGTTCACCATGTCTGAAGACAGTTAACACAGTTTCCCTTGTACATTTTATTAAACTGGACCTGTGATTTTTAAAGCATAACTGGGGGTTCCTCATAGAGAACTCCTCCACCAACGTAAATGAGTAATTTCTTTGCAAATTAAAGTCTTAGGCAGTTATCTCCAGCTTTGAGAAGTTGTTTATATGTTGAGCCAAACAACCATAGAGTAAGTATCAGAGGGAGAAGGTAAACTCATTTAGATTAACTATGTTTGTTTCACTGAAGTACCCTACACCATCATGTGTTAGCCCGCTTTCCATGTATATATGTCTTATTTTTCCAACTTTATTAAGCTTGGATACATTTATAGCTTAGTACAACGCTTCCAGAAGAGTAGGCACTCAAAACTCTTTATTTAGATTCCATTAACTGGGAATCAAGGGAACTGGGCTATTGACTCTTCCACTAATTAGCTGTGAACTTGGATGCCACATATTTATGAGCCTCACTTTCTTCAACTGTAACTGAAGGACTTTACTAGATTAGCTCCAAGTTACATTTCAGCTCTAAGGAGCAGCATTATTGGGTGAGATTAATAACATCCTTGAAGTCAAACTCATCATCCATGCTATAGGGAGGAGGCAATGCACAATGACTAAGTAAGAATATGCCATCCGGAGTGAGGTACGTACGATAGGGATTTTGTATGCTCTGAGACCACTATGACAGCAAAGAAGGCCCAGCAAGAATCCTGAAATGATGGCACATTGGGCTCTGGATGAACTCCTACAAAGTATAATTCAGTTATTCCTAAAAGTCACATCAAATAACCCAAATCAGAGACATCATGACATGCATGGGGGACTGCAGAGAGCAGTGCCTTCTTCATGCTCCAATATCACAAGAAGGAAAAACAAACACAAGCAATCCAAAATATAAATATCCTAATGACCAGAAAACCTGCAATGTAGCAAGGCACACCTTGGGGTTACATGAAATGAGCTGAAGCGATGAATGCTTTCATTAGGAGTCAGTATTCTATCATCACAAAAGTAGAAAGAGATGTTACTGCTTGTAGACAACGTCTTTATACTATAATTATTCAACATGACCCCAAGCTCAAAGTCTCACAGCAACATAGAGCACTCGATTATTGATTCAGTGATTACTAAACAAGTTATTAAAAAGTGTAGTAACATGTATACTGCCTTTATTGAATATCACTGAGTCTTTATTCATTTCCATACTCATTGCTTATTCACTATATAAAAAAAATCCAAATATTCTAAGAATAAAATTGGTGTCCACATAGAACATCACTTGTTCTACTTAAGATATTCTACCAGGCTTTTGGTTAAGGTAGGGACATGAAAGGCTATAGAGAAATCCAATTTTCTAAGGTAAACCCTAGTAAATATCTGAAAAGTGTTCAAGAGAAATCAATGATAAAATATTCCAAAAGAGAAATAGAAGTGCTTTTGTCTGACCCAGAATTGGATAAAAAGAATGGAGGAGTTAGAAAAAGTGCTTCTCCTGGGAAACTAGAGTCAACCTTGTTCTGGGAGAAGCGAGTCTATAACTACAGAATCAGACAGCAGAGTGAAAATAGGAGGGGAAAAACCTGCTGATGACATCCTCAAAGAAACTCCAAAATGAAAACTTCTAAGAATTTGATATAAATTTTACAAGTCAAAGAAAAATATTTGAGTAGTCAGAAAAAGAAAAAAAAGCATCAAGGAACTATGGTCAAGAAAACATGAGACATAGCAGCAATCATAAATGGGGCAAACTGCTTCAAAACAATATTCCAAAAGGCAAAAGACAGTCTTACATTCAATAGCCAACTTTACAAAACTGAACATTATCTCCAAGTAAGGATTGACTTTTTATAAAAACAAACAATAACAAAAAAAAAAATCCACCAGGAATTGTAAGCATTACTGATGAGTACAAATTTTTAAATGCAAACACAGGAATCAAGGGAAACTTTGGAAGATAAATGCAGTTGTGTAATACGAAGGTGAATAGGAAGTTCTATTATTGTAATAGTGGGGAAAAGGCCAAATATCTCTTTAGAATTCTAATGTCTTCTGGCATCAGAGAGAGCATTAAAGAAGACAGAGAAAATAAGTATGATTTTATTTTATTTTCTTAATTTTAAGAGAAAAAAATAAAATAAATTTTAAAATCTTGGGGAAAAAGCATAAGAAGGGGGAAGAATTTACTATTTTTCATTAACAGCTTAGGTTATATATGAATATGAGGGGAACAATCCTATGTAGAAACTATTTTAAATTTGAGCCTACTCTTCTTGGGGACTCAGGTGGAATAAAGGAGAGTGTTCCCTTCATGTATTGATAGAAAATGTTTGTACTTCTGCTCTTGTTGTATAAATCCATGAAAGATATGGTCCTTTTTAAAAGTTAATTGATATTAATTTGTTAAATGGAAATGGGAGAGTAATCATGAATTGTTAATGGTGGGAGTGACATAGAATGGAACTTCAAGCCAATAGCATTAGAGAGAGACATTTCCAACCCCTCAGCTTATACTTAATATCCTGAGAAGGAAAATGTATCTGGCCTCATTCTGAGAGAAGGGAGTTAAAATAAATATGCAAATAAACAAAATAGAGAAATGGGAGGAAATACCTTTTACAACTATGGGCAGAGAAAAAGTTTTTAAGAGACAAATGGGAGACATGACCATATACAAGCACTTTAAACTGACAATTGTGATTACATAAAATTGAAAAGATTTGCACAAAAGAAAGCAATGAAGTTAGAATTAATAAAAAAAAATTAGCTCGGGAATTTTTTCAATAATTTTCTTTCATGGGAAAATTACGTATGTTCATATATTTTATAAAATATAATTTTCACTACCAATAGATTCACTAGATTGGCAAAAATGACTAAAAAGGAAAATAATCATTGGGGGAACTATAGGAAACCAAGAATATTAATACACATGTGGTGAAGTTGTCCAACCATTCTCTAAAGTAATTTGGCAGTATAACAAAAAAAGGAATATTATTGTGCAATCAGAAATGACAAAAGGGATAGATTTGGTGAAACCATACACAGATATATATGAACTGATACAGAGTGCAAGGAGCAAACCAGGACAACTATTTACACAATGGAACTAATACTGTGAGAGAAAACAAATTGGAAAGACTTAAGAATTCTGATCATTAAAATAATCAATCACAAATCCTGAATACTGATAAGACATATCTCTCATCTTTTCATGTAATTTCATGGCCTATATGTGTAGAATAAAACTCATCTCCAGACACAACCAAAACTTTTTTTTTTACTTTATGCTTTATGATATTTATTTGTTATATGTGTTGTTTTATTTTGATAAGAAGAG
>CM053588.1:158265626-158289128 GCA_028646515.1 Pseudochirops corinnae | reverse complement strand
AAGGAGGGAATGAAGAAAGGGAGAAAGGAAGAAAGAAAGGAAGGAAGGAAGGAAGGATGTTAATTAGATAATTTTTTTTAGAAATTTGCCTTCCTTTGAATCTCCAGAAGAGCCTGGTACATAGTAAATGCTTAATAAATGCTTGGTAACTGATTAATACAAAATACATGAAATAAAGCTGAAAGAAGTTCATGAAGAGAGACAGATAAGTACTGTGATGTTGGTACTACCATGTTAAATTTAAAATACATTTTAAAGGCTGTGTAAAATAAATCCAAATCTAAACATACAATCTGCTTTTTTTCCCCTAGCAATTAAAAAGGAAAATATATATGATTGTTGACGATTTTCACTTCATAGTATAAAATTTGGTTTAAATGATGAGAAAAATGGGATCAATAATAAAATAAGCATATTACATGTCATTTTTAAAAATTCAATTGGAAAAAGTAATCATTTTATTCACTTCTGTAATGGTCTACATACCATTAAATATAAAATAATAATAGCAGGATAGTAGTTTGTCCCTGGGTTATTTCCATTTAAAATCTCTCAAAGAAGATGAGAAGATTAAGATTGTTATTGTTATTAATAATAAAGTAATCAGTTGAAATTTATTTAGCACTTTACATGCATTAATTATATACATGAAAGCACAACCCTATTAAGTATTATCATTATGCCAGGTTGATCATTCTATCTAATATGATGTCTCCTAGGACCTATATCCAAGAGCCCAGGATTCATGTTCTACATCCAAAAATTACCTTCTCTGTAATTTTAGGCAAGTTAATTAATCTCTCCTATCCTCGGTTTCTTCATTTGCAAAATCAGACACTGATCTTCGCACTAGTTATCTCCCATGAAAATTAAAGAGTATTTATAAACTTTATTTTGATAAATTTCTATTTTGTTTTATTGTTCACGTGAACTACGTAGATTATCCAGTGGAAAGAGCATCCCTAGAGTCAAGGAACCTCAATTCAAAGGATGTCTCTGACACAGGCTTATTTCCTCTTTGAGCCTAAGTGAATCATTTAATGCCCATGGATTTGTATTTCCTCATCTTTAAAATGGGGGAGGCAGGGTTTTAACTAGAGGGCTCTAAGGTCCCTTTCTCATTCTAAATACAAGATCCGGTGCCTATGCTGAAGCATTAAAAATGGTTGGTCAAAACTTTTTACCTTTAGAAAGGTCTGTCGTCCAGTCTGTGGAATAGCACTTAAATTGTCTTTATTTGAATAGTTCAAAGTGCTTATGGTATAATGCAAAGCCAGAGGCCTGAGTTCATGTTATGGCTTTGTTCTCTCCCAGCCTCATGACCTTAATCTCTCTTGTCCTAACCTTGCTCATCTGTCAAATGAGTATAATAACATATTCTTTTCCTTTCTAAATGGTCTGTAAAATCACTTGCCGTTTTAAATCCCCTTAGACAAAATATGAAAGGTTTCACAAAAAGTGACACAGTAACTAGCCTATGAGCTGCAAAGGCACGGCTAAATCCACAGAGATTGTTTGCTCCACCTTCATGCACACACACACACACACACACACACACACACACACACACACACACACACACAGTCTTTGAATTGCTATCAAGTGAACAAACTCACTTTCCAAACTCTGGAGATCACTGAAATCCCTTTCATGGTGCTGGGGTGTCCTGGTGTTACTTCCAGGTCCTGCTGGGTCCCGGAAGTGTAACTACAACAGCGATAACAATAGCTCACAATTATAAAATACCTTCACATTTATAAGTCACGTTATATTCATTAGTTCATTTGATTCTCACAACAACCCTGTGATAGAAGCACTACTTTTGTTCTCATTTTATAGTGGAAACTAAGAGGCAGTGAGGTTAAAGAGCTTCCACAGGGCCATATACCTCATGAGTGTCTTTGGCAAGACTGAATTCATGTCTTCCTAACTTTAAATCTAGCATTCCAGTACATTGAACCAAATTGCCCCTGAGGAGTATCTTCACACTTCCATGATTAATTTCTCCCCAGCCACACAATGTGATTATTTATTGGTCCTACCAGAAATTGAATACATTAGTTTACCTCTATTACATTATTGGGTTTGGACAGCAGGATTGTAATGTAAGATTAAATGTGGAGTTCACTAATATAAGGCCTGACAGATGGTTATTTCCTGGATACATATCATTTCTCCCATGCTTCCATTTTTGTGAAGATTGATCCTCACTTCCAGTTAGCAACAAATTAATACAGTCCCTCTGCCCTCAAAGATATCTCCCACTCTTTTAGACTCTATGAGTTCTTAGTGTGAATCTTTAATTCAATCAGTTTACATTAAAAAAGACTGCCAACTTCACCAGTAATGCTACTTCGGGGAAGCCACTTCAGTCATTACAATATTTGGGGAATAGTAAATAAGCCATAAAAAACCCAACACTCCCCCCAAAAAACATCTAAGAAAAATGCCTAGTCAAAGCAATTGCATGTATCAGCAATGCAGTATTCACAATGCCTACAGTAACTATAAATACGCTGATATGGTTATTAATCACAACATGTAACAGGCTCTCTACATCAGAAATATAGCTAGAGCATTCATTTACCAGAAAACTGAGTCGCAAAACCAGAAAGTCAAAGCCAACACAGTAGTTATGAAGTTGGCACATGTGGTTAAAGTAGTGAACGCCCATATTCTCAAGCCTTCAAAACAGGACAGGCCACCTCAGTCAAAGATCCTCCCTTCCTCACTCACGACAACTGCTCAGTGTCCGGGCAGCTTGCTCCCAGCAGCTCTGGCCCCCCGCAGTTCTTGTCTCAGGCAGTCCTCATCAGGAGTCCTTAGCAGAGATTCTAGCAGGCTCAAAGAAAAAGGAGTTCATACTGCAACCGCAGCCCCTGCCTCTGCCACTGCTTCCAGTCAGCACCCCCCGGAGACTAGCTTGGTTCTAGCATTCTCTTCCCCCACCCCTTCCTGCTATGTCAGTGGGTTCAAGTGTCATGGAAGATCTTCAAATCCCAGTATCGTTACATTGTATCTCTACTCTTCTATTTGTAAAGCCATTAATTTCCAGCCTCCAGCCTGTTGGAGGACATATAGCTGAAAACACTGATCACTCCAAATTCAGATGTGAGAGCTAAGTAAGACAATCTCTCAGACAGTTCCCCACACAAATACCGAGTAGCTAATGAGAATATTGAGAAAAGTCATTGCCATAAGAAGAGATCTATTTCAGAAAGCCAAGAGTGGAGCTTCCATTCTGCCATTGCTTTTAAATGTAATCTAAGAAAAAAAGAGGGGAAAATGAGAGTGAAACAAGTATCCTCAGATAAAAGATAAAAACTGTGGCCGGAGAGGCAGGTCGCTAATTGAAAAAAATAAGCACAGCATTTCTGTGCATAGGAATTCAGTTTGGGAATACGACTATTTATATTAAAGTAGGTTTTGTTGTTTTAAATATGCCTTTATTCAGCAATAGCTTTGCAAGCAATACGGGAAAAGAATGTCCCCTTTTCTGTTACATAATTATGGCATCTGATATAACAGCATTTTTCAAAGGAAAATTGGCACAGGACCTGAAAAAAAAAAACAAAAAACAAACATTCAGACTGCAGCTTAAAGATAGTCTGAGGTCAAACAAGCTTTTATGGTTCTGAGTCCTTGTTTTCAGTTTCCATAATAGAGTGTTAAGATCTTTGATGAGGGAGGCTGTTGCATTTATGTCTTTATATCTCTAGTACCTCACACAGTTCCTGACACATATAGATCCTTCAAAAATGTCAAAAGATTGTTTGACTGATAGATTCATTGGTGTATGTACTCCCTTCACTTGTACAGATTGAAAAATCTCTATGTCTTAATTGACCATCTTCATGAGTTATCATGGTTGAAAAATTTCCCATCTGATGGTCAGATTTCTAGTTATTAACTTTTAAAATTTTATTCATAAATAGATTTAGTTCTCAACAAACACAAACATTTTAGTATACAATGAAGAAATGAAAGATTGTATATGAGCATGTAAACTTCTGCAACATATGCATCCCAACTCCCAATCAAGCTGGAGGATTGGGGAGGATAAATCCTGTGCTGCACCCTAATAAGATGATAGTGAAGAGAATGAAGATGCAATGCTGGTCCACTGGATGAGGAAATAAGTTGTTCAAGAGGTTCGGAGGAAAGAGACCTTCTTCATTTCCACTATAGTAGATAACGTATACTTCCTAACTTCCTCAGGGGCCAGCTAGATACCTATGAAGAGAGAGATCAACTTTGAAAGGCAAATGCATAGGGAGAATGTAGGTTCTCAATGTATCTTTAATATAGAGCTTATTTTCCTGAAAGCTTCAGGTAATTTTGCCTTGGATGAGACAAAATCTCTTTTGGTTGAACTTAGATATCTCACTCTAGTGGAAAAAGCTCACTGATTAAGGGTATTCTCTTCTATCAAAGGAGTTTACCATTTCCTTAGGTAATGGATTTGCTCATTATTAATTATTTGTGATAGATTTTTGTGTAATTAGCATTTGGTGGCAAGTGGATATAAACTTAGAACTCCTACCTCCTTTAAGGGATAGCAACCAGATAAATTAATGGATCCTTTGGCCTTTCAACCTAAAAATCATGTCACTGGAACGATATCATTTAGGGTGGCATATATGTGTATGTATTTGTATATGTATATATGTGTGTGCATATATATGTATATGTGTATGTATATAGCTAGATATACATGTATACACATATATACATGTATGTGTGTGTGCATAAATACATGTGGATGTGTGTTTCTGGTATCCCTCTTAGAAGAGAACAGAACAGATCAAATTTAAATTTGAGTCCAATGAGGGGAACTACCCCCTCCCCACCAAAAATACTCTATCACTGTGCATTCAGTCACTCACTCATTCTCCAAGAAAGACTTCTTTCTACTTTATAACAAATAAGCATAATCAAACAAATCAGTGAGAGAGGGGAGAGGGAGAAAGAGACAGACAGAGAGACAGAGAGAGATAAATACTAAAAACTTAGGGAACAGGAATGCCTTTAAATAAGATATGACTCTTTAGCTGAACTCTGAAGCAAACAAAGGATTCAAGAGATCTATGATTTCACATTTGGGTTCAAATCAGAACCTAATATGTTTCTTTCATTTTGTGGGAATATTGTCCCTATCACCTCTTAGAGCTTAGAGATATCAGTGTTGCAAACGTGCTGTGACTCACCTACACTGCATAAACAAGTCTGTCTTTTTTTGCATACATCGCCTAGATGATTATTTATATATCACTCCTTGTGGACCTCCCTCATAATATGATTACCCTAATTCTTACACACCTTCCACAATGCTCTTTTCTTCAAGATGCCACCAAACATAGAATCACTGCAATAACATTGATATTAAAATTTGAGATTTTCCATCTATAAATAAATACACATTTAATAAATTCCTACTATGTATATTCCAGGCATTGTTCTAAAGTGCACTATTTCTACTTTGCCATGTAGGACATAAGGCCCTTTGATTTTAGAGTAAAAATGTGGTAGTTCCACTGACATAAATGGAAAAATTAATTTGTTGCATTAATCATGCCAGACTCTCCCCTCTCCCCATCCCCATTTTTATGTGTTAACCGTCTTCCTGTTTCCTACAGGGGTGACATGATTGGATCTACTCTTTAGGAAAATTGTCTTAGTGGCTGAATGGAGGGTGGATTGGAATGGGGAGAGATTTAAGGTAGGCAAACTCATCAGTGACCTGTTGCCATAGTCCAGGAGTGAGATGATGAGGGCCTACACTAAAATAGCATGGCAGTGTCAGAGGAGAGAAGGGTTCATATCTGAGAGATGTTGCAAAGGTAAAATGGATAGGCCTTTGGATATGGGGGATGAAAGTGATAATGACCAGTCAAGGATGGTTGCTAAGTTATGAGTCTAATGGACTGGCAGGATAAAGTTGAGCTCTACAGTAATAGAGAGTAAGGGATGGGGGGAGGGAGTGAGTAGGTGCAGCTCCGGGAGAAAGAGAACAAGTTTCTTTTGGACATGTTTAGTTTAATATGTCTAATAGACATCCATTTTGAGATGTGTGAAAGGCAGTTCAAGATTGGAGTACAAGTATTGTTTAAGTCATTTTTGCGAATATGTTGTTAAGGGGATTTTTTTTAGGTGTGTACTTGACCCAATCTGGCTTTGTACAAAGTAGAACGTTGGAGGTTGAGTCAGGATAATTATACTTGAGACTTTTATGTTTTGTTCTGTGAAAGAAATCTAAGTTTATTTAAAACATTACACAGCTTTTCAGATGAAATATTGAATGCTTGTTGGCTCCTCCTATCCAATTCTGGATCAGTTCATAGTGTTAAAGAATCTTGGAATGAAAGTAGGAAAAATCCTTCGAGATAAATTAACCCAAACTTCTCATTTTGCATATCAGGAAATTGAGGCCCAGGAAAGCCATATGATTTCTTAATGGTCATAAATGCTAGTAAGCAGCAGGGTATGGCTTCAAACCCAGATACTCTCAAGCCATATTCTGTGGCTTCTATACTACACAGTTCTTAGTCATTGATCTTCTTCAATGTCCAAATGTTTATTTCTTTCTGTACCATCTCTACCCTGTCAGGTAGAATGAGGGGCTGTGATTTTAGAGTAAAAATGTCACATTTTCACTACCATTGAAAGGGAAATTAATTTATTATAGAAATCTTAGGAGCTTTTGTCCCACTTTTTTGTGTTTGCTCTCCTCCTTCCTCTTACATCTTTAAAATATCTGATAATATAACTATTGTAATTATATCTTATGTTCATATTCATGGAAACACATGTACCTTTCCTGCATTTTATTGTTTTATGAAGTAAAACTGCTCATAATCTTTCATCAGTTTCTTACTTAAAATTTTTTGACTGAGTTTATATTCTAAACCAATATTGCCCTTGACTGCTAATTCACAAAATTTCAAAGCCAGGTTGGGACAAGTGCACACTTGAAAAAAAAAATCCCCTCAACAACATTTTCTCAAAAACTGACTTAAAAATGCTGAAAGAGCCTTAGCAAGAAGAGGCCATTATATTACAAAGCCGTATGTTCCAAATTTGTTAAGTGATTTAAAAATTAAAAAGAATTTACAGATGAAATGACCAACCACCATTCCAGAGGTCAAAAAATTAAACATGCTACCTACTTTCTGACAGAAGGGATGGGTTCAAGAATGAAACATACATTGTGGTACATAGACAGTGTAGAAATTTGTTTTGTCAGGTTATATATATTGATTACAAGGTGGGTTTTTTTCTGTTTTTTTTTTTCTTTCATTCAATGGAAGGAGAAAGTAGGGAGGAAAAAATATATGCTTGTTATTTTTTAATTCAAATTTAAAACATTTACAAAGCTTTTATTTTGTGCCAGGTGCTAGAGCTACAAATAGAAAAGCAATACAGTCCCAAATCTCAAGGGTTCTCACATTCAAATTAAGAGCAGCAACACATTTAGGAGGACTTAGATATAAGGCAGATAGAAAGGCCCAGTAGTCCTTTGGGAAAAGTGAAAGCAGAGAAGACAAAATCCATTGTTCCACCTTCTTACCAAAAGGATAATTGTTGATGAATTGGCTTTGCTCACTAAATTGGTTGAGTTGCTATACCTACCACACTGCTAAGTTGCTAGAGGGGCCCTAGCCTATAAATGTTGAGAAGGTTATAGTTAACCCAAGGATCAAAGTGGAGTGGATTCCCTGTGGAGGGACAGGAATGAGGAGTTGGAGTCTTTTCAAGAGGTAAAAGGAAAAGAAAATATTGACAAAAAATTAATCATGGCAAAGTTTGGGTAGGAGACTACTTGAAACAGGAGAGAAGGATGCATTGGCCTCTCCTAATGGGATATCTAATACCTGGCACTATATGAGCAAGGGTAAGACTGAGGTAGTGGTAGAGAATAAGGATCATTATTAATAAAGAAAAAGAAAGAAAGAAGGAAGGAAGGAAGGAGAGAAAGAAAGAAAGAAAGAAAGAAAGAAAGAAAGAAAGAAAAAAAGAAAGAAAGAACAAAAGAAAGAAAAGAAGGAAAAAATTTCCTTATGGTAAGCTTAAATGTAATCTCTCTTGAGACATCTACTTCTGCAATATGTGCCCTAGTGGAACAAATTTAATTCCTCTTCCATGTGGCAATACTTCAAATGTCACATGACCCAAAAATCTTCTCTCCATGTTAAACATTATTGTTTTCTTTATGTGAAAAAAATCATATTGCATTAACATAAGACCTTTCAACATCCTAGTTGCTCTCTTGTAGATGTTCTTCAACTTCTGAATATCCTTCCTAAATTGGAAAAAAAAAAAAAATTCTGATGTAGGCTGATGAGGCCAGAGCACAGTCAAACTATTTCCCTGGTCATTTTCTGGCAAAAAGATCTTGTATTTGGTGATTAAAGTGGCTTCTGGGCTGCTTCAGTTTCATCATTGTGGTGATTTTATATTAAAACATGCAAATTTTTTTAGAAATATGATAATCCATGTCAATGCCTGTTCCTTTACTCCCCTGCATTTTATTCTGTTCCAATATCTTATTCAACTAGGACAAAGTAGAGCTGTTATTGTACTCTGTATCAACTTTTCTAATTAGGCATTGATTTTTATATTTAACAGATTTATGATCTGACTGACCATAGTTTACTTGGAAATGTCTTCCATGTGATTTTCTGTCAGTCATTTCTTTTCTGGTAAAACACAAGTAATTTCATTTTATTAATGTTATTTGGTCCTCTGGTACAACCACCACATTTGTATCCTAACATCACAGCTCCAGGTGTTCAGGAAAGGAGGGCTAAAAATGTCATTAAACATAACAAAGACAAGAAAAAACAACTGGATTGGAATAAGTGTATATGAAGCAGATTCACGCCGGGGGTGGGGGGGGATAATACAACTGTGAGAGTTTTAAGAAATTGATATATAAATTATATGAAAATTCTAAAATGATGGGGAAAACTCAGAAAATTAAAACAAAATCCTCACCTAAAAAAGGTAAAGGGAGAGAAATCAGGAAATGCCATTCTAAATGCCTACTCACATAACTTTACAAAATTTTTATGCACGTCATCCATGTGTGAACTGAAGCTGTGGTTAATGAGAGTATCATTAGGAAACAATTAGTCATCCACATGTGACATTAAACAATGGACTACATTTCAACCATTTTGTAATTGACCACAAGATGGAAAGAATTTGAAATTCTGTTATGCTTATTGTTTGCTAATTATGTAACAGTATGTGATTGGATAGAGCAAATGTTGCCTTAAAAATTCTTTTCTAACAAGGTTCATACAAGAGTCCTTGAAAGACATTACAAGAATCACTTGTGTTCATCTGTCCTTTGATAGGAGGAAGGGAGAAGGAGAGGCATAAAACAGGGAGATGTATGGTCAGCAAAGGTTTTTACCATTGAGACAGAGTAGATATAGTGAGAAATCTAAGCTGAAAGGGACTTCTCGATGGATAGTGAGGTTCTCTAGATGCTCTTCTTTGTGGAAGATATTGCCTGGTTCCATTAATCTCTGAAATATTGGAGAAAATATATGATCCAAACCACATCTGCACACATAGAAAAGACAAAGCAAATGCTGAACATAAACAACACAAATTATGACATTCTCCAGTTAGATGGACAAATTGTCTACTAGTCAATATGTATAGGAAAGACATACAGATCACTACCTAAATGAGAGCAAATTTTAAAAGGAGGGCAACATGGGAAAATTATCTTTGAGAAAATGGAGATCTATTGTAATGATGTCAAGCTTCCCATGGAAACAATTTTTCAATTCCAACTGCTGATGAATGACAGTGAGAAAAAATTAGTCTCCAAAGAAATGGAGAGGAGGTGCATCACAATGAAATACAGGGTGCAACATATAACCAAAGTGGAAACAACAACAACAGCAAAACAGCTGGCATTGATATAGGTAACAATAATGAAATTTGAAGTTCCTTTTCTTTGCTAAGCTAAGAGATACTTAGCACCTAGTTCAGATTAAACCTCTGGTAAAAATAATAGAAGGTATGAACTCCTGTGTCCTGTTGCTGATGTAATAGGAAAGGGATGAACAGAGAGGGGCAATACTGTTTTCAAGGAAAAGCCCAAGAGAGAGAGAGAAAGTCAGAACATCTTGGGATAAGCATTGTGGAGGCAGGGCAGCTGCTGCTGGACTTAAGACTGAACTGAGAATAGAGCAGAACTGCAAAGAAGACTCTTGTGGTGGCAGAGTTAAGAAGGAGAAAACTTGTGGTATACAGACACTCTGTTTATCTGCTCTGTCAGTGTTGATGTTTGCTTGTGATACTTTGTGCAGAAGCCCTGGGACCTTACTGGAAGCTCTGAAAGATGATCTTCTGGTTGTATGTTTACAGAAGTCCTGGAGGAGAGTTTTGGAGATCTTGGGCTTTTACTGATGATTTGCAGTGAATTCTTGGACCTTGTTTGTGGGTCTGTGTTGATTTCTATGTTGAAGATCTGTGTTGACTTCTCAGACCTTGTTGGTGGGTCTCAGTTGATTTCACAGGCAGATAGTGAACTGATGATGGTGCCGGCAATGTTCATGAATATTATTGTGGCTCTGTCAAGCTTCGTCTTCCCAGAAACAGGAACTGTGAAGGATTTGAAGTGGACTGGACCTTGCAAACTTTGTTATGGAATGGGAACTGGACAAAGAACTGTACAGGAGCTGGACAAGGAACTGGGAGCTGCCTGCTGTTGAACCCAGGTGACAGTTGGAGCTGGTACCATGGAAGAGGAACCATGGAAGCTTAGAGCTAGCCTTGAGTCAGGCTGAAAGAAGACTTTATTTGGATACTGAGTACTAACTGAGAAGATTATGATTTACTGTGACCTAGGGGTGGAGAACTTTGACTTTTGTACTTTGTGATTGAATTAAGGATTTTGTGATTTATTAAATGATTGTTCTTTGTTCCAAACTTTGTGAACATTGTAGTGGAAACTATGTGACCATTTTCTGTGATAAATTGTTGGGAATGCTATATGTTGATTTTCTGTGTTAAGTTGTAATATTGTGAATGCTGTACTTAGATTTACTGTGAATGTTTTATTTTGATTTGTTATGGAATAAATATAATGTTCACTATACTGTGTAATCAGAAACTTAAAAGCTGTTCACAGTAGCATTCTTCTGAAAAGTTGCTGGTGCTTGGCTTTACAATATAGCACTTTAAGGTTTGCAAAATGCTTCACATTAATAATATAATTTAACCTTTGTAACAACCTTGAGAAGTAGTTGCTATTATTTTGATTTTACAGATGAGGAAACCAAGGGTTAGAGTTTAAGTGACTGATCAGTGGTTGTCTAAATCAACCTTTGAATTTGACTTCCTGATGAAAGAATAAAAGAGTTGTTCACATGGAAGAGCTTTAGAGGATAGGTGTTTTACTGGAACCCTCACAACGCCAAGAGGAAGCAAGCTGTTTGGGGGCTTACCTCCCTGTGAAGAACTCAGGAATCTTATGTACAAAAGTCACATAAGACAGGCAAACATGGAGGGGTTATAATAAGTATCACTGGAGGAGAACTCTGAAATCAGTATGGTTATTTAAGTATTCAAGTATTCCATTCTCACCATAAATAGCACTCCTTAATTGTATTCTTTGGGGGCAGCTAGGTGGTGCAGTGGAAAGAGTGCTGGCCTCAAAATCAGGAAGATTCAAATCTTCCTGAGTTTGAATTCAGTCTCATACAGTTACAAGTTATGTGACCTTGGGCAAGACACTTAACCTTGTTTGTCTCAGTTTCCTCTTCAGTCAGAGGAGTTGGAGAAGGAAATGACAGACCACTCAAGCATCTTTGCCAGGAAAACCCCAAAGCAGGTCACAAAGAGTTGGACACAATAGACAAACTAAACAACAAGGAGTATTCCTGATAAATAGATGTTTGACCATTGGTTTATATATTTTTTAATAGTATTTTATTATTCTTCCCAATTATATGTCAGGACAATATTTAGCATTCATTTTAACAAGATTTTTTGAGTTCCAAATTTTTCTTCCTCCCTCCTCTTCCCTCTTCTGAAAATGATAGGCAGTTTGCTATAGCTTGTACATGCACTATCAAGTACTTTTCATAGTGCCTAGCACAGAGTGGGTATTTGACAGTTACTTATTCCCATACCTTTATTTCTCTCAACTGACAGAAACTTAAAGAATCCAGGCTCACTTCCATACTATAATGAGGCGTCAAAACAGGACTTTTATGGAAACTTTTAATAAAAATGCAAAGGAGTAGTAATACTGGTACTGAATTTCAGGTTAATTATTCTCACTACTTCCAGATTCATGGCATCACTAAGATGAGTAGGTTTCAAGAGGGAGCTGTCTATATAATATATGGAAAAGATTTCAGGATTTGAAGAAAAAAAAAAATCTCAAGGTTGAATCCTAGGTCTGTAATAAATGAACTCTATGACCTTAAGCTAGTCTGTTTTCCTCTGGGTTTTAATTTGCTCATTTTTAAAATAGAGAAGTGGTACAAGATAACGTATATGATTTCTATCAGCTCTAATATTCTTTGACCCTATTTTTAGCTGTTTTGTTCATCTGTTTATTCATAGGGTTTGGGAAGATACCTGAGACCTGAAATACAAGCGATAAATCAATTAGTATTAACTTGCATGTAGTTGATTCTAGGTAACATTTTTGGCCGACTTCTTTCAAAATCAAATTACTAGTAAAGAACCTATGTATGTTGGTAATACATGGTACAAAAGGTTGTCATTGCTAACATTTTTGCTGAAAATCCCCTAAGAGCATCAAAACAATTATTTTTTTCCCCTCTTCTCTTTCAAACATTTTAAACTCCTATAAGAGTTGATATGGTAGAACCTAGGGGGAAAAAGTGTAGAGTTGTCTAAAAATAGCCTTAGTTTCTGTGAACAAAAAAGAATAAAAAAGGAAGAGGGAGAACTAGACCCAAGCCCAGTTGTATTAGGAAATAGGCATATTTCCTTTGAAATAGCTGAAAAAAGGCAGTAAGAACTGTACTGAAAAATGGTATTGGTAGAGATTAAATTAGAAAAAAAAAATTGTCCTAGAAAATTATGGAAAGTTTCTAATTTAAACGTCATATTCAGTCATGATTTTCTTTAATGGGACCAACCCACCAGCACCACCATACATATCCTCATTAAATATAGATGCTCCAGAGCATTTTATATACCAGCTTCTATCAGAACAACGTAGGGATCATTGTTTGTTAGCTAATCCTATATACTTCTATGTAAAAAGGACTCAAGAAGTATTTAATTCAAATCCTATGTGGAGCATGAATATTCTTCTAAATATGAGTCAGTGTATGGTAGTGGAAAGATCGTTGAATTTAGAGGCCTGGGTTTGAAGCTTGACTACAGCTTATTTTCAGGGTGACCTTGGGCACATCACTGAACTTCTCTAGATCTCTCTGGGAATTAGTGAGTTCATTTATAAAATAAAGGGGCTGGACTGGGTGATCTCTAAGTTCCTCATAGTTCTAAACCCTATGACCCCAAACAAGCAATCATTTGAACTCTGCTTAAAGATTCATCTATAGCAATGTTAAATTCATTACCTACCAGGACAACCTAATCTATTTTGAAATAACTCTAATTCTTAGAAAGTTAAAAAAAAACCTTAAAAATAAGGTTTTATTGAGTTGTTGTCTATAAATTCTAATAAGTTATCCTGGTTTTGTTCTCTGGAGTCAAGAAGAATAAAATTAATTCCCTTTCAACATATTTATCACTCAAATATTTGGATGACAATTACCTTTAGTTTCCCAATTCAACAAGCATTTATTAAGTGCTCTTCTATGTGGCCAGTACTGGGGATTAATAATAAAAATAAAAAGAGCCCCTGCCCTCAAATAGCTTACATTCTCTTGACTACTTATGAGAAACTTCTACAGATAAAAGTTCGCATTTGTGTAGCACTTTAAGTTTGCGAAACACATTAAAAGTATTATCTCATTTGATATAATAACTCTGGGAGTTAGATGTTATTATTGTCAGCATTTTACAAATGTGGAAACTGAGGCAGATTGTAGTTAAGTGCCTTACCCGGGCTCAGACAACTAATAAGTATCTGAAGTCAAATTTGAATTCAGGTTTTCCTGACTCCATGTTTATTGCTCTGTAAACTGCACCACCAAGGTACCTCATAAGGAATAAGTACATTCAAGTTTTTTCACCATTGTGCTAACTTAACCTGTAGGGAATTCAATTTTTTAATCTCTCTCCAATAATTTGGCATCCAGAACTGAAAGTGTAATGATTCATTTTCATTTAAGGAAGAGAGACATAGTTCATGCTCACAGTGTTGCTCTATTAGTATTAAAACAAGAGTTTCAGTAAACATGTGTATCAGTCTGTGACATTGGCATCTGGGTACCTTTTGTTCCAATTTGGGATATGTCATAATATCAGAAGCTAGTCAGTTCTACAAGGACCAGCAACTGACCTGATTGATTCCTGTATATTTGTACTCACTCTGATTTATTCTTAGGAAAAAACCACAGAAGCTAGTAACTTTTATAAATATATGAATACAGGGCAAGCAGATGTTTGACATCTTTGAATAAAAGAGTCATGACTAAGCTACATATGCAGGCATACCAGGCTGGGTAAATTTCCTTTATGGTAAAATTCCTTTAGTGTTCCATGGATTTATCAGTCATGTAGCTATTTCTGTCTGCCCATTCCTCTTCTGCCCTTGGGGGATAAAAGGCCTGACTAGACTGCCTCAGAACTCAGGCCTCCAGATGTGATCTATCCAGGGCAAAGTGTAGCAGGCCTATCACCTCCCTAGACTTTTATTAAGAGTGTCCAAGACTATATTAGCTTTTTCAACTGACATATCATACTGTTAGATATTAGATGTAGCAGCATAAAGGTGCCTGATGTGTATTTTCTACTGTTCTCGGGGTCACTTGGCAATAGCAAATGCCATGGTGTTGATGTAGAATTGTAACAGTCCAGCACATCTTACTATTCTTGTCTGAAAATAAGAGCAGGAAGAACCAGGACACATAGAGCTGACTGGCAATGAAGCAGGCACTTATTGTCCTCTCAACCTTTTTCATCAATGACTCTTAGTGGGCTTGCTTTAGAGCAGTGATTCTCCACCTTCCTAATGCCGTGACCCTGTAATACTCATATGCGGGAGTATCTGCATGTGGGCGGACCCGCCTGGAGACAGATAGAGAAGTGGTGTCTTGGTTCCTAAGACCATCAGAAATATGTGTTTTCCAATGGTCTTAGGCGACCCCTGTGACTCCTGTGAAAGGGTTGTTTGACCCCCAAAGGGGTCCTGACCCACAGATTGAGAACCACTGCTTTAGAGGGACATAAAAACAAAAACTGAAAGGTTGATTATCGATTTTTCTCTTCCTCAATTTTTAACTCCAGTGACTTTTCCAGAAGTTTTATTCTATTGTAGAGTCTCCTAAATGAGATCCATGATCACTCAAAAAAAAAATCAGTCTAATTATCCACACAAGAAAAACTAAGCAGAAAAAGAATGACTACTTGAGAGGAAAATGTGATTTGATGGACTATTTCGAGGTCATCCATCAATGTGTATATATAGATATAGATATAATGTATGTATGTATTAGTGTCATACTGTATATATTCATATATACACATATTCCTGAATGGTGTGGTAATTGCATATGTGTGTACATACAAAATATAACATGCCTATATACATATAACATATGTGTTGTGCACATGTATAGATAACAATATGACAATGTATTATGTGTCAGATAAAAAGTTAATATGAATTTATAAACCATACCAATGGAAGTTTGATAGACAACACTGGCAAACTTCCAATGCCAGGTGAAAGAGAGAGGGGCAATCAACAATGTAAAGGAAGATATGGAAAGTGGCCCAGGTAGTCAGGCATGGGTGGTCTGTCATCATGTAACAGCAAGCACCCAGCATACCCAGGATGGCCTGCTAGCACAGGTTCTTGGATATGCTTTTCTAGGAAATACTGTTCAAAAAGGGGTTAACAACTCTACTTTTAAATACATTCACTAGTTTAGGGGACAGGTCAGCATCCTGAATAGCAGAGATAGTATAGAGAAAATACAAGCAGAGAAATTAGCATGAAGACCAACAGACAAGGCTCTGACTGCCAGAATCAAAGTAATATTACTAGACACTTTACTTACACCACTGAATCAAGAGAGCCTTTCCATCTAAGCAGTCAGAGGGCTCTAAACATACAGCTCCTCAGAGTCTCGGCCAGAAAATCAAAAGTTCCTTCTCATGAGCGAACCTTCAAAGGAAAATATTAAATCAGAGTATATAAATACTTCTCAGAATCAGAAGGCATCAGAACTCTTGTGACTCAATGCCTAATTAGGTTAGTACCAAAATGTTTGAAAGCCTGCCTTCAAGCAAGCCTCCCCCTAAGCAAGCTTTTCTTTAAGCAAGTTCCTCCCCCAATGGACTCTATGTGATTCAGAATGTATCACAGCTGTGGACATAGGTCTATTAACATGTGGGGAGGATGTTATTGCCGCATTAACATTGAACATCTACATCTTTTTTTTTTTTTGGTACAAACTTGAGATTTCATTGGCATAGAGAACTCTCAGGAAAGAAACTTCTACTAGCAATGCAGATCACTATTTTACAACTTGTAGTTTTAGAATTTCTTGTGACACTGAGAAGTTGACCAACTTGCCCATGATCACACGACTACTATATATACAGGTTGTGATATAAACTCATGTTTTGCTTACTTCTAAATTGGTGCTGTAGCCATTATACATGCAGCTTCTCATAAGTGACATTATTAGATTGTCCAAATTAATGATATCTCATAAGCATTGCATTTTTGGAGTATATACCATTTGAATTTTCAAAATGTCTTAAAATATTATTTTACTTACATATACAACTTCCACTTTTCAGCATCTTTAAAATTGCAACATATCAATGTAAATGTGTATATACATATACAGTATGTACATATGTACGTTTGTATGTATGTATTTATGTGTGTTTGTGTTTGTGTGTATGTGTGTGTATTAAAGAAGAAACATAATATGTTGTCTAGAACCAGTGACCAATGATTTTTTTTTTCTCTCCAGTGATAAGTATATGTTGCTAGCACACAATTTTAAATTACCTCTCTAAAGTTTTCTTCCACCTTTACTCATCCCTTGTCAATTCCAAAACCTTTTTTTTTTTTTAAGTTTATTCTGGTACAAATATATCTAATTTCTTTTGTCTCCATATTCTATAATAGAATGGTACAGTGAAGGGATTGCTAATTTATTTTTTTTTCTTTTGTAACTTAGTAGTACTTACTGGCTTATTGCTGAGGTACAGAGCTTTTCTTTTCCTTTTCTTTTCTTCTTTTCTTTTCTTTCCTCTTCTTTCTTTTTTCTTTTGTTGTTGTTTTTTTTTTTTTATTTGTGGTAACAATGTAGAGAAGTCTGGTTAATTTTTCCATAAGGGTATCATTGATAATTATAGAAAGAATCACCTAATCACTGAGAGGAGTTATCATGCTTGGAATAAAAAAGGCTTGTACATGTAGTCCTTAAACATCAGAACTGAGTCACTGAACTCGAGTTTTTCTAGGGACTTAGTAAGACAAACTTTAAGAATCACTCTGCTGAGGGAAAATTGTGAGAAAAGAAAGGAGGAGATATGCTCAGTGAGAACAGACAAGGGCAGTGAGGGAGCAGAAGAATAGAGAAAGAGAGAGAAGCAATATAGATAGGAGCAAAGTGATAGTGGGGTTGGGAGATGAGAGCAGAAAAGTTTCTATTTGATTTGAGAGGCAACGAGAAGAGGTTAAGTGATTTACCAAAGGTCACACACTGAGTCAGTGGCAGTACTTCTTTCAACATTCTTATTTTGGGTTTCTTCTCTAATTCCTTGTATCTACACAGAAATAGACATTCTATGTGATTTTCTCTATTGCAAATCTTTTATACTTTAAGTCAGAAAGCCGTGTTTAGAGTGTTGTGTAGGTGGTCGTTTTTAATGCTGGACTTTTTTTTTTCTTTTTGGGAAAACTGCTGGTATAGCAGTCTTCCTTGACTCAGAAGTGAGACAAATAAAAGACAAATGTGTTAATCTACTGAGGCTGTTGAAATGAAAGTTTGCTTTGAAGTAGGATACTAGAATACATATGAGATATGTGCTGTTCTTGTCATGAGAGCTGGCACCTGAGTTTTCTGTACTCCAGCAGAAATAATGACAAGCTAACAGAGACAAAGTCAGAATAAGGAAAAAAGAGATTGAAGAAGAAGAAAAAAAAATCACTGACTCAACCTGTGACCAACAAAGGACAAATAATAATGGTGCAAAGTAAATTACCACTCTGGGAAGCATTGGCATAAATATCAAATTAGTACAGCTATATTTTGGGACATAATTTTGGTAAAAATTATGTATCTGTGTGTAGTTAACAGTTCATTTTGGGTCAAAAATTAAGTAGTGTAATAACATACATTTTAATGTATAACGATCAAGTAAAATCTTTTTTGTCATTTTATTACTATGGTGTGAATGGCTTAATATTCAGATGGTTTAAAATGCTTATTTTAAAAATTCTTTGAGGACAGGAAAAAGTGGGGGGAGTTCTGGAAAAAGATATGCCCAATGACTACAACAATGTAAACTGAAATAACAACAAAGGGAATTGAAAATTGCAATTATAGTGAAAAAGGATGAGCCCAAAAGTGAAGTGTGAAATGGTACCTTCTTCCCTCCATTGAAAGCTGGATAACTATAGTTATGAAACATTATACATACTGTCAGATATAGTTGATATGTTGGTTAATTTTGCTCAGTTGATTTTTTAAAAATGATGCAAGGACTGGCTTCCTTATTAGAGAAGAGAGAAGAAATGTTTTCAGAAAAGGATTGTAATGGAAAAAAAAAAGAAAAGAATAAAAGCAAAATTAGTTTTAAAGAATTCTAGATTTTCTCCCAGACTTGATTAGATTTTAGATTTGTATCTAATTGACATGAGTTTCAAGACTTGATTCAGGAAACTTTCAAAGGTTTCAAACTTTCAAAGGTAAATGAATGAGAAAATTTTGTGAAGAGAAAAAAAATTATAACAAAGCTAAAATGAGGAAAGTTTTCAACAAAGAATTTATCACTATTCCTATGATTAATCAATCTTCCTACATCTTTCTTCTTGGCTATCTATTAAAAGTCAAATTCTTTTTAATTGAAATTCCACAATTGTTAAAATTTCATTTTGGAGAAAATCTACTAACACATACGTCAGACACTGTGTGGGACTGGCCACAGGTCACTGATTGCCAGACCAGCTCAATACAGTTGTCCTTCAAACTAGGGATCGTAGAGAAAGGGCAAAGATAAGAACCATGATTTCTTTTCACTCTCACCTACAAAAAATCCAAAGTTAACACAAATTTTTAAAGAGCTTAAAAAGAACAAATTCTGAAGTTCTGAATTTGGAAAACAATATTTACAATCCTGGAGAATTTCAACTTAAGACCCTAACCCACAAGATGAAACAGAGCACCCCACCTTCTATGGTAGATGATGGCAGGATGTAAATTTCCTCCTATTTCAGAGGAATCTCATAGACACTAATCTAGGGCGCAGGCAACATCAAATTATACACATTACAAAGGGAGAGGAGAAAAGAACAGAAATCAATTTCTCAAACCTGCCTTTCCCCCTTCTCCCACTATAAGTACAATCCCCAGCAAGGCATGTCACTCTGTATCCTAATTTCCCACCTCCAAAATGAAATTTACGTAAGTGATTCTTATTGTGTTGGAGATTGATCAAGTAAGCCCCTGATCAAGTTGGTGAGTGTCTCCATAATCAACTTGATGACATTTCAAGTCAGACTATTCTCAGGCAACATCCCAGAGTCACAGATTTAGAGCTGGAAAGATCTTTAGAGTTCATGGAATCTAACTTGATTTTACAAATGAAGAGATTGAGGTCTAGTAATGTTCAGGGACTTGCTTAGTCACACGGCTGATAAGTGTTCAAGAAAGGATTTGAACACTCTGTCTTAACTCCAGTCTATTGCTCTAGCCACTGTATCATAATGCCTTGATTATGAGGCACATGAAAAGAATTTCTTACAGAGTAGAACTCACATGGTCACATTTTACTGAATGGACTTTAGAGATTTGAGGAAGCCTCTGGTGATTGTTTGATGGATATTCAATAGGACAGTCTTGTTGAAAGAACTGCCCCTTCCATCGTATAGATAGAAGAACATATCCTTTTTAAACCCTTCTCTCCCTCTCCCACTCCTTCTCGCTTTTGATCTGCAGATTATAGAGTATCAAAGAATTGAAAGAGATTTTTCACTTTCCCCTCATGTAGTAACCAAAAAATTATAACTTGCAAAGGAATCACAAAGCAAGCCACTTATACTTGCCCACCCAAGCCAGAGCAGGGATTTCCTTTGAATCTACTGAATCTGAACCTCTGAGTCCTGGTGGCCTTCTTCTGCCTTTCTGTTATTTCCTTTTCTGAGCACAGGTGAGAAACTATTGATCCTGAAAATGCATGTTCTGCCTCTGGATGTTATCTTATGTTCAATAGTGACTTGAACAGTTCCCAAGGACTTGAGTTTCTTAATCTGAGAGAGGTTCTAGCTTGCAAATGGAGATTCTTGACTCATTTTTTACCTAGCCTTAATCACTGAATAGGTGTTGCCTCAATCAAACTGAAACCTGAAAAACTTCAGCTTCAAAAGATCAAGTGTTGAGGACCACAGGCAAGTGGAACTCAGACCCTGATGGCTGCACAATCCCTCTCAGGTGTTTGGCCTGCTGATGGCCTGGATAGGTTCCCCATCACCCAGGAAAAGTGCACAACTAAACAGGTATTAGGATTAGGTCCTCAAGATAAGGATGGCATTTTACTCCCATGGCCTGGGAACAGAGAAGAGTGCCATATCCGCACACTTGTGCATGTGTAACTCCATGCTCAAGCAGATTCCCAAAAGAATGCTAATGTGAACAGCTTTTAAGATTTGGATTACACAGTATAGTGAACACTCCATTTATTCAATTACAAATCAAGGCAAACATTCACAACAAATCATAATGTCACATTCACAACATTACATCTTATCACAGAAAATCACAATATAGTGTTCATAACAGCTTAACATTAGAATGGCCACAGAGTTTTCACTACAGTGGCCACAATATTTAAAACAAGGAAAAAAAGAATAATCATCTGGTTTCCCTAAGGGGGAAATCCTCCTCACTTAATCATTCAATCAATTCACAATACAAAAATCAATCTTCCACTAATGGGGCAATCTTAACTTAATCAGTCACTCATCTAGCAATCAGTCACTAAGTATCATAAATCACAAGATACAATCATTAGAAAATTACACAAACCCTCCACTCCTCAGTGTCTAGTAAACTCATTCAATATCCAAGGAGAGGCCTTTTCTTCATATTGACTCTGGGTAGTCTCTCAGATTCCCTGGATCCCCTTCCATGGTCCCAGTTTCTATCTGAATCCACCAAACAGTCACCTGGATTCAGGGGCAGAGAGTTCCCAGGTTCTCATCCAATCCTCTGAGGTAGACAGCTCCCAGGTCTTTGTCCAGTCTTCCAGGCAGACCCTGATACACACTGAAGTTCACAGGGTCCAGCACTTCTCAGACCCATGTCAGCAGGGGAAGACAATTAAGGAAAAAGGATTATGGCTCTATAAATATGTGCCTTTGATAATAAACATTGGCTCTTTACTTTCACTATTAGAGAGTCCCTTCTCTTTTTATGCTTCCACTAGTAACCTCTGGGTCAGTGACTCTTTCTCAGCCCTGCTTGAGAATGGCGGGGCTCCGATACTTGCTCAGCCCTGCTGTGGGTCAGCAGCACTTCCCAAACTTGGTTCCCCACAATCAAGGTGTCCCAGTGCATCCTGGGCCATCTATAGTAATCCTAACCTATATCTTGCCACTGGAGCCAGATTTCTCCAGAGGAGAAAGTGAGGCTGGTGACTTTGCACAGCCCTCCCTAATTCAAATTCAATTCATGTACAAGTCATGGCATCACCATCCTCATGTCTTGGCCCTCTTCAAGAACAAAGGAAAAACAACAGCAACCAAGTAAAAAATAAATACAAATAATATATTAATATATAATATGACCTATATTATATGTATCAGTATACTTTTCAAACTAAACCCGTTATTTCATTTGTAGAGAAAGTACCTAGTAATGAACTTCCTCTAAAACTGCAAATCACCAGTTTTCCTATAAATTATAATTTTAGAGGGTTGTCTAGGGTCACACTGAGAGGCCAAGCGATTCACCCAAGGATACAAGTCAGAAATATATATGTGTTCATCTGTGCATATATACCTACATGTATACATAAATGTATAGGTATAAGTGTATATCTATGTGTGTATTGCATGGGCATGTACATATGTATTATTGCATGTATGCATGTGTGTATACATACATGCATTTGTATATCTATTATTGTTTTTTTAACTTTTATTTATTTTAGTTTACATCATTCATTTCCACAAGATATTGAGTTACAAATTTTCTCCCCATCCTTCTGCTAATGACCACACCAAAACAGATATCCCATTGCATAACCCCTCTCCCAATCTATTCTCTCCTATGTTCTCCCCCATCAGCTCTCTCACTTTCCGGTAGGGCAGGATGGATTTCCCTACCACAGTGTCTATGTATCTTAATTTCCAGTTGGATGTAGTTTATAATAATAATAATAATAATAATAATAATAATAATTGTGTATATATATGTATATATATGTATATTTTAACATTTGATTATAGAACTTCAAATTCTAGATTCTTTCTCTTCATCCTTTGTCACCCACCCCCCACTGGAAGGACAAGCACTCAAATACAGACTGAACATGTATAATTACGCAGAATCTCTCCACAGTGGGCATATTGTGAGAGACTAACTACATGGCCCTTCTTCCTACCCCACTTTCTCCCCCCCCCCGTTCCCCTCTCTACCCTGTGCCTGTCCTGCTACAGAAGTGTGCACTTCCATCAACCCTCCCCCCCACCCTGCCTTCCCCTCCATCATTCCACCTCTCATCCCCATTCCCCCCAGTCTTCTGTGTGGCAAGATATTCAGTTTAGAATTTATGTCATTCCTTCCCTGAGCAAAGTTCAGCGAGAGTAAGGTTGACTCTTTCCCTTTTGCCTTCCTGTTCTCCCCCTCTATTGTAACAATTATCTCTTGCCTCTTCCATGAGATGCTCAACACCATTCTGTCTCTCCCTGCCTCCTCTCAATTTAATCCTCTCTCACATCAGGATTTCACCTTTTAGAATATTGTCCCTTCCTATTAAATTGATCTTATGCCCTCTATGTATTCATAAATACACATACTCCGATATGTGCTTGTATGCATATATAAAATCTCTTATATAGATGTATGTGTATGTATATGTAAATATACATTTGTATTCCCTTCCCCTATCCTCATACTGAGA
>CM053588.1:158241053-158265126 GCA_028646515.1 Pseudochirops corinnae | reverse complement strand
AAAAAATACATTAACTCAAATGACAAAAGAGGCCCAAAAAGCCAATGAGGAGAAGACTGTCTTAAACAGTCAAATTTGCCAGATGGAAAAAGAATCTCAAAAGCTTTCTGAAGAGAATAATTCTTTCAGAATTAGAGTGGAGCAAATGGAAGCAAATGACTTTATGAGAAACTAAGATCATATTAAACAGATACAAACAAGTGAAGAAATAGAAGGCCATGTGAAATATCTTCTTGAAAAAACCACTGACCTGGAAAATAGATCTAAGAGAGATAATTTAAAAATCATTGGACTACCTGAAAGCCATGATCGAAAAAAGAACTTAGAAAGCATCTTTCAAGAAATTCTCAAGGAAAATTGCCCAGGTATTTTAGAATCAGAGGACAAACTAGAACTTGAAAGAATTTACCAATCACCTCTTGAAAAAGATCCCCAAAAGAAAATTACTAGGAATGTTATAGCCAGGTTCTGGAGTCCCCAGATCAAGGAGAAAATATTACAAGCTGCCAAGGAGAAACAATTTGAATACTGTGGAAACACAATTAGGATAACCCAGGATCTAGCAGCTTCTACATTACAGAACTGAAGGGCCTGGAATATAATATTCCAAAGATCAAGGGAACTAGGATTAAAACCAAGAATCATTTTCCCAGCAAAATTGAGTATAATGTTGCAGGGGAAAATATGGTCATTCAATAAGGTGAAGGACTTTCAAGTATTCTTGCTGAAAAAACCAGAACTGAAAAGAAAATTTGACACTTAAATACAAGAAGCATGAGAAGGTAAACATGGAAAAGAAATCATAAGAAATCTAAAATTTAATTAAATAATTTTTAAGAATCTAAAAATATTAATTGTTTAAGGTGAAAGCAATTTTTTTGGCTATGAAAAAGCATTCCAAAGAGCACAGTGGAAGAAGTAAGTAGCATTTGGTGAAGACTTTGAGCTGGGAATAGAATGAGATGGGGAATGGAGTTTGGATGGTAACCTAAAGGGAGGGGTTCTGAGTCACTAAGATGTGTGTCAAGCTCATAACTGAAAGAAGTCAAGGAAGAAAAGAGATAAAACAGACGATGGAGTTTCAGACATGGAGAACAACCTGGAATATTCAAATTTATATAGATCAAGAGCAGCACCTGATTTACAACTTTTACTCTTTATGAGTTTCCTGAGGGCACAAACATCTTAAGTGACTTGCCCAGGATCATACATCCTTTACATGTTAGAGAATACATTTTTTTATTTTGAAAGACTTAATCAAGAGCAGATGGTAGGGTGGGCCTACACAACCATCGAAATTTCTTTCCAGACTCGATAGTTAATTAATTTATAATCTATCTATATAGATTGGCAAATTAGTAGCAGAAGTATGTTCTTGAGGTAAGAGCAAGATATTGGAAAAGAATAGGGCAGGGAGGAGATTGAAGGAGGGCAGAAAGTCTTCTATGGAGGTAATTTCTGAGCTGTATTTCAAAGGAAGTTATATTTAATGAGGAAGAAAGATGCTTCTGGCTTTGGAGACAGGGAAAGAGAGTTTGAAATGTAGCCAGGGTTTATGGGCTTGATTTTTACCTCTGCTCCTTCTGTGATAAAACTCAATCTCCCTGAACCTAATCTACCAAACTAGGAGTTTGGGCTATATAGCCTCAAAAGACCCTATAGAATCCATTATCCTTATTATACACTAGGTTAAGTATTAGGAAGATTTAACTCAAAAGAATAAATATGCCATAGTAGAATTTGAGGTGGCAAGGTAATGATGTGGGCTAGATATTTAGAGGTTAGACCTAATTAATACTCATTAAACTCACATATAGCCAAATAACTATTTAGTAATTCACTTCTGACTTCTAGAAAAATAGAAAGATTGTTTCCTTGAAGGAACTCAAGGAGAGAAAGGTTATGAAAAATAAGTAATTCTATTTCTTTTCATATTTCCTCTTATCTTCACACCAAATACTTCAGCTACTGAACAAGTAGGAAGTTTTAGATGAGCTGACAGAGAAAAAAAAAAACCCACAAAACTCAACTTTTTCTCCCTGACCTGTCCTTCCTCTGCATTGGCCCAACATAGCCTGAAGCACTTTCCAGGCCTTGTCTAATCCCTATGTGAAGCCCCTAAGGTAAACCTAATGCCTCTCAGCTGTTCTGTAAACTGTTAAAATAATGATCACGGGTAAGAACAAGGAGCTTCTCTTCCCTAACTTCAGAGTGCATTAGTTCTTAGACTCAGATGCCAGAACAGTCTCCACCTAAGTTCTTCTCTTTGGAAATTGACTACATTCATGACTATAACCACTTCTGGGCTGAAATTGGGATGTCGTTGGAGTCTCAAAGGCATAGGATTTTAAGAATGTTCAACGATTTTTGTGCTTTTGGAGCCTTGGAATTTTACTTCCATCGGAAATTTTCAAGAGTATTTATTTATAAACAGTTCTGTATAGATGAGGGAATAAGGATGAGATTGGGGTATGGGAATTATAGTAATATATAGTGTAGCCTTTATAGCATTCCTAATTCACCTAATATATTGTCATTCCTAAAGGACCTTCCCTGGGCATGCCCAGATCCCCTAATATAGAGGCACTCTTAGTCTTCAACCACATGTATAGCCTCCTTTAATTGGCTAAGTAGCCAGAAAAACTACTTTTTCCTGCTACACGTAGAGAGCGAAGGATACAATTCATCTAAAGCTCAGGACTTATGACCTGGAATGGTGAGAGCAGAAAGATGTCCTTCCCCAACTCTATCTTTTACCCCCGACTTGCAGAAAGGGGCTGGAGGCACTTGTTTCTCTTTCGTTTCATTTGTCCTTCTCAGTTTCAGGGGCTGGCAATAATCCCTACCTGACTAGTTCAGGTCATTAAGGCCTTGGAGCCAGGGTTACAAGCAGGAGAGTGAAGCCGCAACTTGGCATAGAAGACCTTAGAAGCCAGAGAGTCTGAGACAAGAGCTCTGGCTGAGAGTATGGAGTGGGAAAGATTTGGCTTTAAAGTAGGACCATGTGCTCTACATGAACTGAAGTAAGCGATGAACCTAACCCCCTTACCCTCCCCAGAGAAGGGATGGTTCCAGGGATGGGAGGAGGATTAAGCTTCCCATACGTTGAAGGAGCATATACACACATGCATACATACATAAATGCATACATACATGCATGCATGCATACACATATAAATACATACACACATACACCTATATACATATATACACACATATACACATACACATATACACATTCATATGTATACAATAACTACATATGTAATTAATCCTTTGAAGTAAATATTCCTCTGTAAAAGTTAATCTGACTATTGGTGGCTAAATGGAATTGAGGTGCAGAAGACCATGTAGTAGTCTTGAAGGAAAATCATTGGTGGAGGTGTGTAATGGTAATGAGAACTTGAAGAACTTCTCTGCTCCTTAAAAGGTGTGGGTGAATTTGAAGACATTTCCTGATTTGAAGATATACTTTACCCCCTAATAGTGTGCATGTGCTCACATGGAGCCTGGTTGGGAGGCTTGTTTTTCCAGAGGTACAACTTCTGTTGCTTTGTAATCAAGTGGGTCAGGAGGAGGACTGAAATGTTCTCTGACCCTGGAGAAAGCTATATATAGCTCTGAGGCGAGGTTTTGCTTTGGGGCTCACTTTGGGAAGAGTTGTGTGATGTGGACAGATAAGACTCTGGGCAGCTGTTGAGCCCTCAGGCTTTGAAAACTCAGATGTTGGTGGTTCTCTCTCTGGTGACTAACTAAGTATGGATGTAATGGTTACACAGTGAGAAGCCCTGTCTGTTGAATTTTGTTATTTTACCTGTTTGTATTTTTGTCTGCTTGTAACTTCTGTTTGTATTCTCTGAAATTCCTGGTGCTGAATTTTTCCCCTAAATCAAATGTTTGATTGATTAAAGAAAAATTGTTAACCCTTTTTAAGTTGCTTTCCTTTAGAAAAACAGATCAAAGATCCTGTGCAAGCAGCCATCTTGGGTATGCTAGGATACTTGCTGCTGTAAGGAGTCAATGGCAGAGAGTATGACAGAGTGAGGAACATGTATCCTCATGCCCACATATGGCCCTCTAGGTGACCCTTGGACTGAATCTAAACTTCACAGAACAAATCCCCTTAATAAAAGGATTTGTTCAGTAAAACTTGGACTCAGTCAAAAGGCTAAACCCAAGGACCTAGAAGGCCTCATGTGACCTCGAGGTCAAAGCCTTCCCACCCCTGGCTCTGGACACTTACAATGCCTTAAGCATCCTGTAAAGGTCTGAGAGAGGGGTGAAAACATGATATACCTGCCATTTAGGTAGTGGGGACTGGGGTATAGAAGAGACACAAATAATTGTAGTTATCATTTACTAAGGTTCTTTAAGGTTGAGAAAGAGAAAGGAAAGAGACAGGGGCAAAGATGGAGGTTGGGAGAGGGAGAGAGAGGAGAGACAGACAGACAGAGACAGAGAGAGAGACAGAGAAAGAGAACAGAGGAATGACATAGGTAGCCTTTTGTTTTAGAAGTATTCTTTTGACAGCTGACTGGATGATGGATTAGAGTGGGGAGAGATTTGTGACATTGAAACTAGCCAACACACTTTTGCAATAATCCAGGCAGGAAGTGATAAGGACTTGTACTAGGGTAGTGGAAATGTCAGAGGAGACAAGGGAGCACATGTGAGAAATATGAAAATGATACAATGGACAGGGCTTGGCAATGGATTGGATATGGAGGGTGAGAAATAGTGAGGAGTTGAGGATGACACCTAGAGTGCAAACTGAGTGACAGAAGGAAGGTTGGTACCCTCAATGATAATAGGAAGCTTAGGAATAGGGGAGAGTTTGAGAGGAAAAAATAAATTTAGTTTTGGACCTAAAGAGTTTAATGTCTAGAGGACATGCAGTTCAAGATGTCTAATAGAGAGTTGGAGATGTCAAACTAAAGGTCAGCAGAGAGACAAGAGGTGGATAAGTAAGACTTGAGAATCACCAACATAGAGATGCTAATTGAATTCAAGGGAGCTGATGAGATGACCAAGCAAAATAGTTTAGAAGGAGAAGTGAAAATGTTTAGAGGACAGAGCACTTTGATTACTCAACATTTGTCAGAAAACTTGGAAGAAAATCCAGCAAAGGAAACTGAAGAGTGGTCAGACAGATAGAAGGAGAATGAAGAGAGAGTAATGTCACAAAAGCCTACAAGAAGAACATCAAAGAGAAAAACATGATCAACAAAGTCAAATGATGCAGAAAATCAAGAACAATAAGCCAACTGTTGTAAGGATGATTTAAAAGAAAGGAAAAAAAGCAGTCTAACAAAAGCAAGTCACATATAGCATGACAGGTCAAGAACTGAAAGGCCTATAGGCCATCTAATATTATCCCCCTCTTTTTATAGATGACGAGCCTGGAGTCCAGTGAAGTATTAATCATCTTAAGCCAGATTGCATGCTGATGCTATTATTCTCAACCCAGTGTCCTTTTTACTGTGTCATGAATCCTCTAACAGTATATAGAAAATTCCATACCCATAATCCCCATATCTACAAAGAGAGGGAGGTGTATTTGTTTTCTCTGCTATTTTCAGGTCTAAGCCAAGTCAAGATAATCATACAGAATTCAGTTTTGTTGTTTTGTTCTTTCCATTTCTATTATTGTACTCATGTATATTGTTTACCTATTTCTATTTCACTCTGCATAATTTCATGACTTTTCTTTGATTCTCTATATACTTCACAGTCATTGTTTCTTATATAGAGCACACACTATATTCCAAGATATTTGTGTACTACCATATGTTTAAGTCATTCTCAAGTTGATGAGAATCTTCTTTGTTTCTGGTCATTTGCTACCACAAACAGTATAGCTGCAGATATTTAGTTGCAAAAGACTTTTGTTTTTTTATCTTTTACCGCCTACCAAGAAGATCCATCAGTAAGAAGATAAGGGCATCTGAGTTACTTTTGCTTTGCAAAATTCCAAATTGGTTTCCAAAATATTTGGACCAATTCTCAATCAGTCCAAAATTAACTATTGAACAAATGAATTAATGAATGAATTGTGAAGTATTTATTGACTACTTATAGTGTGTCAAGCACTGACTGTATTAAGATCTGGTGATATAAACAAATAGAAAGTGAGGTGGCTCTTGCACTGAGATAGCTCCCATTATAATTAGGGAACAGAACACATATGAAACATAATTCAACTGCAGATCAGATAGAAAGGACTTGTGATCTGTCGGGTTCATCATGGCAAGGCCCAGGAGTCCTTAGGGAATGTCAGTAGTCACATAGAAATCCATGAGGATGTGTAGTGAAGGGCATATTGTAAAACTGTCCATGTTACTGGAAATTGTGGTTGTCTTTTGTTCTCAAAGATCACCGTGATGTCAGAGAGGTGTTACATTTGGTAAATCTCTACTTATTTAAATAATGTGAATGATCATGTCTTTTACCCAGTATGTATTTGAGGGTGTTGTATGGTTACATTATCACTCTCTTTATATGTGAAATAGGAGGATAGAGTAGATAATTCCCAGAGTTGGACTTGTCAGCTCTAAATCTATGAGCCTAAGATCTTAGAAATTAAAAAAAAAGGCATTATTAAAGTTTAAAGAGAGATATAAGACAAAGTAAAGGGGTAGGTAACAGAGAAGATGAGATTATGTTATTATATATTATTATTATTGTTATCATAATGTATGTTAATACCTTTTCTACTCTCCTAGGGTAGAGGGAAGAAGAGATGTAGATTAGTTGGGGGGGGGGGGTGTTTGTTTGCTTGTCCCTCCCTCTTTTATTTCTTTCTGATGGCAATGGAGCAACTCTCCTAATAGGAGATGACCTTTTTTTTTTTTTTTCCAGCAATAACACTGCACTCACAGCAGAAAAACATCATGGAAGGGAGAAGAAGAGAGGGAAGATATGGTATATGGAAGCCAACTAAAAAATCCTAGCTATGAATTCTGTCATCAAGTGTCCCAATGGAAAGGTTGAGGAAGTATGTGTCCCTAGAAGACACCCAGCTCCAAACTTTCTCTGGGAGATATTCTCTAGCCAGAAGCAATTGTGTAGGGCAGAGAGTGGGGGGGGGGGGGGGTAGAGAAGGCATCAACCTGATTATGTTCATTATACATGTGTAAGTATATTCATACAATGTTTATGTACATGCACATTAAATATATATGTGTTTTATATGTCTATATATATTCCTATCTAAGCACATATACACATATGTGTTTTCCCTAATAATAGAAGTTAAGATCTTTGAGAGCAGAGACTTGTCTTTTTGTCTCCAGCACCTAGTATACTATAAGTACTTTGTAACTGCTTCCTTCTGACTTGTTTCTCAATTGATTGTTTGACTTATATTTCAGATGTGTTTCAGTACCTTTCTTTGTTAGAACTTAATCATAAAATTTGGGGTTCTTTTTATTTTAAAAAAATATCCATTTATTTTTTAACATTATTTTTAAATTTTGAGTTCCAACTTCTCTCCTTCCCTCCAGTTCCTTTCCTACCCATTAAGAAGGCAAGCAATATTATATCAAGTTTACTTGTGAAACCATGCACAACTTGTTTCCATATTAGCCATGTTAAAAAAAAAAAGCAAGAAAAATAAGGTGAAAAAATTATTCTTCTATATATTACTATATTGAACTTAGAGTTCATCAGTTCTCTCTCTGGATCTGGACAGCACTTTTCATTGTGTCCTTCAAAATTGTCCAGGATCATTGCATTGATTTTAGTTGTTAAGTCTTTCACAGTTGATCATTATTACAATATTGTTGTCACTGTGTACAACGTTCTGACTCTGCTCACTTCACTGTGTATCCATTCACATAAGTCTTCTCAGGTTTTTCTGATATCATTATCATCATTTTTTATACCACAATTATTTTTCATCAAAATAATATATCACTTGTTCAGCCATTCCTCAATCGATTCTCTCAATTGCCAGTTCTTTGTAACCAAACCAAACAAAAACAAAACAAAAACAACCAGCTGGTATAAATATATTTATTTTTGTATATAGGGATTCTTTTCCTTTTTCTCTGATTTTTGGGGGAATACAGACTTAGTAGTGGTATTGCTGGGTCAAAGGGTTTTCAGTCCTTTAGCCATGGTTCTAATTGTTCTTCAGAAAGGTTGGATCATTTTATAACTCCACCAGCAGTGCATTAGTGTTCAAATTTTTTCAGATCCTCTCCAGGACTTGTCTTTTTCCTATTCTGTCATATTAGTTGATCTAGTAGGTTTGTGGTGGTACTCAGAGTTGTTTCAACTTGCATTTCTCCACTGAAGTGTGATTTAGGGCATTTTTTCTTTCATATGGCTATAGACAACATTGATTTCTTCTTCCAAAAATTGCCTATGTGTATTATACTTTGACTATCAATTGGAAAAAGGTTCTTGTCTTTTTTTTTTTTAATTTGGTTCAGTTCAGTTCAGAAATAAGGTCTTTATCAGAGAAATTTGTTGTAAAATTTCCCCCTCCAGTTTTCTGCATCCCTTCTAACTTTGGCTACATTTGGTTGTGTTTGTACAAAAAAAAAAAGTCTTTTCTTCAAAATTATCCATTTTACTTCCTGTAATCCTATCAGCCTCTTATTTGGTCATAAATTCTTCCTTCATTCATAGATATGGACAGGTAAATTTTCCCACACTGCCCTAATTTTCTTTTGATATCACCCTTTATGTCTAAATCATGTACCAACTTTGACTTTATTTTGGTACACTGTGTCAGTTGTTTACATGTGCCAGTTGTTCATTTTTCAGTGCTCTCTGCCTCTTTGTGACACCATTTGGGGTTTTCTTGGTAAAATTGTTGGAGTGGTTTGCCATTTCCTTCTCCAGTTCATTTTACAGATGAGGAAACCAAAGCAACTAGCATTAAGTGATTTGCTCAGAGTCACAAAGTTAGCAAGTGTCTGAGGCCAGACTTAAACTCAGGAAGATGAATTTTCTTGTCTCCAGACCTTATGCTCTGCCTAGTTTTTTGCCATACTAGTTCTTGTTTTCCTAGAAGATTTTTTGAAACAGTGAGCTCGTTCTCCCCAAATTCAGATCTTTGGGCTTATCAAACATTAGATTACTGTGGTCATTTACTAATATTATAGATATAACATATTCCATTGGCTCGCCACTCTGTTTCTTAGCCAGTACCAGATTGTTTTGATTTTAATGTTTTGTAGTCTAGTTTGAGATCTTGTACAGCTAAGCCACTTTACTTCACTTTCTTTTTTATCCATTGTACATAAGCCTTTTTCTTTACTCATTCACTCACCACTTTAGTGTAGATTATCATCACCATCATACCTGACTCAGTTGCTTTCTGGTTGATATACCTGCTTTAGGTCTTTTCCTACTCCAATCTATTTTCTACCCAGCTCCAGAAGTGATATTCCTAAAGTAAAAGTATTATCATGTCACCCTTCTACTCAATAAACTCTAGTGCATCATGTTGCTTTCAAGAACAAAAATAAAATCCTGTTTGGTATCTAGACCTTTCATAACTTTGCCCCTTTCTGTCTCTCCACTCTCCTACTTTACTCTCTGGGGCAACACCTGCATTTCTCTTGTTCCCCAGTCATGAAATTCTATCTCTCAGCTTTATGCCTTTGCAATTCCATACCTGGAATATTCTCCCTCATTAGCTCTGCTTACTGACTTCTTTCAAAATTCAACCGGAATCCCAATTCCTTTAGGACTTCTCTACTGGTCCTCATATATTTAATGTCTTTTGTCTGAGATTACCTTCCATTTAAGATAGATAATTTGTACATAAAAAGTTGTTTCTGGAGTGTTTATCTCATAAACATGTGAGCTCTTTGAAGACAAGCTAAAGATTTGCTTTTATGTGCCCAGTGCTTAATAGAATGTATAAACCCTAGCAAGTGCTTAATAAATCCATTTTGACTTGACATAAAGCAATATGCAGCATTGCTAATTCTGAGTTTTATAGTTTGCTTTCACTTGGCTGTCTCTTTACAGTTCTGCTGATAAAATATACTTGGACCTGTATTCTTGAGATTGGCTGATTGCTCTAATCCAGAAGCTTCCCATTCTACAGAATAACTTCATTCCAATGGGAACCAATACTTCCAAACATTTCAATCTTAAAAGGTCACTTCCATGCCTTGACACATCCATCTCAGGGTACCGGTTTGCCCAAATTCAGTGGTGGTGGTGGTAGGGACCAGAAATGCAAGAATCAAAGAGAATCAAAAGAAAAAGAGAAAGTTTTCAAAGACATAACATAGGCTCATAGACACACAGAGGCTAGATGGGAGATAGGCGCAATTGCTTGTAGGTTGATCCTCCTGTACTTCTACTGAGTTTCAAAAGCCATTTAGGGGACCCTTCGGTCATATCACAGTACAAAAACCCTCAGCAATGAGTGACTTACATATGGCCAAAAGTTGACCTCAAGCTCTCATTCCATCTGTTGAAGCTAGGAATTATATCTCTGAGATCTTGTTACCATGTTTTGATTGGATAGGTTTGTATTGAATATAGTAGCAATTTTTAAAAATATATTTCTGGTACGCAGAGCTGGGCGGGGATGGGGCTGAGTGGGCTGCTCGCCCTCGGGCGCCACGCTGGGCCTGCTCTTAAAGGGGCATCGGGAGCTGCCCCCACCGCCCAGACCTTCCCTGCCGCGTTGGTCCGGACTCTGCACAGTGCCTCTGCAGCCATGGCCCCGATCAAGGTGGGTGATGCCCTTCCATCTGTGGAGGTATTTGAGGGAGATCCAGGCAAGAAGGTGAACCTGGCAGAGCTATTCAAAGGCAAGAAGGGGGTGCTCTTTGACGTCCCCGGAGCTTTCACGCCAGGCTGTTCCAAGACTCACCTGCCTGGCTTTGTGGAGCAGGCTGATGCCCTGAAGTCCAAGGGGGCAGAGGTGGTGGCCTGCCACACTGTCAACGATGTCTTTGTGGTGAAAGAGTGGGGCCTCTCACAGAAAGCTTCAGGCAAGGTTCGACTCTTAGCTGATCCCACAGGCGCCTTTGGGAAGGCGACAGAGCTGTTATTGGACAATTCCCTCGTACCCCTGTTTGGGAATCATCGTCTGAAGAGGTTTTCCATGGTGGTGCAGGATGGTGTTGTGAAGGCTCTGAATGTGGAGCCAGATGGCACAGGCCTCAGCTGTAGCCTCACCCCAAACCTTCTGTCCCAGCTCTGAAGCAGAGGCTGCTTGAGACCAGCCCTGGGCTTGGGGCTCTCTCCACAGGACTGCACAATCAGCATCAAGTCCACCAGCCTTTCTGGCTACCTCTCTTCAAGGTTCTGCAATAAAATATTTCAGTTTTCTGTCAAAAAAAATATATATATATATATATATATATTTCTACATTTGTAAAAAATTAATAAAGACTAGTATTATAATATTTTATTAATATTCAATGTCTATTAATTAAGGAAGTTATATTTATTTAGTACCTCTTATGCTAATTTAAATGAGTTTCAAGTTTCTAGTGTCTCCAAACTCAAAATTCTCAAAAATGTTTCATTGCAAGGAAAAACACAAATATATACTATTCACAAAACAACTCTCTGTTGAATGTGTTAAGAAAATGACATTATGAAACAAAGAAGATGTCAAATACTGATCTGCTTTATGGAACATACAATTTTCTTCTTTAAAAAAAAAAGTTACACAAAAAGAAAGCTACTCACAAGTTTGGAAGCACAAACATAAATTTTATTTTGTTCAGATTTCTATAACTAAAATGTCTAAGTGAATTTCTCATTCAGTTGCTTTAAATCTTTCTCTATATAAACACACCCAATTTTATTCCGATGTTGCCACCCTGCTTGCTACTTGCAGAATGAATAATAACAACAAAGTTATTTTTATTTTACTTTTGTTTTATTTTATTCCTTTTAATTATATGTAAACATTTTAAACATTTCCTTGTAAAAAAAAAATTGAGTTCCAAATTCTTTCCCTTCCTATTCCTCTGCTCCTCAGGAAGGCAATCAAGTGAATTTGGTTTGCCAGTTAAGTCATGCAAAATATATTTCCATGTAAGCCATGCTGAAAAGGAAAACTCAAAAAAAAAAAAAGAAAGAAAGTATTCTTCAATCTGCATTCAGACTGAATCACTCCTTTCTCTGGAAGTAGAAAGGATTTTTCGTCATAAGTTGTTCAGAATTATCTTGGTTCACTGTATTGTTCTGAATAGCTAGGTCTTTTAGAGTTGATCATTGTACAATGTTGCTGTTATTGTGCACAATGATTTTATGGTTCTGTTTGCTTTACATCAGTTTATATCAGTGTTGCCAGATTATTTTCTGAAACTATCCTGGTCATCATTTATTTTTGTTTGTTTATTTTTTTCATATTTTAATTTCTCCAATTGCATATAAAAGCAATTTTTAACATTAAAAAAAATTGAGTTACAAAGTTTCTCCTTCTCTTCCTCCCCCCACCCCCTTGAGATGGAAAGAGTATATGTGCAATCATGCAAAACATATTTCCATATTAGTTATGTTGTGAGGAAAAAAAGTCAGAGCCCCCACCCCCCCCCCAAAAAAAAGAAAAAAGTTAAACATTATATGCTTCAAATCTGCATTCAGACTCCATCAGCTCTTTCTCTGGAGGTGTGTAACATTTTTCACCATATCATGTACTGCTCAGAATAGTTACATCATTCATGGCTAATGATTTTACAATGTTATTACTGAACAATTACCTTTCACACACCAGCAATGTGATGCTTATAATTCTGCAAGCTAGGTTTCAGCAATATGTGAACTAGGAGCTACCAGAAGTACAGACTGGTTTTCAAAGAGGAAGAGGAACTAGAAACAAAATTGCCAGAACTTGCTGAATTATTGAGTAAGCAATGGAGTTTGAAAAAAAAAAATCTGTTTCTACTTCATTGACTTCACTAAAGCTTTGACTCTGTGGATCAAAACAAAATGTGGCAGTTTTGTGAGCAGCATATGGGAGTTCCAGATTATTCTACTTGTCTCATGAGGAACCTGTATGTGGGTCAGGAAGCCGCCGTTAAAACCAAACATGGAACGATTGCTTAGGAAAGGGGTAGGACAAGGCTGCAAATTTTTACTTTATTTATTTAATTTATATGCAAAATGCCACAATGGATAAATCAAAAGATGGAATTAAGATTCCTGGGAGAAACATCAATAATCTCAGATATTCAGATGGCAAAAAGTGAAAAAGAATTAAAAGTTTCTTGACAAGATTTGAAGAGGAGAGTGTAAAAGTTGGTTTGAAACAATATTAAAAAACTGAAGATCATGGCAAATGGTCCCATCATATCCTGGCAAATAAAGGGAAAAGAAATGGAATTAGTGTCAGATTTTATCTTCTTGAGCTCAAGAACCACTCAGACCACGAAATTAAAAGCCACTTGCTCCTTGGAAGGAAAGTTATGACAGATATGGATAGCATACTAAAAAAGCAGAGATATCACCTTGCTGACAAACATTCATATAATTCCCTGCTTTGAACATCTTCCCTGCCCCTCTAGGCCAAATGTAATCACATGGAGCTTGATGTGGGAGGAGTTTGGTGAAGAGTGTAGAAGAAGCAAAATAGACTTTCCAGGAGGGATGTGAGAGAGGTTAAATTAAGCAGGAGTAGCAATTACTCCTGCATGCAATTGACTTCAATTTTATGGGTGAGAACATATCGTTCACATTCATAATTATGATTACTGTATACTTAACTCCATCCTACTTTCTCTCTCTCTCTCTCTCTCTCTCTCTCTCTCTCTCTCTCTCTCTGTCTCTGTCTCTCTCTCTCTCTCTGTGTCTGTCTCTCTCACATCCCTCCTGAAAAGTCTATTTTGCTTCTGAACACTCCCTCCTTTAATGCACTCTCTTTTCTGTTATCCCCTCCCCTTCTTACTTTCCTGTAGGATAAAACAGATTTCTATATCCAACTCAGTATATATGTTATATCCTCTTTGAGCCAATTCTTATGAAAGTAATGGTCAAGCATTGCCTGCTACCCTCCCACTTTCTATTCTCCTGTAAACAGTCTCCCTTTCCTGCCTCTTTGTAACAACAATGGAATATTCACAATGCCCATGGTGACTATAAATATCCTGATATAGTTGTGAATCACAAAATGTAACAGGCTCTCCACATGGAGGACAGAGCCAAAGCATTTATTCAAATACCAGAAAGCGAAGTCCCAAAACCAGAAAGCCAGTCATTACAGTTACATTACAGTTGGTACACATAGTTAATGCAGTGAACACCCACATTCCCAAACCTTCAAAAGAAAACAGGCTCAGGCAAGGATCATCCTCTCCTCACTCACTCCACACTGCTCACTCCCAGCAGTTCTTGTTCCCAGCAGTTCTCAGCAGAACTCCTCAGCAGAAGTTCTGGCTGGCTCTCAGAAGAAGTTCTGCCACAGCAATTTCAGTTCTCAAAATTTCTTCCCTCTCCAGCCTGGGCCTCTCCTTATCCATGGTATTAGCTCCTCCCTGCTCCACCCCTTCCTGCTACATCAGCAAGTTCATCCAACTGTGGGATTCACAAGTTCTGGGTCTTAATACTTGACACAATAATGAACTTGAAACTAAGTGCTAAGTACTTGTTAGTTTGCCAAAACAAGGGGCACAGAAGATCTTCAAATCCCTTTACCATCACACTCTTTTATGTGAGATAATTTTTCCTGTTCTTTTTCATTCTTCCCCCTTGTTCCAGTGTATCCTTCTTTCTTTATCATTTACATTTTTTGAAACCATCTCCTAATAGTCAACTCACACCCTGTCCTCTCTCTATGTATATTGCTCCAACTACAATAATAATTGTAAAGTTCTTAGGAGTTACAAGTGTCGTCTTCCCATATGGGTATGTAAACAGTTTAATCTTATTGAATTTCTTATGATTTCTCTTTCCTGTTTTATCTTTATATGCCTTCAGGTTTGTGTTTGAAGGTTGAATTTTCTATTTGACTCTGATCTTTTCAAAAAGAATGTTGAAAGTCCTCTATTTCATTAAATATCTTTTTTTCCCCTGAAAGATTGCACTCAGTTTTCCTGGGTAGGTTATTCTTGGTTCTAATCCTAGCCTCTTTGCTTTCCAGAATACCATATTCCAAGCCCTCCAGTCCTTTAATGTGGAATCAGCTAAATCTTATGACTATGAAACTACAATATTTGAATTATTTCTTTTTGACTGTTTGCAATATTTTCTCTTTTGCCTGGGAGCTCTTGAATATGTTTACAATATTTCTGGAAGTTTTCATTTTGGGATCTCTTTCAGAAAGCGATTGATGAATTCTTTCGGTTCCTATTTTATCCTCTTGTTCTATGATATGAGAGCAGTCTTCCTTGATAATTTCTTGAAATATGATACCTAGACTTATTTTTAGCTTAGCTTTCCAGTAGTCCCAGAAGTCTTAAATTATCTCTCCTTAATTTATTTTTCAGGTCACTTGTTTTTCCAATGAGGATTTCACATTTTGTTTTAATTTTTCTTCTTTTGACATTTATTGTTTCTTGCTGTCTCATGGAGTCATTAGCTTCCGCTTGTCTAATTTTAACTTTTAAAGAATTATTTTCTTCATTTAGCTTTTGTACCAGTTTTTGATGTTATCATTTCTCCTTTTGCAGGAGTTCTTCTCTTCAGTTGATTTCTCTGCCTCTTACTATTTGGCCAATTTTTGTTTTTTTTTTTTTAAGGAGCTATTTCCTTCAGGGGGGGGTGTGTGTCTGTGTGTGTGTGTGTGTGTGTGTGTGTGCATGCCTCTCTTACTAAGCTGTTGACTGTCTTCAAAATTTTCTTGAATCACTCCCAATTTTTCCCCAATATTTCCCCTATCTCTCTTACTTGATTTTTAAATTGAGCTTTTCCAGGAATTCTTTTTGGGCTTGTGTTGAATTCATTTTTTTTCCTTTGAAGCTTTGCTTGTAGCTGTTTTTATGTTGTTGTTTTCTGAGTTTGTGTGTTAACCTTCTTTGTCAAGGAAACTTTCTATGATCAGATTCATTTTTGTTGTTGTTTGCCTGTTTTTTCAGCCTATTTCTTGACATATAACTTCATTTTAAAGTTAGATCTGCTACCACAGTTGAGGAGGCATTGTCCCAAGCTTCATGGTTTAGGGTTTTCTGTGTGTGTCTGTGTCTGTGTGTGTTTCTGTGTGTCTGTGCCTGCTGTTTTCCAACCTAGTTCTGGGGGTCTCTAAGTTTTCATTATTTCTGGGGTGGTATAATCTAAGGAAAGTTGTGTTCACCACTCTCCTGTCCTATGCTCTGGTCTTTACCAAGGAAGAGATATTATTATTTTGCAACCATAAGTGCAGGCACTCTTCTTGGCCCTGGGACTATGATGAGGTCACCTGTTCTCTCAGAACAGCTCACACAAGAGCACTTTTCTGACTCAGAACTGAGATCAATGCCTCTACTGCCTTATGACCAACCACTAACCTTCTTTTGTGCTTTGGAACTGTAACCAAAGCCCTGCTCACCTAAGTCCACAAAGGCTATCACTTTCTATTGGCCCCAGGATGGTGACTTGGGCCCTTGCTCCTCTGTAGCTCTTCCTCTTTGCACTTGAAGAGTGACCTGAAACTGCTTCTGGGAAAATGCAACAGTGTTCTGAATCAAGCACCTACTAAGTGACCCCAGTAATCTCTTTTTGACCAGTTGTTAGACTCTCATACTGTCTGTGGGCTGAGAGCTTTGGAAGCTGCTCCTGCTGCTGTTGTAGTCACCTCCAAGGTTTGTGCTCTGGGCCTACCATCACCCAGGTAGAACAGATCTTTCCTGTTAAGCTCCTAAATTATCTTGGGATGGGAAATTGTTTCATCCTGAACTTTTGTTGATTCTGCTGCTCCAGAATTAGATTTAAGGAGTAATTTTAGAGTTGTTGGGAGAGGAATTTTGTTTGACAGACTTTCACTTGGTATAAATTTTGTATATCAATTTAAAGAAAAATTTTTAAAATGTATTTTCTTGATGGGCACATATACATATGGTGGGGTTTTAATTTCTATTATTTCTCCTGCTCAATCTTTAAACACTTGATTTTAATCTACTTGAGGGGACATACTAAAAAGTGACATATAGAATTATAGGCAGGTTGTGGGCACCTTTACTTGCCCCATAGAGACAAGAGTACATGGTCATGTGGTATATAATCTCAAGGACAAAGGAGCTTCTTATTACTCTCACTAATCACAGGAATTAGAGTTGACAAGACCTTAGACATTGTTGTTGTTTATTGAGGGGGGAAGGCAAGGCAGTTGGGGTTAAATGACTTGCCCAAGGTTACACAGCTAGTGAGTGTGTCAAGTGTCTGAGGTCAAATTTGAACTCATGTCCTCCTGCCTTCAGGGAAGGTGCTCTATTCACTACACCACCTTGACACCTCCCCCCCTTTTTTTTTAGACATTTTTTTTGAATGGCCTCCTTTTATAGAACAGACTTTTGGCTCTTAGAGATTAACCATCATTATCATCATCCTGTTTAACCTTACTTTGGATAATCAATATGTTGCTAACTCCCCCAACCTTATCTTCCCTCTGATAAGAGAGTAGAAAACTAAACTCCTTCTCTTTTCTTTATGAAAAACAAACGAACAAAAAAACCAAAAAAAAAAAAACAAAAACAGGACCCTGGACTTTCCCTCTACTGCTGTGCTTGGCTTGAACTCTACTACACAAAATGCTCCTTTGTGGTAGCCCCTGGTGTCCTTCTCCATTCCTCCACCCCTTTCTTGCTTCCTTAGTTTGTTTTCTTCCTCCATTCCACTGAAGCTCCTTGAGCTTTTCCTTATTTGTATCCCCAGCACTTAGCACTATGCCTGGCACATAGGAGACACTTAATAAATGTTCATATTTTTTCATGTGAAGGTCACTGTACAAGGTCCAATGTCTACAATTCCTTTAACAGGGTAAAAACATTCCATTCCACAATTTGAGATAAGGTTTAAAGTGAAAATAAGCCGGGATTTGCCTATGGCAGTTTTCATAGAATTGAATTCACAGTAAGGTCTAAATGATTGTTGTCATCCTAAAAATAAATTTTGATTGGCAGGTATGAAGGATAGAAGACCCTCCCTCTTGAGACAACTGAAGTATATGAGGAGTTGGAGAGGAACATAAGAAAAAGAAGAAAGCACTACAGATGAAACAAAAGTACTCTAGAAAGTGAAAATGGTTTTCCTAAAATAAACCTTGACTACTCCATTAATTTACCTAGGACAAACCCTGCAAGAAAAGTGACCTGTTGTATTATTAGTGAGGAATGACTTTGCCAATACGTTTTTCTCTTTGAGGACTAAAGTTCTACCCTTCTTATAGATTATGTCCATAGCTTCTAAATATAAGTGAATTTACTCAGAACAGGGGACATAAACTCTCCCATGATTTTGTATGTATATACAATAACATACTCTCATAACTTCCTCCAAGGAGACTGTAAAGTCCTGGAGTACAGGGTCTTGGGTCATTTTTTCTATCTCTCTGTAAGGAGAGATTCACCTGCACTATATACTGATAGAAATGGAGGGAATGGTTACTGAAGACAGCAGTCTTTCAGCTTTTTTAAGCTAGCACTACCATTTCTTCTTATAGAAGAACAGAGGAGCGTGGTGGGAGGAGGGTAAAACATTCCTTATCAAAATATCACTAGCAACTTTTGTGGTCAGAAAAAGCAGATTTCTAGGGATATTTACCCCAACCACAGGATTAAAATTTCATTATAAACAAAAGATGACAAATGAACTGTGAGACTTGACGGAGATTGTCAAAGACAGAATGAAACAGAATAAAAATCACCAAATTCTAAGAAGTGTCTAAGGGAGTCAACTTACTGTAACTTAGAACCTTCTTGTGCATCCTTCTTTGGAGGAAAAACTCCTTTGCCCTTTCTAAATTGCAGGGTTTAGCTTCTTAGCATTCAATAAGTACTTATTGAATTGAGTTGAATTGAATTGATTGAAAGCTGACTGACTGAATCAATGAATGAAAAACATTCATTCAATGCTTATAATGTGCCAAACACTATACTGCTGTGTATACAAATAGAAAAATTGAAATTGTTCCTACTCTTAAAGATTTCAGATTCTAATTTTTAAGAGAAAATGTATAAAAGAAATTTCAGGTATAAGGTAAATGGGAAGGCCCAGGATACATCATTAAGTAAGATGACAGTGCTGAAAGTCCATGATGTAGAAGCAGTGTAGACAGTAAGACCTAGTTGTCCTCCTTTTCGGAAGAAATAAAGGTGATGACTCCTGTCTCATCCAAATCTTGTGAGCATTCAAGAAATCCAGGTGAGTTTTAGCATTGAGATCAAGAAAGGAAGGCAAACCAAGGTATAAGTAGATCTCCTTGTCTGACTCTCTCAATAGGATCTGAAACTGAGAAAGCTAATGAGAACTTCACATCTTTTATCAAAGGGCTATCTTAGAAAGGTTATAGAGAGTTTATTAACTTTTGGTTGAGACTAATGGATGAGGAGATATGTAGTCTTTCCATGCAGACTTAACAAGCACAGCACCTTGTTGAAGAAACAAATGTGAATACTAAACTGTATTTTAGGCACCAGTTTTCCAGAAACATTACTCATTATTAATTTAACATTATTTGAAATCTTAGCGTTCCTATCTTAAAGAGAGAAATGTCCAAATTAACACAGTACTTCCCACACCCTAAGACATTTTTTAACAAAAGGCAGTGTGAAGTAACTCATAAGAATCTGAAATAAGGAAAAGGTCACCATATGATAAAATAATGTTTTAATTTAACATTCTTCCTCGTGCAACAGAATAATAGTGACCCAATCTCCTAAAAATACTAAACTCCTTTTTTGATTATTCCATGAAAGTATTCTCCTGAAGTAATCAAGGGAACCATCTCCCCAGTGGTGGATACCCTAATCACTTCTAAATGGGAAAGACTTTACTGCCCCTGGATAGGTGATAATTCATCCCTTCAGGGAGTAAGGATATTTCTTTTAATAATTTTCTTTCTAATCTTAATCCATTTTTCATGTTTTTAGCTTTTGTTCTTGACCTTTTATGTACTTTCCTAAGGGGAAAAGTCTAGAAAGATCTTTAGAATGTAGATACATTTATTTCTTAACATTTTTGCTTAAAGTAGAAAAAAATTAATACATATCCACAACCTCTACTTGATAGAGGACTGAATAAGAGTTGGCTCTGAAGATTGCACTTTATCTGAGGATTATAACTAAGGCATAGTGGGAAACTAGAAAAAGCAGGTTTACAATGCAATCTAAAAGAATTATAGTCCTCCATTTAGCAGGCTAGAAGAGTTTGAGCCATCTCTGCAGGAGAGAGGCTTGCTAACCTTAGCATTATTGCCTGAGTAGATTGTGGAGGTGGTTGAAAGAGCTATATAGTAGAGGAACTAGAACATGAATTCAGAGTAGGGGAGGTGCCAAGTAGCAGGAGTTGAAACATAATTTTTTTCAGCAAATAGATGGGCACCTTTATAGTGTTAGAGGAATGATCTACTCCTCCATATGCAGGCCTGGTTATTCATATTACCTAAATGTGGTTACCCAGTATCTGGTCGTTGCACAACTACTGTACAGTACATGTCTGTACGGTAAAGCATATGTCTAAATCTAAAGGAAAACTAGCCTAATATGTATGAGGAGAATGTTGTTGTATTATTCTTATCATATTCCTATCTAATTAAAATCTCCCTCTTTTTTGAGAGACAATATGTGTTAATGAATAGAGAGTAAACTTTGGAATCATGAATACCTGTATTCAAGTCCAACTCCAAGATATATTGTGTGTTGTTTCCCCTCAGAAAAATCATTTAGCCTCTCAAGGGTATTATAAGGTTTAAATGAGATAATAGAAATAAAGTATTTTGGAAGCTTCAAAGAGGTATATAAATGCCTGTTCTTGTTGTTGTTGTTGTTGTTGTTGTTGTTGTTACTAATACACAGTCAATACTCTTTTGATAACTTCATTTCCTAAGCCTTCTATTATACTCCTTTGGATCTCAGGAAATGTTTAGAGAAGAATAAAGGGGGTGTGATAAAACAATAAATTGAACCTAGATTTATGTGAATTATATTTTGGTTATGTAAATAAATGCTCACATTGAAAATTCAACAATGGGCTCTCACAAGCCAATTGGTGGCACATGCCTGCCCAAAGTGCTTTAGGCAATGCTTTAAGACTGTAAGTTACAAAGAAGTTGCTGATCTATATTTGCAGAGGGAGATCCCCCTTGCCAGAGCTCATTATTATCAATAGAAGCCTAGTCTTAGTCCTATCTTTAGGTCTTATTTTTATGAAAACATATCATCTGTCTGACTGGTACATGGGGACTTATAAACAATAACTTGGAGAAGATTCTGACATATGAAGTGTCCATGGATGGAGAATCTGTAGCATCAAGGCCAAATGTGGCCCTTTGGGTCCTGAAGTGTGGCTGTTTGATTGAATCCAAACTTCACAGAACAAATCCCCTTAATAAAAGGATTAGTTCTGTACAACTTGGACTCAATCTAACAGGCTGCACCCAAGGACCTAGAAGGCCACATGTGGCCTCCAGGCCACAGTTTCCCTGTCCTTGCTCTAGACCTACAAAATAACTAATTAGGAGCTTATAAATTAGAATGGCCCCATGTAAAGCATTTTTATTCCTCCAAATTCAACTCAGTACCTTAAATAGACTAGCCACTTAATATTTGTTGAAGTCTATAATTTTCAACTATATTTTAAACTATAAAAATATATGTATCTACATTCCATCACTTCCCAATCTCCTTAACTGGCTTCTTATTGCCTATATGTTGATGAGAGAAATGCCATTCCATCTCCATCATGTACCAATTTCATTACCTGGCTTATTCCTAACTGAAGGAGAGAAACACACACACACACACACACACACACACACACACACACACCATTCTATCAACTCCTCCCATTTTTCCCCTTACCTAAGATCCCTATTGCTCTGAAGACACTCCACAAACTGGTAGGGATGTTGATGAACTTATTTCTCAAAGATTAGTAAACTTCCACTTGGTCAAACTTTTCCCATCCCAGTGATTCTGAAACCCAGACTGTCATCATTCCAACTCCATTCTCCATCTGCAACTACCCTTTGTTCCTATATCTCCCTTATTCTTATCCACATCAATCTTCCCCTTCTCCTCCAGCAATGTCTCATGTTAAAACTACCCACTCTTCCCACTGTTCCCTGTGGAATGCATCATCCATAGGTATCAAATCCATTTTCATCTTAATTTTTTTTTTGTCCCACTCTTTCTATCTTTTAACTCCCATAAAGATCTACATCCCTCCCAAGGTTATTGACTTCTTGGTCACCATTTTTAGCACTGGTTACACTTTCATTCATTCCTCTCAGATTTACTGATCAAGGTGGGAAAGTTGAAGCACTCTGTTGCCACTTCTGGTTCTCTCCCCTATAAATACTCAGTAATCTCTACTCTTTTGAGTGTCATATCTTCCAGTCAATTAAAATTCTAGTCACTCTTATCTACCAACCTCCAAAAGACTCAACTTCTTTCCTTAATTGTAATGGCCAGGAAACAGTTAATTTATATTTATGAAATTAGAAACCAACAAAGTAGAAACTTCGTGGACTTAAGACAGGACTAGAGAAATTGGCCTAGAGTAATTTGTCATTATGCCTTGTGCCCCTCCCTGCTTACCATACCTACAGATGTAATCACAACCCACCCTTGCTTAGTAACAGCTTGTTTGCATCTATATGGCAACCTGCTTAGTAACTAATTGTGTTAGTTAGATACATAAACCTAAAAAACTGTATAAAAGGCTCTTCACCCCCGAATTCAGGACTGCTCCCTCTTTGAATTGGCATGGAGAAGCCCCAGTTGGTAAATTAAAGCTCCTTAAAACTCTTAATTCGGACTCTGTGATCACTTTGTTAAGAGTCCTCATTTCATAATGACTTCAATGGCTGGCTCACAGTCTTTCTACCACATCTTCTGCCTTCCAAGTAAGAGACTGAAACACAGTTTAGGTTTAGGTTTCCTCAAGCATCCTAACCTCCCAGTTCTTCAACTTTCTTATTTCACCTTTGATCTTGTCATCACCCACAAAAGCTCCACCTTCATGTGCATGAACACTGATATTCTCTTATCTCATCACAGTCTGTTTTTCTTCTGCCATTTCTTTTCCCTTGAAAACCTTAACCCTGCTCTTTATCATTATAACTACCAATACCTCAACCCCTGAGGCCATCATCCTTGTACTGACTATACTAACTTATCTTCCCTTAACTCTTCTATGAACAAGTTCAGCTCTATACTGTCCTCTCAAGTTCCTTACCCTCTTACTCCATTGATAATCTTTCAACCTGAGTTTGCTCCTAACAATGGTCTCTTCACTCCTACTCACGAACTGCTGAATGAAACTGGAGAAAATCATGAATGCTAACAGGATTCACTACAAATTGATGCCATATGATCTCAACTAGGCTTTCATTATGACAAGACATTACTTTTCAAACCTTCATAATTAGCCCACTATACCACTTACCACAATAGTTTTTTCCATCCTTTTCATCCACCTCAAAATTCCCATAACCCTTCTTCTTCTTACCCTCTCATCATAGAAACTTACCTTATATTTTATTGAAAATTTAAGCCCATTAACTAAAAAAACAAAAAACAAAACAAAACAAAAATCTCTTTTATCCCTCTCATTCAGATGCCTTCTACCACGGCTTCCTCTTTCCCTCCTGTCTTACATGATGAAATGGCCTTTCTTACCAAGACAAATCCCTCTGCATACATAAGTGATGCCATTCCATTCTGTCTTCTCCAGTAGTTTGCTTCATCAGTCAGCCCCACTCTTTCACTTATTTTCAATCTCTCACTGTCTACTGGTTTCTTCTCTGCTGTCTATGAACATGTTCATGTCTCTCCCATCCTCAAAAAACCTCCTTGATTTATATATCTCCATTTGCTATAGTTCCATGTCTCTCTTCCCTTCTGTCAGTCAGTCAGTCAGTCAATAAGCATTTAGTAAGCTCATACTAAGTGCTAGACAATGTACTAAAAGTTGAGGAAACAAAGAAAGGAAAAAGATAGTCCTGGTCTTAGAG
>CM053588.1:158223612-158240953 GCA_028646515.1 Pseudochirops corinnae | reverse complement strand
AGCCAGAAGGTCAAGATGATGAATCAAAGCATGCCAGGCTTGGTGAATAGCCAGAAAGAATGCCTGGAACTGAGATACAGAGTATTTTGTTCATAGAAGAGCAAGGAGAGCAGTGTCACTAGATCAAAGAGTAAGTGGTGGGGAATAAAGTATAAGAAAACTGGAAAGGTAGTAAGGTGATGAAGGGTTTTGAATTTAAAACAGAGGATTTTGTATTTGATCCTGAATATGATAGGAAGTCCCTGTAGTTTATTGAGTATAGGGGTAACATGGTGGTTAGCTTTTGTAAATACTTTGAGCAGGCCATCTATAATCAATATTTCCATCTCCTTTTCTCTTACTCCCTTCTTAACTCTATAGTCTGACTTATTTTCTCTTCATTTAACTGGATTGTGCTTCTCTAAACTTTAGAGAAGTCTAAAGGTACCCATGAGCTCAATTTTCAAAGATAATTGTCAATTCTCAGTTCTCATTTATCTTGAATTCTCTTTAGCCTCTGACATTGTCAATCACCCTGTTATCTTTGATAAAGATCCCCTATTAGATACTGTTCTTCTGGTTCTTCTCTTTTCTGTTGGACTTTATTTTTCAGTCTCAATTACTAAATGTTAATCCAGTTCACATTTACTAACATTGGCTTTTCAAAGGTCTCTCTCCTGGATCCTCTTACGTTCTTCTCAGATACTGTTTTACTTGATGATCTCCTCAGCTTCCATGGATTTGATTGTCCTCTCTAGGTTGATGATTCTCAGATTTGTCTGTCCTGACCTACAGTCTCAAAACTCCCATTGCCTGTTGAACTGAATGTCTTTAAAACACCTTAAATTTGAGGTCCAAAATAGAATCATCATCTTTAAACCCAAATCCCTATTATTTTAGAGGGTACCACCATTTTCCTAGTAAATCAAATTCTCAACCTCATAATTATTCTCAACTTCTCTCTCTGACTCTCCACATACAAGCAGTCATCAAGTCCTGTCATTTCTGAAACTTTTCATTCATAACCCCTTTTCTTTTCTCTGATATAGAGATATCCTTATATAAACTTTCATCACTTCAAGCCTTGATTATTAGAATAACCAATTTATTGGTCTCCCTATTTCAGGTCTTTCCCCATTCCATAAAATCTTCTACTCAGTTGTAAAATTTATTTTCCTAAAAAGAAAACAAAAAGATCTGACTATGTCACTCCACTATTTAATGAATTCAGGGACCTTCAGAATCAAACATAAAAGTCTTTTATTTCACATTCTGGAATGACAAGCAAAGAAGTAGTTAATGCCTTGTTTCAACTATTTAATTATATAGCACCTTGTTTCAGTTCAAGTTTCTTTTAAGCCTTGACCATGATTATATCAAGTCTTTGTTAAGAAATAGAACTTGTGAATCTCTGTTGCTGATGCAACAAAATGGGGCAGAACAGGGAAGAGCTTAACGATCATATATAAGGAGAAGCCCAGGCTGAGAGAGAGCAGAATTGAGAGAGCCCTTATGGCAGTGGATTTTGAGAAGGGAACATTTATGGTGGTGGTACTCTGTCTCTTTTGTTTGTGCGGATTTTTGTTTGCGATGTGTGTTGAGTTCTCAGACCTTGTTGGTGGGTCTGTGTTGATTTCACAGGCAGATAGTTAATTGATGATAGTGCTGGCAATGTATATGAATGTTAATGTGGCTCTTTTAAGCTTTATCTTCCCAGAATCAGAAACTGTGAAGGACTTGAAGTGAATTGGACACTTTGAGCTTCACTATAGAATGGGAACTGGATGAGCAACTGGAAGAGTTGCTGGGAGCTGCCTGCTTTTGAATCCAGGAGACAGTTGGGTCAATTCAGGGAGTAGCTAGGACCATGAAAGAGGAAAGATGGAATCTGAGAGCCCGCCTATTGTCAAGATGAATAGACTTCTTCTTGGTTACCAAATGCTGACTGAGAAGATTATGCTTTACTGTGACCTAGGGGTGGAGAACTTTGACCTTTTTACTTTGTGTCCCTTAAGAGGCCTGCTCCTTAAGGATGATTAAGTTAGGGATTTACTGAATGATATCTTTTGCTTATAACTATGTGGCCACTTTAGTGATAAGTTGTTATGTCATAACATTTGGTTTCTGTCAATATTTTGTCTTAGTTTATTATTGAATAAATAGAGAGTTCACTATACTATATAATCAGAATCTTGAAGCTGTTCACAGCAACAATTCTCTAGAAAGCAGCCCATGCTTGGTTTTACACATTCAAAGTCCTTCATAGTCTGCCCCCTTCTTAAATGTCCCATAATCTTACACTTTATATATTCTCCTGTACTCTATGGTTCAGTGGCACTGACCTTTCTGCTCTTTCTAGAACTAGGTACTCCATCTCTCAACCACATGCAATTTTTTTACTCACTATTTCTTATAGCTAAAAATTTCCAACCTCATTATCTTTGCCTCTTGGATTCCCTGCCTTCTTTCAAGTCTTAGCCAAAATCCCTCCTTCTACAAAATGCCTTTCCTGATACACTGCAAAATGCATTTTTCTTGACTTTGTTGATTAGCTCCAATTTATTCTGCATGGTTATTTTCATGTTGTCTCCCCTGTTAGACTGTGAATTCATTATGACTTGATTTTCTTTGTTTCTACAAAGCATAGAACAAAACCTGAGCACATAGTATGCATTTAATAAATGATTGTTGACTGATTTTTCATAACTTTTCTGTTTATTATCTAATTTCTCATTAGTTTCCAGAATGTACCTACTGCATCAGTAAGACTGGTGACTTTATAATCCTTCAAAAAGTCTTTTCTTAGTTTTGCCTTTATATTCTGTACATGTCATTTTCTTTGCACAGCCCCATGACCCATCAAACTACAAGACCCAATAAGCCTTGTTTCTCATGCCTAATCAGCGTCTTCTGCCTCTCTCATTGTAGGGTGGGATGATAAGTTGGTCCATTTAATCAGAGGAAACAGGACAGATATTGCCTCACATATCTTATCATTTCCCACCTGGCTGGTCCTATCTTGGACTTTATTGCTTTCTCTTTATTCATGCATATGGGGTCCTTCCATTCTTCAACTCTGACTTTTTTTTAGTTTTCCTTCAAGTGTAATCTTCCCCCATTCGACTGTCAGCTCCTTGAAGGCAGAGATTACATTCATTTTTGTATTTGTATCTCCAATTATTAACATAATGTGTGGCACACAGCAGGCACTTAACCAATGTTGATTGACTATTGAGGCCTTAGGGGGCCTGAGAGGGCATTTTACAGTTGAGGAGACTGATGCTAAAGTTGAAGTTAATAAGTTGAAGTATCAGAATTTGAAATCTGGTCCTCTGACTCCTTATCTTATACTCTTTCCATTATAATATGGCTGCCTTTAAGTGTTTTAAACACTTATTATCTGGAACTTAAATCTCTTTCTACTATGTTCTGTCTTTCCTGTATATCATTCTTCCTTTTCTCTACTGTCCTCTCCCCTTCTGGCCTCTCTTTTCTTCTCCTCTCTTCTCCTTTTTCTCAGATTCACCCAAATACTTCTCAAATTCTAATCCAACTCATATCCAATATCTGTAATGGAGTCCTCCCTGATTTTTTTCACATGATGTCCTAAAGCACTTTAAGCTATATACAACTTACTCTTTGTATTCTGTCTTATTTTGCTTCATATGTCTTTGTTTTTCCTACAAATGTGGTCAAAGATCATAGTTTGTGCTTCTTAGTCTCCTGCGATAGCACCTAGGAGGTATCTGGTAGAGCAAAGGATAGAATGCTAGGCCTTGAGTCAGGAAGATATTAGTTCAAATTCATGTAATGTTAATGGGAGTTGAATATCTCTGCCCATTAATAGGCCTCATGAGGAACCCATTAAGGCAACCTTGATTAGGAAAGGCTTGTTTTGTACGAAGGCCCACACCTTTTGCTAATTTCTTATTAGGCACTGGGTCAGGAGGGTTGTGATGCCCACTGTGTCTGAGAAGACTATATATATACTCTGAGGTTAGAATTTTGCTTTGTAAGCTCACTCAGTGGAATAATTTTTATGTGATTTTGCCAGATGAGACTCTGGGTAGCTGTTAAGAGCCCACTGGCTTTGAAAACCCAGATATTGGTTTTATCTCTGTGAAAGCTATTTATGTATTGCTATGGTCAGATAGTTGGATCTATCTGTTGATCTGTACTAATTTCTCAGATGGGCAGAAGCCCTGTTGATTAATCTGTGCTGTTTTCTCTTCTTGTAATTTCTACTTATAATTTTTGTTTGTTTCTTCTCTGAAGTTCAAGGTGCTGACTTTTCCCCTGATATTTTGTAAAAGATTGTTAACCCCTTTTGAGTTGCTTTCTTTTAGAAAAGCGAATCAAAGAACCTGTGCTAGCAACCATCCTGGTTATACCAGTGTGGTTGTTGTTACAATCCAGTCTCAGACACTTACTAGCTGTGGGATGCTGGACAAATCACTAGACCTCTGTCTGTGTCAGTTTCTTCAATTGTAAAATGGAAATAATAAAAATACACATATCACACGATTATTATGATGAGCAAATGGGATGACATTTTTAAAAAGTGCTTAGCACAGTATCTGGTACAGAGTAGAAACTTTATAAATGATTATTCCCTTTGCTACCTTTCCCTGCAGGGCTTAATAAATTATAGAATCATAAATTAATAAGGATTTGATGTTTTATGATTCAAAACCAATCGTCTGGTTTTTTAACAAAGGAAGAATCTATGTTGTAAAGAGATAAATTGACTTACCTAAGGTCTGTATCAGCAATGCAGTATTCACAATGCCTATAGTAACTATAAATATGCTGATATGATTATTAATCACATTATTAATCTACATAAGAAATACAGCCAGAGCATTCATTCAAATAGCAGAAAACTGAGTCCCCAAACCAGAAAGTCAAAGCCAACACAGTATTTATGAAGTTGGCACATGCAGTTAAAGTAGCAAACACCCACATTCTCAAGCCTTCAGAACAGGACAGGCTACCTCAGGCAAAGATCCTCCTCTCCTCATGCACGCAACTGCTCAGTGTCCAGGCAGCTTGCTCCCAGCAGCTCAGGCCCACGGCAGTTCCCGTCCCTGGCAGTCCTCAGCAGGAGTCCTTAGCAGAGATTCTGGCCGACTCAAAGGAAAAGGAATTCATACTGCAGCCACAGCCACTGCCTCTGTCGCCATTTCCAGTCAGCACCGCACAGAGACTAGCTTGGTTCCAGCGTTCTCTTGCTCCACCCCTTCCTGCTACGTCAGCAAGTTCAAGGGGCATGGAAGATCTTCAAATCCCAGTATCCTTACAAGGTCATAAAGAGATTAAGAGATAATCCAGGACTAAAACCTCATGTCCCTAACTCTCAGACAGTTTCTTTTTTAAATGTTTGCTACCCTCTGTATCCTTTGTTATTAACTGTCAGTGCATTAGTAATTTTTTTCAAGTTTTATTAATGTATTTTGTTCCAAAATTGTAATTAATGCTTTTTTTCTTATATTGCATTCTTCCTGCAGACTCTCTCTGATCCTTCCCTTGTAGCAAAGAAAAACAGTTTAATAAATCCAAGTGAGACAGTAATCCTAGTTGACACCATAAGCAATGTTTCACAAAGATATTCCTTCACCTCTCTAGTGAAAAGATGAACTTTCATTTCCTTACCTCTTCTCCCAGGCTAAGACTGACCATTATAATTATATATAACTTCCATTCAATTAATGCTAACATCATTACATTTTTTGAATTGACTTAAGAAACTTGCGAATATAATCTTTCAATGGAACCATTTTAGCAGTTAAAGTAAATATTTAAATAAAGTAAAACAAATTTCAATTAAGTCATGGTTGATAATAGGATGTCTGTAGAATTATATATGTTTTTAAGTACTTTAGTCAGGAAGAAAACACTCTTACAGAATAAGAGAGGTCCACAGAAGAATATAAGAAGGAGTGTGTATGAATATTGCAGAGCACATGTTTTCACTCAGAGAGGATTTCACATCATACATGACTCAAATGTGAACTTTTTTTTTTTTTTTTAATCATGAACAGCATCTTAATAAGAGGCTGAGGCAGTAGCTTATCCTTTCTCCCTGGACAGGATCTGTCACAGTAACCATGCTACTATCATCAAACATGAATACAATTTGTTCCAATGTAGTGTTGTAAAAAGAGAGCAAGTATATGTCAACAGGACTGATTTTCCCCAGGGAAAAGGAGAAAGGTAGGGAAAGACAGAGGGAAATCTTTCATCCTGTCAATGCCTCTTCATCAAAATGCTAATCACATGGCCTTCATTTCAGATCCCTGAATACTCTTCTGATTTTATTCCTCTTTCCTTTCCTCTTTTTGTCTACACTGCTCATTGTGATTTTGTCCTTTCTTTGTGCCATTCACAGTGATTTCAGTGCCTATGATTTCAGTGCCACTGTGCCAAGCCACCACAATTACTTTTTGCTTAATAACTTCTTACTGTTCTATGAGAAAGAGGCCAGTGTGGGAAAGAAATTGGCATTTTAGAGCTAAAACTGAAAAGTATCAATGCTCCTGAGAGATGATCTTCAACTCAGATCTACAATGCAGGATGACTAGGGGGTAGTCTGGATATTCAAGTTTTACTTTTACCTACAAAAATGATGGTAAGACAGCAACATGTTAATGGAGAAAATTTAATTGTGATGACATTCCCTATCAAAAATGAAGCCTCACAAACTCTGCTACAGATTTAAGGTGTTCTGATGCTCCATATATACTCAAAATGATAACTCATAGACCTCACAGATGTATTTACTTTTTCTTTAGTCATCTACCAATAGTAATATGATAAAAATGTCCCAAATTACTAATAAAAGAAGTGTAAATTAAAACTCTGATTTCAGCCTCACACTCATCAGACTGACCAAGATGACAAAAAAGGTAAATGATAATTGTTGAAGAGGCTGTGTGAAGACAGGCACACTAATACATTTTCAGTGGAGCTGTGGAATTATTCATGTATTCCAGAAATCAATTAAACCCAGGGTCAAGAAAATCATGCAAATCTTTTTAGTAAGCGGTACTATAATTAGGCACATACAAAGAAATCAAAAAGTGAAGGAAAGAACTAGCATATATGCAAAAATACTTATTGTAGTACTTTTGTTTTTGTAGCATGGGATGGACAACAAAATGAGCCTATGTCTCCTAGGGAATGGATGAACAAATTATGATATATTAATATAATAAAATATTATTGTCATAATATATGACAAAAGTTGTGCATTGAGAGAAACCTGAGTAGACTTGTATGAGTGAGTACACAATGTAGTGAAAACCAGGAAAATGATGTATTCAATGGCCATAACTGTATGCAATAACCAATCACAACAACAAAAGACTGATAAGAAATCATACTTCTTACCTCTTCATGAAGAATATGAGATAAATTTTCAGATATGAGAAATTCATGGATTTGTTTTGCTGGATTATATTTACTTATTACAGGGTAGAACTTTCATATTTCTTTTAAGTAGAGGAGATGTATTGTTGAGAAGGGAATTTTTTTTTATAATTTAGATTTATTTATTTACTTTTAGTTTACAACATTCCGTTTTACAATCCCCTGAGTTTCAAATTTCCCTCCCTCCCCTCTCCTCCCAACTCCCTCCCACAAGGTGGCATGCAATAAAATATAAGATCTCCAAATAAATTCACATTAAACATTAGTCAAGTTGTGAAGGATTATAACCAATGGAGTGAACAGTGAGAAAGAAGAAACAAAATAAAATAAACAACAAAAAAAGCAAGTAGTTTGATTCAATCTGCATTCGGAACTCTGTAGTTCTATCGCTGACTGTGGATATCTCTTTCTATCATGAGTCTTTTGGAGTTCATTATAGGCCTGGCCCTACTGAACAGCAGGCCCACTGCACCTCCCTAGGCCCTCCTCCCCACCATTGTCCTAATATTTTTCTATATGTGCCTCACTGCTCACTGGAACAACAAGTGTGTCCCTGAAATCTTAGTTCCCACAGAAATGGTAGATGTGTTCATGTGATTGGAAACAAGCTACTACCTCTACCTGGAAACTGCCCCCAGACCCATTCCAACAGAAACAGGTGTGTTCTTGTTTTCACAATCATATCATAGGTAACAATCATATCATCCTTTTTTACCAGACAGGACCACAATAGCTCGGCAGTTGGAAGGCAGAATGGCCAGAATGTTTAACTACTGAACCAAACAAATCTCTCCTCCATTACCTAATCCTTTAACAAACTCCTCCTGCCTTTTTAATATTAATGATATTACTCTATTATATGTAAAATTTCTGTTATGTAATTGCATCTTTACCCCATAAAGATCCCTCTTTCTTTCTCTAAAGTTGCTGGTTCCTCTTGGAATTTAGCCCATTTCTTGAGAGGCGTCAATCTCAATAAATGCCTATACTTGGATTAGAGGTAGTATGACTCTTAATTCTTTGAGATAGTTCCATCACAACACATCATGAAACCACAACAGTTTTAGGATGGGCAGAGATCCCACCTCAACAGTTTTTGGTGTTTCTGGGTTTAAACCATAACAACCCTTTCCCCTCCTACTGCCTGTAGATTTCTATACTTAACAAAATACATTATTCCCTCTTTGAACCCAAACCAATGAGAATAAATTTCACAGAATGCTCCTCTCCCTCCCTCTTTTCCCTCTACTATAAGAAATTTTTGTGTCTTTTCACATTAGAGTCCTATACTTAACTGATTATGTTAATCCCTCTTGAAACCAAAACCAATGAGAGTAAAGATCATATGATGTTCATCTCCCTCCCTTTTTTCCCCTCTACTATAGTATGTTTTTATGCCTCTTCATGTGCCATAATTTACTATTTTCTACCTCCTTCTTTCCTTTTCTCCCATTTTATACCACTTAATAAGGTAGTTTTTTTTATCATAAGATTAGTTAATTTATACCCACACCCTCTATCTATGTATATCCCTTTTAAATGTCACACTAATTATACATTTCTCATTATTGACAAGTATCAGCTTCACATATAGGGATGTAAACAATTTGCTCTTATTCAATCATAAGTTATGTGTGTGAGTGTGCACTTGTATGTATGTTTGCGTGTGTTTTCCTTGTTTACCTTTTTATGTTTCTCTTGAGTCTTGTATTTGAGGATCAAATTTTCCATCAAGCTCTGGCTTTTTCATCAGGAAGGTCTGGAAGTCCCTTATTTTATTGAATAACCATCTTCTTTTTTGAAATATTATGCTCTAGTTGATTCTTGGTTGCATTCCAAACTCTTTTGCCTTACAAAACATCATATTGCACTCCCTCTGATCTTTTAATGTCGAAGCTACTAGGTCCTGTGTGATCCTAACTGTACTTCCTTGATTTTTGTATTGTTTCTTTCTGGCTGCTTACAGTATTTTCTCCTTGACCTGATAATTCTGGAATTTGGCTACAATATTTCTTGGAGTTTTCATTTTCAGACCTCTTTCAGGGCGTTTCCAGTAAACTCTTTTGATAACTATTTTACCCTCTGACTCTAGGACCTCAGAAGACTTTTCTTTGATAATTTCTTGGAGGATATTATTCGGGATGTTTTTTTTTTTTTATTCTGATAGACCAATAATTCTTAGATTATCTCTCCTGCATCTGTTCTCCAAGTCAGTTGTCTTTCCAATGAGATATTTCATATTTTCTTCTAATTTTTCAATCTTTAGGTTTTGTTTGACTGCTTCTTGATGCATTGTAGAGTCATTAGCTTCAATTTGATTGATTCTAAGTTTTAGCAAATTATTTTCCTTGGTTAGTTTTTGAAACTCCTTTTCCATATGTCCAGATTTCATTTTTAGGGAGGTATTTTCTCCAGTTAGATTTTGACCCTCCCTTCCCAGTTCACAAATTTACTTCTTAAAGATTTGTTTCCTTCAGTGAGATTTTTTCTATTGTGGCAATTTCAGTTTTAAAAGAATTGGTCATTTTATCTTCTACCTTTCTAATTTGGCTTTTTAAATCCTTCTTGACCTCTTCCAAGAATGCTTTCTGGTCTTGAAACCAATTCATATTTCCTTCTGTGGTCTCAGGTGTGGGTATAGAGTCAATGGTGTCCACTTCTGAAATTGGTTCTTCTTGCTCACAATAATAGAATTCAATCATTTTTGGTTTTGCTTTAACCATTTGCTTCTGACCCATTGTGATTACCTATTCCCTGGCTTTTTAAAGTGTATTGTTGCTTCTGGGGTACAGAGGGCTCTGACACATGCTTCTCAAGCTGGGACCTTGGGTTTTTGACTTTGTGTGCTGGGGGGTCTAGACTGAGGACTCTGGGTGTCTAGATTAGGCCACAGCCAGGATTTTCAGTGTTTCTCTGGTTTCCCTGAGACTCACAGAGTAAGGTGTGGGGGAAGGTGGTCTGGCCACTTCAGTTTTCCACTTCTGTGTTCCTTGGCTAGAGCTTGGGCAAGCTCAGCAAGTGCAGGCCTTCCATGCTGCTGTCTGCAGATTTGCTTGATTGTGTTAAGGCACACCTGGGCTTCTGGTGTTAGTGCTCGCTGGCTCTTATCCCCTGGGCTTCAGGATCTCCCACTGGTCAGCTGAGATGGACTTTTTGGGACTCCTCCTACTCTTCACTTCAGGCTCTGCACAGCCTCAGTCACGCCCTTCCTCTAGAACTTCCAAGCCTGCTGCTTCCACTACTTCAGGATTTTACATTGGGGCAGTAATCTCTGTGTTTTCAGCATCAAGGAGGGGGATTAGAGCAGGTAGGGTTTACTTAACCACATTGGCTTCTGGAAGCTCAGGTAGGTGATTTTTAAACATCCAGGCTGTGGGCTGATAGCCAGAGGAGAAGCTGCTGTAGCTGTCATGTATCCTGTGTTTGTCTCCTACCCAGCTCTGATAGAATCTCCATCCTGTGGCACCAAGGTCTGAGAATCTCCCTTGGGATGGGTGAATCTGCTGGCTGGAGCTTGCTCTGACTCCACTGTATTCTGGTCCCAGGTCTGTGCTGGTGCCACTCCTGCATGCTCTGTGCCACTCCAGGGCTCTGAAACCAGACTCATCTAGACAAGCACAGCTCAATGGAAAGTTTTCCAGGCCTGTAAGTCAGAAAGACTCATCAACCTGAGTTTAAATCAAACTTCAGACACTTACTATCTGTGTGACCCTGGATAAGACACTTAGCTCAGTCTCAGTTTCCTCCTCTGTACAATGTGCTGGAGAGGGAGATGGAAAACCACTCCACTATCTTTACTAAGAAAACCACAAATGGGATTCACAAAGAGTCAGATATGACTGAAAAGCAACTGAACAACGACAAAGATAAGCACATGTTCTTGCTTTCATGTTTGATCATTCTCAAATACCACTAGCAGTAAACAGAAGCAGATATCATTATTGCCCTTTCTCCCTTATGAGTAATCCAAGGGACAGGTCTAAGAGTCCCCAACCACACATTCAAAAGACAGAAGAGAAATGGGAATAGAAGTTGTTATTTCAATGCCATGAAAGGGGTATAATACTGCTTAGTGGCCGTTGCTCTTGGGCATAGCCTCCCATCACAGTGTGGCACATGAGGTCAGAGTCCTTTGGTTGTGAATGCTGTTTATCAAGAGGTCCAAACCCATCTTGCTGAAAATGTCCTGGATGTAGGTTTAGTACTCTGTGGTAAGGGCCCAATTAGAGCATATTATTAGAAAAGACTAGGGTATCTCAACTTAATGCACACATATTTTATAGATTGTGTGCTAGCCAGAGCAGGTGGGGAGAAGTCTCCTTATGACCACATTTACATATGTAATTGCTTATTCTACATTAGATTACTAAGTACTTTATATAAGGTCCTGACTCAATTTATCTTATCTCTTTCAATAGCTAGCTGAATTCTAACATATAATAAATGTCTAGATATGTAATTTTTCCAAGGGTAACAAAAAGAGAACTTTTAAACTCTGATATTCCACAAAAGGAAAGAACAGAAGACAGTAGTTTGTTTTGATAATGTTATAAATGTTAAAGAGATAAGCATTTAATTATCCAGATGTTACTCTATGTTAAATTACATTAAAGTACCTTTGTTTCAGAGAATAACTCAGACATTTGTTATTTTCTGCAAATGTTTTTTACATTATGAAATGATATTATCAAATCCCAGGAACTCTTTTTTTAACCTGCCATACACATTGAAGTGAATCCCAAATCATTATATGAAAATTGAGGTAAAATAATATTTCAGACATACTATGAATTTTTTAAAAATTAGAAATTTTAAAAGGATAAGAGAATTTAATTGAGAATCATTTTTTTAAATCCTTTAAAAAAAGTCTTTGTTTTTGAATTGGTAAACATATATTGCAGTATTTGTATTTATTTGAATTATGAATTCTCACCAAGTAGTTAGCAGCAGATGGACCAACTTAGTTTGTCACATTAAATATGGAATTGCCTATTCTGAGCTAATGCATAAATATAATCTAGAAGATTTAACTATAAAGATGGTTGCAGCAAACTAACAGGAGCCAATCTATATTAGGAAAATGGTGCCTCTACAAGGTCATACAAATTTGGGACAAATAAAAAGTCCAAGAAATAGAATTTCTGAGTAATTAATGATCTATTTATTAATTAGGCTAGCTGATAATCAATAAATTTATGGTCAGTGGTTTCTCTCAGCAACCAAAGACAAAACCATGGAGACCACTGACTGTTTAAATACCTTCGGAAAAAAGGGTTCCCCTGACAGGTGAAAATCATCCCTAATTGGTGAACAATTAATAAGCACTTTCAAATGAGGTGGTGGGCTGAAAGCCTTCAGCTTCTCCTACTGAGAACATGGCTTAGTCATGAGACTCAGTCATATTCCAGTAATTTGGACAAAGGAATCCCATCTCTACCCAGACTTCTCTGGTTGACTTTTCTTCGTGAGCTGATTTGCCTTAAACTCGAAAAGAGGGGTGCAATGATGTGGGCTTAGTTACTGCTTTTTGTCTGGAATTCACCTAAATTTAGATTCTGTTTACACTCTAAACTAAAATAAGGTCTTCTAGTTGGGTGGGGTCCTGCTCAAGATTTGTCCTTCAGAGCCTGACTGAATGACCTACAAGGTCTCTTCCATAAATGAGGAAATAAAAAGAAAAAAAATCTTAACACTAATTTAATAATTGATACTAATAGAAAAAGAATCACTTTTCGCATATATAGAAAATAATCATTTTTCTCAGATAGTGAATGGCAGAGGTGGGATTCAAACTAAAGTCCAATGAGTGCAAGTTCAACACTCCAGATTTAGAGCTTGTTATATTTGAAGGAGGTAGCCTGTTTAAGGTTAGGAGATACTTAAATTCTGCATCCTGTACTTACTAGGTTTGTAACCATTTAACCTGTACTCACCTATAAAACAGGAAAAGTGATGTTTGGAGTGCCTTACCTCTGCCTTTCAAAATCCTTCTTGAAAACTCTACTCAAGAGCCACTTTCTCTATGAATTTTTAGCCTTTACTCATCCTCCTAGTTAAAAGACTTTCTCCTGGTATTTTTTCCCTAAAATTCTTTCTCTGCTTCTCTCCTTTGCCCCAATCAATTTCTACTTTATATTTAACAGACAAAGAGATCAAAGGTTCTCAGGGGACATTAACCCAAAATGAACCTAAAGAACATTCTTGATGAGTGAATCATCAAGCTTCTGCTTGAAGACTTCTAGTAAAGGTGAATTTACTATTTCCTGAAGCAACCCATTTCATTTTGGCATACCTCAAATTAGTAGAAAGCTTTTTCTATATGTCAAATGTAAATCTACTTCTCTGTTCTATTGACCTATCACTCCTAGTTTTGTCTTCTGAGATGATACAAAGGGGAAAAAAAATTTCATTCTTGCCATGTGACAGTTTTTTTTCAAATTACTCTATATCCTTTCATCTCCAGACTAGTTGCCCCCTAGTTATTTAAGCCCATTATCATATAGCAGTGTATTTGTGTCCTTCAACATCCTGGCCATCCCCTTTGAACACTCTGTGTTACCAATATTCTACAAATGTAGACCCCAGAACTGAACATAATACTCCAATTGTGATCTGATCAGGGTAGGGTATAGGAAAACAATTGCTCTAGGATTTTGGCTGCCATGTAATACTATGGACTCATATTGAGATGGCAGACCACTAAAAATATTCAACATGACAAATCTTAGATTATTTTCATATGAATTGCACATAGTCATGATTTACTTATCTTATACCAGGAAGGTTTTGTTTTTTTTTTTTTGTTTTTTTTTTTTGTTTGTTTGGTTTTTTTTTTTTTAGAATCCTAAAAGACTCCACATTTATCATTATTTAACTTAATCTTGTTATATGCAGCCCAACTTTCTGACCAGTCAATATTTTTTAGATGATGATTCTGTTATCTTATCTTGTCATCTATCCATCTTGGATTTGGCATATCTAAAATTTAATAAGTATGTCATCTATATCATTATAAAAGCTTTTGATAAAAGTGTGAAACATCCTTTTACCAAGAAGAGATCCCTAAGAAACTGTAACTAGACAATTCTGCCAAACTGATAATAAACTTAAGATGGATGCAGTAATTCAATGAGTTCTAAAAAAGCATAACCAAACTATCATGTAGCCCATATCTTTCCATCTTTTCTACAAGAATTACAGGAGAAATTATGAAATTATGTCCCAAGATATTTAAACTGTATTTTCTTCTTCTTGAATATGCATCTACTTTTCTTTGTATGTCCCCAGTAGAATGTAAGATGTGAGAGTGGGGGCTGTGTGGATTCAATTTAATGAATATGTTAAAAACATGTAGCAAGTGTCAGATCATGTGTCATATGTTATGCTAAGTAATGGGGACACAAATCAAGCAATTGATCAAAAAGAAATTATTGAGCGATGCATTAGGCAAGAAATACAAACCTTAAGGGACTTATAGTAGAGGGAGAGTGTTATGGGAATCTGACGGTCTTCCTTGCCTCTAAGCCCTTTTATAGGCTTAAGTGACTCTGACAACCTTCCCTGGTTTGAAAATATACTCTGCCTCCTAATAGGCTGAATGTGGTCACATGTAGCCTGTGGCAGGAGGCTTGTTTTTTAGGAATGCCGCACCTTGTTGCTTTGTGATTGGGCAATGGCTCAAGAGGTCTGTGACATTCTCCACTCTAGGACAAGGCTATATATGCACCCCGATGTGAAGGTTTTGCTTTGCGACTCACTTTGAGAAGAGTTGTGTGATTTTGCCAGATGAGACTCTGGGAAGCCGTTGAGACCCCCAGCTTTGAAAAACCCAGATGTTGGTGCTTCCTCTCTGGTAACTGAATAGGTATAGATGTATGGTCAGATTCTGGAAGCCCATTTGCTGATCTGTTCATTTGCTTGTAATTTGTGTTTGTAACTTGTGTTTGCATTTTCTGAAGTTCAGGGCGCTGACTTTTCCCCCTGAAGTAGGTAAATGATATATGTTTGATTAATTAAAGTAAGATTGTTAACCCATTTTGAGTTGCTTTCCTTTAGAAAAGCAGATCTAAGAACCTGTGCTAGCACCCATCCTGGGTATGCTAGGGTGCTTGCTGATACAGAGAGTAGACTACATGTGCAAATATAGTTATGTATAAAATATTGGAAAGAACACACTAAGAACTGGAAGATCAGAAAGGTTTCATGTAAGTGGTGATCCTTGGGGCAAATCTTTATGGAAGTTATAGATGTCAAGAGGTAGAGGTGATAAGAGAAGTCATTCCAGGCATGGAGGACAACCACTGAAAATGAATGGAAGAGAGAGATAGAGTGCCATGTATGACAAACCAAGGAGGTTGTTTTGGATAGATTTTAAAATGCTGTGTATAACAAAGAATAATTTCAAAAGTTCTTTTTTTGTTGTTACTGCTGCTATTGTTGCCATCACAGTGAGAATGAAGGGAAGTAATGTGTAAAAAAATAGTAAATTTTAGAAGGAGCCCAGTGGTAAATGAATGAAAAAAGGAAATAGGCATTTTTATTAAGTATCTACTATGTACCCAAATCAGAGGAATTGGTGGTCATTTTTTAAATATAAAAGGGAGTGATTCTAATGGTTATCCTAGGGGATGGAGCTGAGCTCCTGCTCCAACCACTTCCAATACCTGTAAAATATGACTCTAAACAAATTTTAGAGCTACAGAACCCATAAAGTGAGAGAAAGAAACAAATCTCCTGTTGAAGGCAGCCTGGTGGGCCAACAGGAAGGGTCTATTGTAGTGAGCTGGGAGCCAAGCACATTCCCACGTGAGCCACACAGTTCCAGCCCCAAGACAGCCCCAACCAGTGGCCTAGAATGACCAGAGCAGATTTCAGGAGAGTGAATCACTGGCAGCTGTGGCAGTTGCCAGACTTCTCAACCCATAAACACCAAAGAGAAACTAAAAGGGGAACTCTGTTGAAACTTGGTGATGGAAGAGAGTGGTCCTTCCCCTACCCTTGGGGTAAGAGGTGGCAAAGGGCCAGGAGCTGCAGCTGCTGCCACATGACAATGTCTGAAGCTCCTGGCTTACAGATTGTAGGGGTACCAAGCAACCATTCAGAGGGTAATTGCTCTTGCTTTGCCCTGTTTGGCTCTGGATCTCAGTCTTGGGTGATGGTCTTGGGGTGTGTGACCAGTGTGCCAGAGCTTGTGGTGGCTTTAGAATGGGCACCCTCCTCAGATGTATGACAACTGCAAAAACCCCAGAAATTTGGGACACAACTCTCTTGACTCTGGATGCAGAGGTCTACCATGGCAAAGAGCTGAAAAGTGAAGTAATTGGCTGGCGAGATGAGCAAGCAGAGGAAGCTCAATCAGAAAATAGAATCTTTTTTGGGGTGGACTAAATGGATCAAAACATGGAACCAAAAGAAGAAAACAAAGTCAAAACTCCTGCATCAAAAGTTTCAAAGAAAAATATGAACGATTAAAGGCCATGGAGGAACTTAAGAGGATATTGAAAATCAAGTAAGAGAAGAAGGGGAAAAATTGGGAAGAGAAATGAGAGTGATGGAAGAAAATCATAAAAAGCAAGGCAACAGCCAGCTAAAGGAGACTCAAAAAATACTGAAGAAAATAACACCTTAAAAAGTAAAGTAACTCAAATGGTAAAAGTGGCCCAAAAAGCCAATGAGGAGAAGAATGCCTTTAAAAGAATTGGCCAGATGGAAAAAAGGATTTGAAAAACTCACTGAAGAGAATAATTCCTTCAGAATTAGTTGGGGCAAATGGAAGGTAATGACTTTATGAGAAATCAAGGTATTATAAAACAGATCCAAACAAATAAAATAAATAAAAGGCAGTGTGAAATATCTAATTGAAAAAAGCCACTGACCTGGAAAATAGATCCAAGAGAGACAATTTTAAAATTATTGGACTACCTGAAAGCCATGA
>CM053588.1:158204225-158223112 GCA_028646515.1 Pseudochirops corinnae | reverse complement strand
AGATAGATAGTCTGTGCTTATGGAACTCTTATAATCAGTCTTTGCTGGGTGCCTTATATTTCTCTTTGTTTTTGTATGTCAAATATTTTATTAAATACAGTACTTTTTTAAACAAAGTCTTGAAAGTTTGAGAGTTTATCAAATGTCCATTTCTTTCTTCCTTCAGGATAATAATTAACTTTGCAGGCAATGATATTTTTGGTCGGAACCCCAGTTCTTTTCCAATTTAAATTGTTGAGTTCCACGACCGGCAGTCCTTTAGTGTCTTTGCTGCTAGGTCTTGAGTAATTCTAATTGAGGCACCATCATATTTAAATTGTTTTAATCTTGAACCTTCCAATATTTTTGCCTTGAACTAGAGGTTTTGGAATTTGACTACACTATTACAATGAGTTTTCCTCATAGGATCTATTTTAAGTGGTGATACATGATTTTTCTTCTATTTCTACTTTTCTCCCTTGTTCTAATGCTTCAGGACAATTTTCTTTAATTATTTTTTGTATTATTGTATTAAGATTCTTTTTTTGATTGTAAATTTGTTAGTTCTGTTATTTTTATATTTTCTCTTCTTGATCTATTCTCCAAATCCGTTATTTTTCTCACCTGATGTTTCACTTTCTCTTTATTTTTTTTCATTATTCATATTTTATTTAATCATTTCTTGATCTCTCATAATTTCAATGGCTTCACTTTGCCCAATTCTAATTTTTTTTTATTAACTTTTGTTTACTTTTTTGGTTTACATCATTGATTTCCACAAGATTTTGAGTTACAAATGTTCCCCCATCTTTCCTCTACCCACAATCACAAAATAGCAATCCCACTGTATACCCCTTCCCCCAATCTGCTCTCTCCTATATTCTCCCCCATCACCCCTCTGACTTTCTGGTAGGGATATATAAGGCACCCAGCAAAGACTGATTATAAGAGTTCCATAAGCACAGACTATCTATCTATCTATCTATCTATCTATCTATCTATCTATCTATCTATATATATATATATATATATATATATATGTATGTATTATCATTTGATTTTAGAACTTTAAATTCTAGATTCTTTCCATTCCTTCTTTGTCACCCACTCCCAATGGAAATACAGGTAATTTGATACATGCCATACATGTGTAGGTACACAAAACATTTCCACAATGAACATATTATGTACCACTGACTATATTTCCTTCCTTTCTATCCCGCCTTCCACTTGCTCTGTTCCCCACCTTGTCCCTGTTGCTTTATAGAAGTATGTACTTCTAACAACCATGCCCCCCAATGTGCCCTCCTCTCCATCATCCCCCCTCTCATCTCCTGTGGGGCAAGATACCCAATTTGCAATGTATGTCATTCCCTCCCTAAGCCAAATTCAGTGCCATCTGGCAAAGGCGACTTTTGAAGGCATTCTTCTCCTCATTGGCTTTTGGGGCCTCTTTTGTCATTTGAGTTAATCTATTTTTTAGGGTGTTGATTTCTTCAGTCATACAGCTGACTCTCTTTTCATGATTTTCCTGGCTATGCGAGAGCTGTGATATATTGCTGCTGCTACGCCACCATCTTGGCTCCACCCCTTCCTTGAGAATTTCTTGAAGGATGATTTCTAGGTTCTTTGTTTGATCATGGCTTTCAAGTATTCCAATAATTTTTAAATTTTTAAATTGTCTCTCCTGCATCTAATTTCCAGGTCGGTGGTTTTATCTATGAGATATTTCACATTACCTTCTATTTTTTCATTTGTTTAGATCTGTTTAATAGTATCTTGATTTCTTGTAAAGTCATTTGCTTCCATTTCCTCCACTCTAATTCTGAAGGAATTATTCTCTTCAGGCAGCTTTTGAGATTCTTTTTCCATCAGGCAAGTTTTACTTTTTAGAGCATTCTTTTCCTCATTAGCTTTTTGGGCCTCCTTTGCCATTTGAGTTAGTCTATTTTTTAAGGTGTTATTTTCTTCAGTCAGGTTGTTGACTCTCTTATCATGATTTTCTCGCATCATTCTCAATTCTCTCCTCAATTTTTCCTCCACTTCTCTTATTTGGTTTTCAAAATCCTTTTTAAGCTCCTCTATGGCCTCTTTCCAGTTCATATTTTTCTTGGAAGCTTTTGGTGTGGGAGTTCTGACTATGTTGTCTTCCTCCCATCCCATGTTTTGGTCCTTTTTGTCCCCAAAAAAAGATTCCAAAGTTTGTTTGCTGGGCTTGTTTTGCTTCCTTTGCCTGCTCATGTTGCCAGTCAATTACTTAGCTTTTGGGCTCAGTAGTAAAACTCTGCTTTTAGAGGGGAGAGCTCTGTCCCAAATTGCTGGGGTTTTCACAGCTGCCAGATCTATTAGGAGGCTGCTGTTTTTTGCATCCCCCACCAGCTTTGGCTCACTGGTCATGCACTTCAGGACCACCACCCAAGACCATGATCTGAACCAGATAGCTCTAGGTAAGAGCACTTAGCTTCTGAATGATTGCTTTGCCCCCCTACAATCTGCAGGCCAGGAGGTTCTGAAGCAGCCATGTGGTGGCGACTGCAATGCCACTGCTTCCGACTGCTGCTAGCTCTGTAGGCAGTTAAGCCAGACACTCTTCCCCAAATTTAGCCAAGTTTCACTGACCTTTTCACTTTGTCCTTGACTCTTGTGGGTGGGTGATTCTGGAAATCGCCACAGCTGCTGATGATCTACTCTCCTGAACATTACAGCCACGGCTTCCCCTGGACGCCCTGGGGCTGAAACCACATGGGGCTGGGCTCTGCTTCCAGCGTGCTGAGATGACCACCTGCTGGGATGCCTTCAGGAGGAGCTTTGTTCCTCCCTCATTTTTGTGGAGTCTGGAGCTCTAAAACTTGTTTAGAGTCCTATTTTATGCCTATTTTAGGTGGTATTGGGGGGAGCTCACAGAGTTCTCCTGTTTCTATGCCGCCATATTGACTCCGCCCCCAATAAGCTATCCCAATTCTTATTTTTAAGGTGTAATTTTCTTCCTTAAGGTTTTGGATCTCCTTTTCTAATTGGTTGCCTTTCCTTTCATACCCTTCTTATTTTTCTTGTATTATTATTTTCTTTTTTTCAAAAAAGTTTTCCTCCATCTCTGTACATTTGATTTTTAAAGGTTTTTTTTGGTTTTTTTTGTTTTTTTTTAAAGATCTATAAATTCTTTTGGGGCAGATGTCCATTTTATGTTACTCTTTGGTGGTTTCTTTACTTCAATATCATCCTCTGAAAGTGAACCCCAATCATCTCTAGTCCCCCAATAGCTTTCAATGGATGAATTCTTTCTCCTTTGCCTGTGCATTTTTTTTTTTTTGTGATAACTTGTTTGTAGTCACTCCTAGCCCTGGGGTATGGGAAATGGTGCCTCCTGCCCCAGATCTTTAGTTCTTCCCTTTAGCCTGAAACCAAAGCCAAACCTCCAGTCTCCTGTAAGTGCCTGCAACCAGGGGCTTTCTGCTGCTGCTTCTGCACTCACCAGGTATATGCTGGTTCCTTCTCACCCCCCTCTCCCCACCGCAGCTCTTTGCAGCACAGCTGGGTCTGGCACTCCTTATCATAGATGGTTCCCTAGATTTTCCCCAGGCTCAGATGCCCAACTCTCCACACTATCCAGGGTAAAAGTTACAGTGGCTGGGGCCAAGGCAGCCTCTTAAACCAACTGAACCCAGTGTTTGATGCTTGTTGTTTAAGTGGTTTGTAGCTTGTTAGAAAAGGAACCTATCCTGGAGGTGTTTACCCACCCACAAAGACCAAACCTCATTCTGGGATTACAGAAAATCCCAGTTGTGCCCCTATTCTGATTTATCTCCACCCACACTTTTTTCCCCCTAAGGTGCTATTTTAACTCTTTTGTAGGGGGAAAACTTGAGAGACTGGAATTTTCTGACCTACTCTGCCATCTTCCCAGAATCCTCTCCAATGAATAGACTTTCTTGAAATATAAATATATTGCTATATATTTTGAATCTTCTCTTATGCCCTGCTGTATACATGCTTATCTTTCTTTTCTTATTTTTAATCTATTTCAATATTTAAGTTTATAACATATTTCTTTTTCTTTTATTATTGTGTACTTAAGTTTAAGTAAAAAAAAAGCAAAAAAAAAAGTTTAAAAAATCCTATGAACTTATTTTCCACATCCTCACCTATTCTGTGAATAAAGTTGTTCCCTTTAAAAAAAAATCCATGTTCCTCTTTGTATTATTATAGTTATTTTTGCTAGGTAATTAATTCATGCTATAAGACTGTATCCTTTGCCTCCTGGAATATTTTATTTCAAGTTCTCCATTTCTTTATACTGGTGGCTACTAAGTTGTGTGTAATCCAGACTGCGTCTCCTTAGTACTTGATTTTTTTTTCTTTCTATCTGTCTCCTTGTAATATTTGTTCTTTTGAAATGGAAGCTCTGAATTTTATGTCTATTATTCCTGTAAATTTCATTTTTCTTTTATTCACAGAATGTAACCAAATTATTTGTCCTATCCACTTTGCCTTCAGGACCTAAGAGGTCTGAGTTTTCTTTTTTTCTTTTTTCTTTTGTTTTGCCTTTTGAAGGGGGGAAGGCAAGGCAGTTGGGGTTAAGTCACTTGCCCAAGGTCACACAGCTAGTAAGTGTTAAGTGTCTGAGGCCGGATTTGAATTCAGGTCCTCCTGACTCCAGGGCCAATGTTCTATTCACTGCACCACCTAATCATCTCAGAGGTCTGAGTTTTCTTCAAATTTTCTTGAAATATGATATCTAGGCTTTTTTGTTTTTGTCCTGACATTCAGTTAGTCCAGTGATTTAAAAAAAAATGTTTGTCTTTGATCTGTTTTCCCAATCAGTTGTTTTTGCAAAGAGATATCTTATTTTTTCTTCTATATTTTCAGTCTTTTGACTTTTAATATCTCTTTCTACTTCTTGGATTCTTTGAATTCTGTTTGTGTCATTCTGATTTTCAGAAAGTTTGTTACTTGGGTAAAGTTTTGTACTTCTTGTGCCAAGCTGTTAATTCCCTTTTCCATTTTTTTCCTTTCACACTTCTCTTTTTCTTTTAACTTTTTTGCCCTTAAGCATCTTCATCTCAGTTATAAAACCATGTTTAACTCTTTTAAAAACTTTTGCTTCATCTTTCCTAGGAATTCTAGGTGAATTTGTACCCAAAATTTTTGATATTTTGTTTATATTTTAGTCATTCTCTTCTTTTAGATTTGCATCTTGAGCATCCTTATCACCATAATAATGTAGAGTTCTTGTGTTTGTTTTCCTCATTTATCTAGTCTATTTCCTGATTTGAGACTTGATGTTAAGGCTGAGCTCTGCCACACTTCTGGAGGGGATGTCTTGGCTGATTTTGTCAGTGCTTTCTTAGGGTATTGAGAGTTGTATTATTTCAGTATCTCAGAGACAGACTGGGGACTTGTAAACTTTCAATGCTCACAAAATGATCTTATTCCAGGCAAAGTCTGATTCCTATCCTCTCATGACATCTGCAAATTCCTGACCTGGGTTACAGTTTGAGAAACAGTAGAATACTGCTAGAATCAGCTTTTATGAGTCATTTGGAGAGTTCTGTTTGTTGAGAGTGATGAAATTGTACTGGTCTCCTTGGGTCTCTGATTCTTCCCTTGGTTATTATTCCTCTGCGAGCTTTTATTTTGACTCCATGCTAGAAATGAAATCCAGCTCTGCTTTGAGGTTTTCAGGCACACTGCTACTTCTTCCTTATCAACTTCCTCCCTTCTCAGTACACTACATTTATCAAGGCTACCCTCCCCAGGCATGCTATCCACTTGTGCTCATCCTCATTTTACTTTGTACTGGATCTTGAATCTGAGACATGGAACTGGGTAGTGGGTAACAAAGATGCTAGTTGACATATACTTCCAACTTAATGCCCAGTATGGGTCCAGAACTAGGATCTCCTTGGGTATTGGAGTTATCCACACTTACCATGCTCCTGTCTGGATCCATCCCCATTAGCCCCAGATATGTCCATCTCCCTAAGTATAAATACTGTAGACAAATGAGATGCATAGTGACTTTTTCCTGGCTTTTCAAATACAGATTCAATCTGATGCACTTCATAGATCTTTTTGGAGTTATTTTTTGGATGGAGAGTTCAATTATACTGCTTGCTACTACTCTGTCCTCATAGTCTCACCTCTTCCCCTTTCCCTTTCTTCAAGATCTTAAATTTTGAATCATCTATGTTTGCTTTGCTATTCTTTAGTACAGCCATTTTTATTTGGGGATCACCTGAGGAGAGAAATTAAAACAAAAACAATAAACTATAATTAGCAATTATTTTCTTATTGTTATTGCTGAATTGTTTCAGTCACATCCAATTTTCTTTGATCCCATTTAATGTTTTCTTTGCTAAGATACTGAAGTGTTTTGTCACTTCCTTCTCCAGCCCACTTTTACAGATAAAGAACTGAGGAAAATATGGTTAAGTGATTCACCTAGGGTCACAGGGCTAGTAAGTATCTGAGACCAGCTTTGCAGTCAAGTCCCCATGATTTCATAGTCAGTGTTCTCTCCACTGCACTTCTTAGCTGCCCAGCAAGCATGTAACTCTTGAATTATTGTGGGTACTATGAAAAGGGAGAGTGATTCTCAGATTTATCTCATTAGGGGATCAGAAAAGTAAACCTGACATTTGATAGAAAAGTTGCTAAACATCACAATAAAATATTAAGAAGCAAAAAATTCAACTAATTTCCTCTTCAATGTTCCTAGAGTGTTTGAAAGCATTTTCTTCAATTCAATAAACATGTATTAAGTGCTTACTATGTGATAGGCATTGTACTAAGTTCTTGGGATACAAATAAGAAAGAAAGATGGTCCTTGCCATTAAGGAGCTTACTATCCTGTTGTGAAAAATAACACGAAAAAAAGTTGTAAGGGAGGGAAAGGACACCAGGAGGTATTCTATGTGGAGGTATCTTGTACTATGCAGTTCAAACCAAGCAAAGCTGCAGATGGAAAACAAAGAGTGAGTTGGAAACTCTAGGTGCCTCCATGCTATAAAGGAAAGCTTTAGGAGAAGTTTAGTTCTCCATTCTCTAACTCTTTTTGTTGTTGTTGTAGAAATTCTTTAAATTTCTCTCTTCTATGAAACATTCATCTTCCTAAATTGAGGATTAATCTCAAGTTTACAGAATGAATTACTCTGGGTTGCATATTGAGTCATTTTGCTCCTTGGAACATATTCCATTCTCCTCTGCATGTATAACATGTATAGCATACTCCTCTAGTATGTATAGCAAAATCTTAGATCATTATTGAAATTTCATTTCATTCATATTAGCAAATATTTCTCCTAATTGTTTATAGAATTTGTTGTTCCTCATTGGAATTGTTAAAATTCACCATTGTTTATCTTGGAATTTGAATAAGTTTTTGTTTATGTTGTAAGTGCTTCTGTCCTCTCCCTTCCCCTTGTACCCTAATGTTTAGATGTAATCTGTGAACTTTTTCAGTTTTCACTCTTTTTTCCCATATTCAGAAGTTTTCATATGTTATTTTTTGCCTTATAATGTTGAGGTTTTATAACTTGCATTCTCTGAGAGAAATATGATTCTTACATTGTCTTTAAGATCAATTTGTTTTATTATATGGGCATCATATAGCCTTTTAATATTTAATATTATTGAATATTATATTTAATATCATTTGGTTGTTTTGCACCTCTTCTTCTAGATTATCCTTCACATCTCTGTATTTTTATTCCCAATTAATTGTCCTCTCAGTTCTTTGTAAAGATTCACCACTATAGATTCAATTTTTTCTATTTGGCCAATTATTTCTGCTCTGAGACAAAAATTATTTTTTTTTCCCATAATGCCTATTTCCCTCTTGAACCATTCAGGAAAATCCTGGTGTGGTTCCACGTGCTGTTGGCAATTCAGAAGGTCCTCTGCCTTATTGGGTTTTGGTATATTTTTTCCTTGCTCTTACAATGTTTATTCAGAGATATTTTAACTAATTTATATGTCCAGACAGAAATCTTGCCTTATAGTCATATCTTCCTTGTTGCTTTATCTATATGTGCTCAAGGTTTTTAACTGAATTTACTTCCTTCTGGGGATTTTGGTAATTCCAATCTTAATTTCCTTTTATTATTCAATTACTTATTTTCTGTCTCTATCCATTTTCATTGTGTATCCATTTGGGGCTGGGATTAAAAAAAATAAACCTCAATCTCGTTCTATTTTCAGAATTCACTTTTCACAAGACTCAATCCCTGTTCTAAGTGATTTCAGGAGGAAGAGAATTAAACCCACCTGGATGTTAGCCCCTTTCCCTTCCACCTCCTTCCCACAATAGGAGGTGGAAGTGGTGGGCAGGGTTAAGTTTTATTTCTGGTTGCCAGAAGATGGTTAGAGGAGGAGTTAGGTGTTAGGAGTTAGGAGTTAGGCAGGTAATGCACCTACAAAAATGAAATTGCTGAGTGGACTCCAGAGCACAAGCCCATAAATGCCATTGGAGTAGATTCGTGGGGAGTGATACTAAGTTAGTGCTTTAGGGTTGAGCCTCCTGTGTTGTTATTCTTAGTATTCTTGGTGCCAACCTTTGGGAATTGAAATTGCATCATTATGCCTTGCATATGAGTTTTATTTGAGAGAGTTTTGAGAGGTCATGAAAACTAGTAGGAAAAGAAAAACCCAGCATCAACCAACTTCCATATTATTAGTCACATGATATTGTATTGTAAAAAAAAAATTAAATTTGAAATAAAACAAAAGGTTTGACTGCTAAAAAACATTTGGCAGTTTAGGAACTTATATGGTAAGCCCAATTTTACACAGTTATCAGGTGTCTAAAAATTCCATTAAAGATTCAGAGAATTTGGAAGATGATATTCTGGAAGGCAAAGGAGGTAGGACTATAACCAAGAATCACCTACTTATCCAGCAAAATTGAGTTTAAACTTCAATGGGAAAAATGGTTATTTAATGAAATAGACAACTTTCAAGAATTCCTGATGAAAAGACAAGAGCTGAATAGAAAAAATGACTTTTAAATACAAGACTCAAAAGTAGCATAAAAAGAGAAATAGGAAAGAGAAATCATAAGGGATTCAATAAGATTAAACTATTTATATTCCTACATTGTAAGACAATTGTAAACCCCTGAAACCTTTATTAATATTAGGGTAGTTAGAAGGCTATATATATATAGATGATATGGGTGTGCATTGACAATAATAGGATGATAGCTTAAAAAAAAATAAGAGAGAAAGTGAGAAAGAGGGAGAAACTAGGAGAAGGAGGAAGAGAGAGGTAGAATGGGGTAAATTATCTTACATAAAAAAAGTGCAAAAGACATTTTACAATGGAGGGGAAAATTGGAGGGATTGAACAATTCTTGAATCTTGCCCTCATCAAAGGGAATTGACTCAAATAAGGAATAACATGCACACTCAGTTGACTATAGAAATCTATTTTTCCCTACTGGGATTTTCTTTCTGTTGTTCATCCTGTAGGAAAGGGAGGGGGCTAATTAAAGGCAGGGCAGATTGGTGGAGGCAGTAGTTAGAAGCAAATCAATTTTGAAGAGGGACAGGGTGATAGGAAAGTGAAAAAAGGATAAATGAGGGGATAGGATGAAAACAAATACATAGTTTGTGATCATAATTTAAAAAAAAATATGACACATTTCTCTGATAAAGGTCTCATTATCAAATATACAGAGAACTAAGTCAAATTTATTCAGAATAGAAGTTATTCCTCAATTGATAAATGGGTAAAGGATAGAAATAAACAGTTTTCAAAAGAAGAAATCAAAGCTATCTATAACAGTATGAAAAAGTGCTCAAAGTCACTATTGGTTAGAAAAATGCAAATTAAAAGAACTCTAAAGCACTACGTCATACCCGTCACATTGACTAATACTACTGAAAAGGAAAATGGGAAGTGGTACAACTGGGAAATTAATGTTCTCTTTAGGGACTTGTGAACTCGTCCAACCATTCTGGAAAGCAATTTGAAACCATGGTCAAAGGGCTACAAAACCATGCATACCCTTTGAGCCAGCAATTCCAATACTAGGTCTATACTCCAAAAAATATTCTTTTAAAAAAGGAAAAGTACTCATATGATAAAAATTATTTATAGCAGCTCTTTCTGTGGTGGCAAAAAACTGGAAGCTGAAGAGATGCCTATCAGTTGGGGAATGGCTGAACAAGTTGTGGTATATGAATATGATGGAATACTATTTTGTTATAAGAAATAATGAACAGGATGCTCTGAGAAAATCCTGGAAAAACTTACATGAACTAATGTAAAGTGAAATGAGTAGAACCAAGAAAACACTGTACACAGTAACAGCAATATTGTATGATGATCAACCATGAATGACTGAGATATTCTTAGAAATTACTTTCACAACATTGCTAATGTGGAAATATACTTTGCAGGACTACATATAGGGATATATGGGTGTTCAAGGAGGACTATCACCTCTGGTGCGAGGGCTTGTTTAGCCCTTTTCAGGGATGTTCAAACAGCTTTGGTGTCCACCCGGCATTCAACTTTCACCTGCAGCTCCAAGAAGCTACTGTAGCACATGTAGTGACCACACCGTGAAAGCCATCTGGGCAGATAACCAAAACCAGGTTGAGGCTAAGCAAAAGGTCACAAAACTTGTCAATGAGTTAGGGATGTCTACCCTAAATATATGAAGACTTCCCCTGATAGAATAGACAGATGAGAAAAATTTGTTCCACTGGCTGTGAAGGTGGTTGAAGCAGATGTTATGGAGTGCTCAGAGCTTGATAAGACTTCAAAGATAGCAAGGTTATCCACTGTATCTTGGACCATCACTAGTCAACCTGACTTTTGTCTTGCAAGTACACTTTGCTGACTCTGGAAGAGAGAGTGAGACTGGCAATTTTGTGTAGTTCTACCTCACACAAATCCAATTCATGAGGTAAGACATTACCCTGCAATATCATTGGTCCTCTTAAAAAATAAAGGACCAATAACAATATGAAAATCTGCTTTGCATTACTGCACATGTATAGCCTATATCAAATTGCTTGCGTTTTTAATGAGAAAGGAAGGGAAGGAGAGAATTTAGAACTCAATTAAAAAAAAAAACAATGTTAAAAATTATTTTCTATTGCAATTGGGAAAAACAAAATATTTTTTGAAATAAAGAACCATGCTATAAAATGTTATGATAATTTTCACAATGATAAATATTTAAAGATATTTTAGAAGTCAATAAAGATGAAAGATCTGTTATTTCTTTACTAACAGTTCATTTCCCCCTCAAATCTAAAATTTTATTTCAGTATTTTTATCCCATCCTTTCTCCAAATGACAAAACAATTCATTTACAACTCCTCCTCCTCCTATTGTTGGCTGCTGCTGCTACTGCTACCACTGCTAATGTTGTACCCAAACCCAAATCTCAGGTCACTACAAACCACCTGATTTGTAGTCCACCATTAAGACCCTTTTTATCATGGCTTGAAACTCCTTAAGGTATCTCTGGGCATGTTGCTCAAGGCATAGTTCCCTGACACCCCCTTCCCTAATCAGCATTTTATATATTGTCCTTGAATCATTATAGTGTATAAGGTTCATTATGGTGCAAGGATCTTATCTAGGGACCACACTGTCCTGTCCTGCTAACCAAGCAGGGGCCCTACCCTCTTCACCCAGAACATGACCCTAGCCTCTTCTGGGGCATTCTAGTTCCCTTCACCACATGACTCTCCACCCTGCTCTGGAAAGCTGACTATATCCCTCCACCCTGTGCCCTCTACTCTGTTTTAGGAGGGACCCCCATGTCACAGAAAGGTTGCACCCTTGTACTCTTGCGCCATATTCCCAAATTAGCCCCGAGCTATAGTTCTAACCAATGGCTGTTCTTTGCTTCTGTATGTCATGGCTTCTGCTAGCTCTCCTCCCTGATTGTGTTTTTTGTGGTTAATTTACCTTGAACCCAGGTCTCGGCTCACTCTTATTCTCTACACAACACTATCACTACTACCAGTACTAATACTGCCACCACCACCACCACCACCACCACCCCCACCACTACAACTACTACTACTACTATTACTACTACTACTACTACTACTACTACTACTACTACTACTAGTACTACTACTACTTTTGCTGCTGCTGCTGCTACTACTGCCAGTGCTGTCATTCTCATCTTTTCAATTAAGAAGGAAATGATTCTGAGTTAATATGACAATGTGGTATTATTTTATAATATTATATATAGTGAAACTATTGGTCAGATGTATAAAGTGATTGTTTTTTTTTCTAACTGAATAAAAGTGTGTGGATGAATATCCTTTTTTTTTTTAATTTATGATGGTGGTGGTAGGGGTTGTAATGATGATGAAGACCAGACCTATGATTTCACTGGTGCTGGGAGCTTCTGGTGAGTAACTCCTTCTATCAGTGCATATCTCCTGGTCTCTGCAACTTTACTTTTGTAGAAAGCTAACAGACCAGTAAGAGTTATTTGCTCAACTCATACAGCTTGATGTCTAAAATTCTGGACTTGAATCCTGGTCTTCTTGATTCTGAGGCCAGAAAATTATACATTATACACTGCAGCACCTCATTATTATTATAATTTTTATGATTTCATTCTCTTATTTGATGGAATTCAAATAGAGATATTTTGAGAAAAAGTTACTCTCTGCTGTTATTCTTTTTGTTTAATTTTTTTCACAGTTGTAGAATTAGATAAAATGATTGCTTTTTGCAATTAAATGAGAATATCAGTCAGCTTCTCTGCTGTATACTCACTGAAACTGTCTTAAGACAATTCTAGTAACAGACACAGCAATAGGAATCCATTCTACTTCATCTTGTTCCTGTGTGCTTTAAATTCCTACAGCTAACTTCTTATGTTTATTTTTCATACTTAGAAGATTATGAGTTTTGATACATTACCTTGTATTAGTGTAATGGTAATTAATTTAAATTTGAAGACCCCTTTTTTGTTATGTCAAGTAAGCAGATACTTAACCCCTAGTAACTAAGGGCTAGATACCTCTGTGAAAGAAACAGAAGGTGTGAACTCTGTCTCCTGTTGCATAACAGGGTTGACTGAGACAGGAAGTCAATAAGTGTGTGTATGTGTGTGTGTGTGTGTGTGTGTGTGTGTGTGTGTGTATTTAAGAAGAGCCCAGAGAAGAGACAGGCAGAATCAAGGATTTTCCTCCTGGTGGCTCCTGATGAAGGAAGCAGAATCTTCCCAGCAGCTGGAAGCAGCACTGCTACTTGCTGGACTAAGAACTGAGTTAAAGTTTTCTTGAGACCAGAATCTGGTGAAGGCTGAAGTTGCTCCCAAGAAGACCACCTGGAAGCCTTAGAAGGCTGCCTAGAAGACTGAGGTTTCTTCTGGGTCCTAAAGCCAGCATTACTTCTGGAGGACTGAAGAAGTATGACTGGGATAAGACTTTGTTTGTGGCTTGGTTGATCCTTGAGTTCCTGGCAAGAGAAGTTGTGAAGGTTTTGAGATGTACTGGACCCTATGAACTTCAGTGCATAGCAAGAACTGCCTGGGGGACTGGACAAGAACATGGGAGCTGTCTGCTTCTGAATCCAGGTGACTCCTTGGTAGATTCAGGTAGGAGATGGGTCCATGGATGGGGATCCAGGGAATCTGAGAGACCACCCCAAGTCAAGATGAAGAAAAGGCCTCTCCTTGGATATTGAACGCAGTGATGAAATTGAAGTTTATTAGAGACCAAGGGGTGGAGGGTTTGTGTAATTTTCTAATGTCTGTACTTCTTGATTAATGATACTTAGTAATTGTGAATCTGAATAACTGACTGATTGAGTCAACTGGTGGAGGGTTTGTGTATTTTCTAATGATTTTATTTAGTGAGTAAAGATATTTTGTGACTGACTGCTAGAAAAATGACTAAGTTAACCTATTATTGGCCAATGAGTGGAAGATTGACCATTGTATTGTGAGATGACTGAATGACTGGGTGAAGAGACAAACCTCCTTAGGGATATCAGATGATTATTCTTGTATTCTTTTTTCTTAATATTGTGACCACTCTAGTGAAAATTATGTGGCCATTCTAATGTTAAGCTGTTGTGAACACTATATTGTGATTTTCTGTGATAAGATGTAATGTTGTGAATATTACATTGTCATTTGTTGTGAAAGTTTGCCTTAATTTGTTATGGAATAAATGGAGTTTTCACTATACTGTGTAATAAGAACCTTAAAAGCTGCTCACAGTAGTATTTTTTTGGGAAGCTGTTCTTACATGGCATTAAATTAGAAACATTGTTATTATTTATATGTTTGTTTGTTTTATTATGGATCATTGTTGTATCTGGGCAATTATGGGCCACAGTTCCATTGGTGATGAGGACTCACTTCCTGAAGTTGATATGTTTAATTCTCATGAATATTTTGAGGTTTGTATTTGTAGTATGGAGAATCATCACCTGTTATTTTGTGAAGGCTAGCAAGCTTCTTGCAAATAATTTTCTCAAAAGACTTTTTTCCAGGTGTTTAATAGGTGCTATTTTTTTGTTCCCTGTAACTATATTTTGCACAGTTCCTCAAATCCCCTCTAATAATCTTACACTTATCAATTAATTCAAGCTTCTTACAAGTAATTTTTTTCCTTAAAACGAGTGGCAATGACCTTTTTACAGAATCACAATGAGGAACTCTTTCATTATTTTCATTCCTCTCTTTCTTTTCTTTTTTCTGGAATTCAGGTAGAAAGTCTCTGGAAAAATCATTTCACTGCTATTATTCTTTAGAATAGCATTCTTTGGACTTTGTACAGGTCAATAAAATCACTTTATTTCTGTAACTGAATAATAGTATTGAGATATAATCTCATATTCTATATAATCATCTAGAGAATATTGGTGCTAATAGTTGTTGTTTGTCCTTCATTTTATAAGAGAACTAATGACATCATGATGTTAAGGTAAAATAGTGGATGATGGCGATGTTTTGAAGTGAATTGAAATTAAGTGAGGCAGAGTTTCACAAAGTTGTCAACCTCACTCTTCCAGAGTCATATAAGTCCAGTGGCCAGACAACAATCAACAATTGGTGATGATGGTCTAGGATGCACTAGGATGACCTTGGTATCTTCCATGTCTGGCTACTACTGTCATCATTATTATTAATAACATCTCTCTTCTCACTTTATATTATTGTCTTTATCCCTAGCTAGAGAATAGAAATGGCCTACTGAGGGTATTAAAAAGTAAATTTCACTGTAAGTTTCATAACTACATTGAGCTTATTACTAGCACTTAACTTTCCAATTTTATATTGCCAGAGCATTGAACTGGCTTCATTAAAACATATTCCTAATGGGGAACAATTTGAAAATATGTATCTTCAAAATCCTACCAGTAAATAAAATATCAGCTACTTCAAAATAAAAAAGAGGCATACCATTGATCTGCAGCTAGTTTTTACCACAGTTCCCAGAATGCTTTGCAACACTGCCTACAATTCCCATACTACAACACCTAATGTATTAACCTTTTAGTTTCCCAGAAAGAATCCTATAGTCTAGTTTTAGTATACACATATACTCTAAAGTCCTAAATAAGTGACACTGCTTTACATAATTCTGCTTTGATGGCAAAGTATAGTTTCTTTTTTAGTATCTTAGGATATATAATTCTCTTTCCCATGAATAAAGATGTATTCTAAGCAAATACATTTTTATATTTCTCTCATTTGATTTTTATGAGAAATATTGCCACAAACTCATTTATTTATTAGATACATTGTATTAAAATATATTTTCTACATGCAAAGTTACTTTTCTCACACTCATTACTCAATAATATTGGGGAGGGAAACAGTGTCCACTTTTATTCAGAGTTAAATATCACAACACATTGTTAAACATCTGCAAATGAGAATTCCATGAAGTAATTAAAATTCCTAATTAGATGCACCTTGCAGCTGCTGTTAGTCTTAATTGGCAATAATGCAGCTACATTTTGTTCTGACACATATCTTCAGAAGAGTTAGAAAGAGAACGAAGGGAAGCAAGAGAAAAATGTTCCCACACAGTTCAAGACAGTTCGCACAAAGAGGATCCCATGGCAACAGCAAATCCCACAGTTTGCTCTCTAAAATCCAGGAATAGACAATGCTTCACCTCTGTTTCAAACAAACATTTCCCTTCCTGAAATTGAAGGAAGAGGATAAGTCCTATATAGTCTCCTATAATCATAGTGAAAGTGGGCATTTATTTAAATTCATGTCTTTTAAGAAATACATCAAAGTATCCAACCAGCTCCTTGCAGCCAATGACAAGGTAACAATTATTTCCAATTTTCTGTATAACAAGTAACAAATCAACTTGCCATTTATACTTAAACTAAAAGACTTCATATTCAGAGACTCTTCAAGCTAGAAGAAACGTGAGAGATTACCTTTCCTAAGATCAATTTACAAATGAGAAAAAAATAAAGGTCAAATAACTTAAGATCACATAGATAGTAATAGAGTTTGGGCTAGAATCCTGGTATCCTGATTCCTAGTACAATATTCCACGACACCATATTTTTGCATATTCAATTTTTATTGTCTTTTTTGGTACTCATACTTGTACAAAGGGCGCTGACCTGCGTGGACAGAGAGAGTTTCGTCACCTGGGTCTTCAATATACCAATAAAGTTACTGGTTCAATATCTGTTTTAACCCTATATCTTGAATGGGGTCAGCTTCAACTGAGAAAGGATGTGAATGAAAAAGGGACCAAGTAGAAAGAAGACAAATTAAAGTTCATTTCATAGAATGTATTTGACTACTGAAAGCAATAAATTTCTTCTGGTTTTCTGATCAGTTTTTTTCTGATCTGGATTTTCTGATCAAGGTAGATAAAAGAGTTAGCAGTATGAGGAAATGAAATAATTAATCCCTTTAAACTTTTGAATAGACATCCTTTAAATCTGAAATGTGTGGACAGAAAAAAACAACATTTCCTCTTTCCTTTAAGATACAACTCAAAACTCATTCCTATCAGCAAGGCTTGACTTCAGTGAAATTCATCAATAAATATCTATTACCTGCTAATAGGACTGCATGTAGAAAAATGAGTATATCTAGTACCTGCCATCAAGGAATTTGCAATCTAGTAAGAGAGACAAAATGTACCCAAAGTATGGCAAAAACAAAATTAGCAGACTAGAGGGATAAAAAAAATAATATTAAAGATTGGAGGAGGAAATAATTACTTTAAGCTAAGGAGAGGGGAAAACAGAGAATAGTTCCATGAGGAAATGATACTGGGCTTCCTAAAAAGTAAAAGTTATCCAAAATTATAATGACTTTCCTGGAGAATCATTGGGTTTCTCCCACTTGGAAGTCATGGAGTGGAAGTTGGATGACCACATACTGGGCACATCATAGTGGGGATTATTTCTCTGTATGGGTTGAAGTGATGGCCACTGAAACCTCTTGCAACTCTCAAATTCTGTAATTCTGGAGCTCAACTTTGAAGGATGGTTAGAATTTCATCAGGCAGAGATGGATAGGGTCTATTTCAGAAAGAGATTGTTACGAACCAGACCTTAGAACATTAGAGAGGATTTTGACAGGGTAAAAAAAAGAAGAAGAAAGGTAATACATTCCAGGCATAGTAGACAAAAAGGTCAAATGTGTAGGTTAGAAAGGGCAAAGTAAGTCCAGTTTCTAGCACTATCATGGAGTATATGAGATGCAGTGGTGTGGTATAAGGACAGGTTGGAAAGTAGGTTGGAAATGGATTGTAGAAATTCTTATATGGGAGGTTAAGAAGTTTGGATTTTATTGCTATGGAAATGCGGGGTAATTGAAGGTTTTCTTTCAATAATTTTATTTCAAATGCAACTATTTCTTAATAATTCTCCCATTAAGTTTTAGGTATATTACATAGTTTGTTTGATTTAATTATACCTTACATTGACTTTAAAATCATTTTTGTTGTGTCTTTCTGCCTTTGTTTCCCTTCATGATTAGAACATAAGCTTGAGGACAATGACTTTTTTCTTTTCAGATGTACTTAATAGAGTGCACAAATGTGGACAATTTACAATATAATATGTCTGATAATTGTGGAATAGCATGAGGTGTTAAGGACAAAACCAAAGTGTGTGTGTGTGTGTGTGTGTGTGTGTGTGTGTGTGTGTGTGTGAGTTTTAGGAAGGGAAACATTTTTTAGGAAGGGAAACACCTCTCAGGTGCCCTGGCTCATTTACATTACTCAGTATAACAAATGTCAAACAAAAAATTTCATTTATCAATATCTCATGACAATGCTTTCCTATTTCAAAACCTAAGGAATGGGAAAGTTTGGTGGGATAACTCATGTTTCTATCCCAGTAATACTTTAAACCATCTTCTCCAGGACCCTTCCCAAAGTTTCACAGTCTCCCTACCTTTGCTTTTTCACCAACCTCACAGCAAAGTATCTTTTCCTACCATCAAAAGATTGGGGGAAGAGATTCAGTGGAGAGTGGAAGTCCTTAGATATGGGGAATGAAAGCCCCTTTTCAATGAATCTTTGGTCACCTGCTTCTCTACTTTTTCACCTTGCTCCCCTACTCCCAAATCCTGAGGAATACAAGTCAAACACAGCACAACCCTCAAAGGAAAATTACAGAGTTAATGGCCTAAAGGCCAAGCACTTTTAGTTTACATACTTAACACAAAGCTTTATATTCTGAAACAATGATCTTTAGAAACTATTATCACTATAAGCTGGAGGCTGGAAAGCAGACTCCTGGTTGGATACTGGTTTTAAAGACATAGTGACAATAGCCTCATTTTCGCTTACTGTGTGCCAGCGACAATTTAAGCCCTTACCAAAGGGAAACGAGATTATCAGGAGGTTACTTATGAGTGTGTCAGATCAGGCTTCGGTTCCCCTTCCTCTCCTATCCCTGAGGAAGGGGGAACACAA
>CM053588.1:158165518-158203725 GCA_028646515.1 Pseudochirops corinnae | reverse complement strand
CTTATTCACCCAAATTCCAGAGAAAAAGAGCTATATATCTTCAAGTTTTAATTATTTAAGAACTCAAAAGACATGTTGCAGCAGCCTATGACTTTTGCCAGATAACAGTAGAACTACTGAATCACTCTCCCTGGACATTACACTTTTTGAGAGACCTGTTTTCTCTATCTTATACATTTTCTGAAAATGTAACCCAGATGAAATCTTAATCTCTCAATCAACCACCTGCCTGTGCGCTTCTCTTATGATTTCAATTTACAAGGAAGGCCTATATAAGATTTTTCTATTAGGGAGAAGTGAGAGGAATCTTCACTTTCCTTCTACCCCTATCCTCTATACCTTTTCTTGACATCCTCTTCTGTCCTATACTGTTCGGTGCAATATTCTGCATACATACTGTTAACTTTGAGAAGGTTTGTTTTCAACATAAGATAGTGCTGTGGTTTTGTTTAGAGTTTTAAGTTAAAATATGGATGGAGATTTTTCTTCCCCTTCAAGACATATTCAGACACTAATGAATTTTAATAATGTAGTTTAAGGCTTGACATTCATATTGTCTATTGAGCAAATAGGAAATTGGATGTGAAGTTAACTCCTGGTTCCATCCTTCAGGGGTCAGAATAACACTATGGCAGCTCACAGGCTTCAGTTCATCTCTCTAATTATATGCAGAAATTTCTATGTCATGCTCTTTCTTCATATTCCTTACTTTATTATTTGAGGAATTATTTAGAGGGTTGTTTCTGTGACTTAAGTCACACACATATCATAAATAGTGGAATGCTATAGAGAAGGTTTTGCGAACTCTGCTGTGTATGAAAATAAGTAATTTGGAGGAGGGAAGAGGTAGTGTAGGAGAAAGTCAGTACAGGAAACACGCATGGATTTGCAGTCATTTTGCAACCAGACTATATACTTATATTTGAGAAAGTGGGTTTCAGTGATCATAATGATACTTCATAGGCTACTGTTTTCTTTAGAAAGGGATTATCAAACCCCAACTGGTTATGACATTTTGGTATGCTGCAGGAGGTGGGGGTTCTAAATAAAAGGCTTCTTTACTGTGAAAGTTTTTTTTTTTCCTTCAGTATTAAGCTATGGACTATTTTGTGTATAATACTTTTCCTATGTTTTACTGCCATTTTGTAATTTAGATGAGAAGACATTTGAAGAATATCTACACTACCTCCCTTAAAAATAGGAGCTACTGACAAATTCTTTTTTTCCCCTCCCAGCAAAAGTAAAAGATTTGTTTAAGTAGCAGCAGTATTTTTAAATTGGAATGCAATATTTTAAAGGGACTCAATGTTTGCTTAATCTAATTTCATGTTTCTAATGGCTAGCCAAAATTCATTGTGATTCCTAAAAGAACTAAAAAAAAAAAAAAAGATTACACATCTCTAAGATTAACAAAACTTTGAGGTTCCATTTGATATTTTCATTCCAAAATATTTTAACCTGTTATACACTGCAGTGTTTGAGCTATATTTTGTCTTACAACAAATATGATCTTTAGTGCTTGGCAAATCTCTTGTTTTTATAAAGTAGGCTACTTTATAATTCATGGCAATTGAAATGTCCAAGTACAAACTGATTAATTTGATTAAAAAGTACCAAGTTATCTAGTGGTGCTCCATCTATAAAGTATAATAATGGTGCCACCGTTTGTGCAGTTATAGATAAGGTAGTGTCAGCATTTTTGTTATTAAATTTCAATCTTCATATCAGGATTCCCACAAAAAAAAAAGAATGCAGTGACATTTCGCTACTATTAGATCAACTAGTGTTGATCACATATAGTTTAAATATCTTCAGAGCATAGAGAGAGGTATGCAAGCTCTCCACTAAATTTAATAGGCCAATGGAGTCACAAAGGAGATAATATATGTTGGTGGTTAAGAAAAAATTGAGACCAAGAAAGTTTGGGATATTAATCCCCAGTTTGTTTAGCTGCTAAAAAGCAGTTCTATTTTTTCTAAAAATATTTAAATATTTGAAGGCCCTGGGATATCATCAAAATAGGTACCTCCTCGTGCAGGAAGTCCACTCCTTAAGACACCACAACTCTTGTAATCTCCTTGATTTGATAGTTAAACCTAATGTTAGATTTTCATAAATAGTTGAATAAAAATGATTTCCAGTGGCCTTAAATTCATGGTAACTAAGGGATTTTTTTTTTCAGCTGACTATATTTCTTCTTACAATTTTATTTATATGAAAGAGATTGTTTCCTTTCATGAGGACTTTGCTATGTAGGTGTCTGTAATTTTATTATCATAAATCAATCACTGAATTAAATGAGTAGTTAAAATAGTTAAAAACATGAATCCTCATATCATAAACTATGATTTTGAGTTATTTTAGAATTTGCTTTTTTGTGTTAGTTTCTCACTATTCAAGGACAAGTCATCATCCAATTATCATTCTTAACTACTTAGAGATTTTAGAAAGGCCCTTGAAGAGCTTCTAATTTAATCCCCTCATTTGACTGAGGATGAGACCTAAACTCAGGAAAGATAATTGATTTGTCCATCACAAATGGTCTAAGTGTGGAAGCTGGGCTTTGAACCCCACCTCTATGCTTCTATTTGTTCCACTATATAATATTGCCTTGCTTGTCTTTTACTTCCTTAACACACTTGTTTCCAATGTGACAGCAGCTGTGACTTCTTCAGAATGAGGGACTTCTGGTATGGAAAAGCCATCCACCAAAGCAAATGGAAACCCTGTTTTTATTGAAGAGAGCTGTCTAAAGCACTGAGAAGTTGTAACTTACTGAAACTATACAACTGGTATCAGAGGCAGAATCTGAAGCCAGGTCTTGCTGACTCCAGCACTCTATGCACTAGAGTTTTCCCTCTCACATCAACATAATATATCTAGAATTAGAGCTATGATTTAAGGAAAGTGACTATGAAATAATGTAATTTGTGTCCATTTAACTATTATTTGGGCAGGTTGAACTGTAGAAGAAAAAAAAATACAACTCTGAAAAGATTTTTTGAAAAATACCAGCAGCTCAAAGAGAGTGCTATTAGACTATAGATCCTCACCACTTTAAAGGAGTTTATGTGGCCCAATGTATTACCTCAATTCCCAGCATGCATATTTATCTAATATCATTAATGCCTATCATTGGCTGAATTTCTGTGTCTCTATGGTATTGAGAAGAGTGCTAATTTCTTCTATTGTATGGAAATGTCTTGGATGTGCAGAAGCAGATTTGTGAAAGTGGACTATAGGATTATATATTAGGACTTGTTTATTTGACAAATTTAGCTAATCACCTTACCATTATGCTGTTAATTTTTTTTTTCCCAGATAATCCTACCCTGGAGTATCTTCCTATGCAATATTCAATTATAGGACAATCATATGGCTCAATGGACATACACTTACTGCTTATCCCTGACCATTGATTTACAATGAAAGGTCCTTAATTGCTGTGTTCCCTGGATTCCTTTGTATGTAGATGATACTCAGATGCCAAAAGATTGAATCCTAAATGTTTGCCTTTATGGAAGGAGGCTTAGGCTGTTGTCATTTTATTACTATATAATCTGAAATAGTCATGTAATGGAAGATAGTTAAGACAATGGGAGAATAGAAACTCTGTGTACACATACATATTATATGCACAAATACTCATATGCATATTTATAGGTATATTCATACATATATGATTTGAGATCTAGGCATATAGGTATATTCATTTTATTATGTTTCTTTGTCTTATTTCAGCATAGTGGTGCTGATATACACACACACACACGTGTGTGTGTGTGTGTGTGTGTGTGTGTGTGTGTGTTTTAAGAAAACTGAAATCAAAAAGTCTTATAGGTCCGTCACCGCTTTGGGGAATTTGGGATATTGGCTGATTTGGAGGCTTGTGGATTTTTCCTGGGCTCCTTCTTATCCATTTTATATAAATTTTCCATACATCTCATAACTATCTCTGGGACTGCAAAAAAAAAAAAATGTTTCTCAGAACATGATAACTGATCACCTCCATGGAAATCACCTCCCCACCTCACATCCCCCACCCCATCAGTACTGACCCTAATAGAAAGATCACAGAGTCTCATTTTTGTTTGACCCCTTCTTTTGAACTCATTGCATTCCCTCTTCTCTCCACAGACAGTCATTCCAAGAGCCTCATCATCTTTAAAAATGTAAGTTACTCAATGCATAGGCAAAATAAATAAAATTATTTTTCCCATTAATTTTATTTGAGAAAGCTCTAAAATTTTTCCATATGTATGGAAGCATAGATCCTCAGAGCACCACTATCAACTACCACTTAGGCTGCTAACAGCTACAGTGGTAGAGCACTCAATCTCAAGTCAGGAAGACCTGAACTCAGATCTAGCCTCAGGCACTTACTATGTGACCATGGGCAAGTCAATTAACATTTTTTGTTTGTTTGCCTCAGTCACCTCTTTGGTAAAATGAGGGTAATGATTGTAGTGCTTAGCACACTGCCTAGCACATTGTAAGTACTATATAAATGTTAGCTATTATTATTAATAAAAGAAGAAGTAGTAGTGAAAGTAATAATAACAATAGCTCCTATTTTATGAGAAAATTACACATAGTTTGGAATCATTAAAGAGGAAAGACAAAGAATCATGAAATACAACCTTGTGATTATAGACTTTCAAAAGTATTTCAGTCCTATTTTCCTTGTAGTAATTATGTCTTTAATTTTTAATATGCACACCAATCCTCATAATTATTACATGAAACTGTAAGTCCTGTGTTTGGTTCAAGTATTGTTGTATGATCTAAATAAAAATTAATTGAATTTTGCCCTCTGGAAGCTTGTCATCTAAAATCAGGAATGATATAAAAGATTTCCAAACAACAGAAGAAAACTGAATAAGTAATGCTACATGGTGTTTAATTCAAGCCTAGTCTGCAGGTAGCTAGGTGGTACAGTGGTAGAGCACTGGATCTGGAGTCAGGAATTACTAAGTTCAAATCCAGCCTTAGACACTGACTGTGACCTTGGGCAAGCCACTTAACTTCTGTTTGCTTTAGTTTTCTGTCTGGCAAAATGTAGATAATAATAGTACTTGTCTGGAATGTAAGGTTGTTTTGAGGCTAAAAATAGGATATTTGCAAAATACTATGTAAATGCCAACTGTATTATTGTGCAATTGAAACCAATTCAGTGGTGTCAGTGAAAAACTTTCCTCAAATTCTCTAGAATGTCTCGGAGAGATCCGTGATCTTATCCATGTGAGTGTCCTCCCCAAGGGTACAGGCCTTTTGTCCTTGCATCCGGCACAGGCTTCTATGCCGGCCCATCCTATGGGCAGGAGTCCAAGGGCTCCCAGATGATCTCTACACCCGGTCTACTTATCCTTCCAGGATCTCTTTCATCTCTGGTCTGACTCTCCCTTTTCTGACCCTCCTGACTGGAACACCAAGCCCTTGAGTGTATGTGTAACTCTCAGCTCCTCCTTCCCTTTGATGCTTGATCTTCCTCATTAGAATATAAGCTTCTTAAAGGCAGGGACTTTCTTTTTTCTTCTATTTCTATCTCAACACTTAGCATTGTGCTTGGCACATAGTACATCCTTAATACTACTTCTTGGCTGAGGGCCTTGTCCCGACTTTGGGAAAGTGGGTTTTTCACTTGGTTGGTGATACACTCTTTAGTCATGACAACTGATGAAACAAGAAATATATTTACAATATAAATAGTGTATACATATTTCTTTTACTATGAAGTCTATAACTGATTGTTTTTAAATGATAAAAACAAAGATGAATTGCTATAAGAAAGACCAGATGTTGAAAGGCTGCTATTTAAAATAGAGTTAGAGAAAAAAGAAATTCCCATGTTTCATGGTTTGTTTGCTTTTTTCTGGTGATTTGTTGTAAGAACTTAGTTGCAAATTCAGGATACACACACAAACACACACACACACACGCACATATATATATCCACACACATATATGCATAATTTATGTTTCTAAGCTCTATGAATATAGTTTCACGCTGATACATACTTGGAAAAATAAGTATCTTTTAGGTTCTGATGTCAATTTGAAAATGATGTTTCTAACTTCCAAAGATATCCTTTTTTTTTTTTTTTTTGGTATCCAATCCACCATATTCAGATTGTTTGTGTGTGTGTGTGTGTGTGTGTGTGTAAATGTATGACTTCCATACGTTTCTCTTTGCTTTGAATCAGGTAATTATGTTCCTGTATTTGAAAAAAAAAATAATAACTTCACCCCCAGTGGATAGTAGTAATCATAATTAGGAATATTAAGTGACTCCAGATTTTTTTTTTCTTTCTGTAGATATTCTACAATAGGGCAACATTGTGAAATATGATAAATTACCTCACTTTGACCTTTTGCCTTTCCTGGAAGTCATTCCCACTCTGTCACCACTGACCCTATCAGCAAGAACATAGATTCTCCATTTTTATTTGACCTTTTCTTATAAACTCTTTCATAGCATCCTCTCTCCTCCTCCAGATAGCCATTCTGAATGCCTCATCACCTTTATAAATGTGATCTATTATGATACTTTCTCCTTTGCAGCCCAATGTCCTTCCTGAAACTGTCCTGTGCTTGTTCCCATTTCTTTTGGTCATTTCTGTTTTCTCTTTATAAATTATATTTTTCTATGTTCTGATTCATTTCTTCAGGTTCAAGCTTTCACCACCTCCTAAAGGGATAATTGACTTATCTAAAAAGTTATCTTAAAAAGAAAAAGAGCAATCCTCCCATCCTACTAGGTACCATATGTACTTTGTAACTATGGTTCTCAGTAGCTAATCCACTCTTTCTTGTTTTCAAAACAAAGGAGTGACTCTAATGACCAGAATTTAATATTAGGTAGGAGAGCAAAGTAATAATACAAACAATTCACACATAGAACTTTCAGGCTTGTGAAAACTTTGCCTGGGTTTTGTCATATGATTCAAGAACAACTTTGTGAAGTTGATGTTATTATAATTGCCATTAGACAGATAAGAAAAGAATTGCAGAAAGAGAAAGCGTGAGTAACTTCACAGAGGATAGCGAGCTATTCAGTGCCTGTAGCGGAACTCTAACTCAGTGGATCATGATTCTCTATAGTCTATACAATACAACATATTGCTCTCCATTTCCCATTTCTGACACTTTCTACTGGCTACTCCCAATACTTAGAATGTTCTTTCCTTTCACCTCCACAAATCCTCATTGTCCTTTAAAGTTTATCTTATTTATAGGTTAAACCTTTCCTTATCCACTCCCCCTCTCCAACAGCTAGTGCTCTTTTTCTTAAATCAACTATCATCTTACAACACATATGCATATATGCTTGTATGTACATGTGTATACACACACACATATATATGTATATGATCTACAGGATAAAATGTATATACTTGGAGGGTAGAAGAGCTTTCCTGTTTTGTCTTTGAATTTCCAGGATCTAGCACAATGTCTGGCACATAGCAGATGCTTAATACAATTTTATAGAATGATTGTCTGAGTAGTATCATGGCAAACAGATGGGACACATAATTTTATACAGGTGACACTTCAAAGGACTCCTTTAATCAAGTCACATGGGTAGATGATTAATCAGGCTGCACATGCGACTAACCTTGACTACAGCCTGGTTGGCATAGTGAATAGAATGCTGAACTTTACTGAGGAAAGACCACAATTCAAATCCTGTTTTAGATACAGTTGTGTGACACTGGTCAAGTCATTTAAACTTTCTTGGCCTAGTAGGCTTATATACAACATAGAAAAAAATGAGGACTTATCTTTTTACAGGGTCATATGAGATACAATGTAAAGTGCTTTGTAAGCTTTAAAAGCCTCTATACACATGTTATTTACTTATCAGTCTAGTTATCTGTTTGTTTATCTATCATTAGCCTCATTCTATTGATCTATTTATTAGCTTCTTACATAGTTACTCCTCTCTCAATATCAAAGCTACAATTAATCAGTATAATGAGTAGTGTGAGGACAGCAGGCAATGAATTGATTCTAATCTTTTCAGAGCTTATTGTCCATAGCAGTTACTGCCATAATACAAAAAGTGATCCAAATTGCTTTTCTTTTCTTTTTTTTTTTAGGGAGAAAGGCAAGGAAGTTGGGGTTAAGTAGCTTGCTCAAGGTCACATGGCTAGTAAGTGTTAAGTGTCTGAGGCTGGATTTGAACTCAGGTCCTCCTACAGTGTCAGTGCTCTATTCACTGTGCCTCCTAGCCACCCCTAATGATCTATTATATTTCACTGTTTTAACTATTCCTTTCCTTGCTATGTATAAAGATTGAAGATTAAAAGGTTTAGTAATTTAGAGCAACAGAATCAATGGAATGTTCATTATGATCCATTTTGTTTCAGGAGAAAGGAATAAATGTAGTGCTTGGAGATGAATGAAGGACTAGAAACTGGAGATTCCTTAGGTTATGTTCCCAAACCTGCTATGATTGGGTTCACATGGTGAAATACAAAAAGCATGCCTGACTGGGGAAGACCCCAAATTCCAAGTTTTTGCTTTAAAATGCTATTATCCTTCACCATGATTATTCCTGCCACTACACACTTAAGAGGCACTTTCCCAGAACCCCATAGGAAGAAATACATTCACTTCTTTTGCCCAAGGTGGCTTTCTCTAGGCCTCCTGATTCTTCCGGGGTCCTCTAATAAAGTCAGAGAGCAAAGAAACCTTTTCTCTGAATCGACTTGTCTTAATGAACAAAGGATTTGGATTGGGGACTCAGGGCACACATTCTGCATAAAAAAATCCACATTGTATTATAAACAACATAAGGACTTCCTTGGGTTTGGGGAAAAAGGGACAAGGTGGGAGGAAAGTGAAACAATGAAAAATAATATGCAGCTAGGGAGGGAGAAAGAAGAGGGAAGGTGGGCTGAACAACCAGTTTAACTCAAAGTCAATCCAGTTCACACTCCTGATGACTTTCTTTTTATCATCTCTTTGCCTGTCTCTTCTTATGTCGAATACTTGTCCAGAAATAGTCATGTCCTGATTTTTTGTTCTCCTCCCTTTTTCCCTATTTCCTCCTACAGAGAAGCAAACCAAGATGTCAGACCTAAGCATGCCCAGTGGCCATAGGCAGAATTTTTTCCCCCTTGCATCTAAGAAGCTCCATTATTCTCAATTACACATTTAATTGTCTACCTGAGCATTATTAAGTGTGTTGGCAGACCAATAAACTAGAAACCTCCCTTTCTTGCAAAAGAACAGAGCATTTTACACAGTGGCTTTGCTGAGTGATTTTAAGAAGTTGCAACAAACCCGGCAGTGTTGTTGAGTGATTCCTGAATGATTATAGCACATAAGGATAATATGGTCAGAGAATTATAGGTTTTTGGTAGGGAAGGGAGGTGGGATGATTGGCTATTTTTTCTTCTCTTAGGTCTGTTCAGACATGTATCTTATGGCTTGAAACAGTGGAAATAGTAATAGATTTGGAGCATAGAAGACAGGCACAACTCCTGGCTCTGCCATTTACCTTTGGTATTGATGAGGGATAGGTTTGGGGGGATTTCTAATGAGAAATCTTTTCTAGGTTCAGTGTCTGAAAAGAAATATAGGCTCAGCTGTCCTTTGGCAGATTTATAAAAGTTTGTTGATTTACAGGGCAAAAGGGATGGGGAAAGAAACTTGGCTAGAAAAGGCTTGCAAGGTGCGGGGGGGGTGGGGGGGGGGAGGGGGGGGTAAGTCAGAAAAAGCCTGAAAGTGTGACTCTCTTGAGAGGGCAGGGGTCTGCTAGAAAAAGCCAACCTTCTAGAAAAAGGCAACCTGCAAAGAGCAGGAATGGAGAAACACAGTCTTTAAAGACCTAACACTGTCAATCATAAGTTCATTACGCTAATTAGGGATACAGAGGTGGAATTAGGGAGGGACCCTGGAGGAGCTAGGGCATTACTAATACTTAAAGGGACATGCACCATTCACATCAACTGCGCATGTGTTTTACCCATAATACACTGGTAGCCTAGAAACATCATAAAGTCAACCAGCAGTCAGATTTCAGGTCAAATTCTCAAGGAGCTTGTTTTGTCCCATCACTAGAACAAAAGGAGATAGTGCCTTCGAAAGAGTTCCTTATCTTAGCTATAGAGTTAATGCTTTGTGGCTGGGGGTGGGGGGGGGTGGGGGGGGGGATGTTTTAGAGCTGGGGGGAGAGAGGGAAGGAAACAGAGTAAACCTGATTTCATAAACTGATCATATATACACAAGACTGAAGTTATAACTATGCCACAAAAATCACCCCAAAATATATTACAAAGGCCATTCAGCACTGCTTCATTATCTTGGTGCATTTTGGTAATCACTTAATTTCTCTGGGCTGCAGTTTCTTTATTTGAAAATGAGGGAGTTGCACTAGATTGTTTTTAAAGTCCATTGCAGTTCTAAACCTATAATCCTGGATATAACTAAATCAGCCAAAAAAAGATGTTAAAGCAAACTTTTAAAAGGGTATGGATTTTTTGTTTGTCTTTTGGAGGGGGAAGAAAAACCAATTGTACCAGAGTGGCAAACTAAAAATGTGTATTTCAAGAAATTCTAGTATTTATCAGCTTGTGGAGGTAAACTATTATTTTACAAAGGAATTATATTCCAAAGACACAGTAATAAACATATTCAAGTGATGTATTACAATTATTTCTCTATCTACCAATAATGCTAGTAATTTTGAACTGTTGATAGAAAAAATTCAAGTTTAGCATCTTAAATATCCAAAAATCCCCAGTTAGGTTTTGCTTTCAAATTCTTTGCTTTACCAATCTTTTTTATTTGACCTGAAATGAAGCAAAATTTCTGTGCTATATTTTTTTCTCCTCTAGCCACCCTTTGCTATAAGTTCTATTGAATAATACATTTTCCTACAGGAGGGTAATAGGATGATATGTAAAATACTTTGATGTGGTAGGCTGGATGATAAAAAAAAAAAAGCTGGCTATAAACAAGTTCTTTAGTCTATCACCAAAATCACCACAACTGTTTCATTCAATTTGTTTCTTACCACTTTGTGTAGTAAAACTTTGAGTAAGGTAGACAATTAAACTTCAATTTCTTTAGGATTATCATAATGGTGACCATTGTAAGCACCCCGTATCTACTTCTTTAATCAACCCATTAATCAGTCAAAAAGAACTTAATAATGTCTGTTAAATACCAAGTACTAAGTCAAGTACTGTGGATTCAAGGGCAAAGTGAAATTGACTTTTACCTTAAGGAGTTTCCATTTTATTGGGGGAGCAAATTTGTAAGTATGTAGAGAATATACATTAAATGCAAGTAAGGTAGTTTTGGAAAACAGAACACTAGTACCTGTGGGTAAGGAGAGAATTAGGAAAGACTTCCTATGATGTTTAAGCTGAGTCTTTAAAAACGAAACATTCAAAGAGGCAGATGTTAGACCTGGATACTAGATATGGGAGATGGAATATCTTGTATGTAAATGAGTCAGTATAGTTGAACCATAAAGCATATGGAAAGGTTAAAGTATAAGAAAACTAGAAAAATTAGAAAGGTTCAAATTATAAAGAAGTTTCAATGGTAAAGATGTTTATATCTGATCCTAGGGACTATAAGGAGCCATTGATGTTAACTGAGCAGGAGGGGGACATGTTCAGACTTCTGCTTAATACTGGCATAACTACAATTTTATAATAATAGTACTTATTATCTCTCAGAGTTCTTGTGAAGACAAAAAAGAGAGAGATTTGTAAGGCATTTTGCAGATTCTATTGTTGATAATGGTGATAATGATGATGTTTGCCATGTTCTTATTTTAGCTGAGAATGTTTTTGTGGGTCTTCCCACCAAAAGTGAAAAAAGTCCTGGATTTGAAGTAGGATGTACTGACTACTACCTGTGTGACCCCGGGTCTGAGTTTTCTTATTTGTAATAGAATGGAGTCGTACTCAATCACCTCTAAGGTCCTGTCCACATTTGTCTATATTTTCATTATCTCTCATTTTATAAAGAATGGGCATTGCCACACATTTCAGACCACTTCCCAACTGTATCTTACTTGCATGGGGTAAAGACATTCAATTCCCTTCACAGTGGCAGAAGACTTTTACTTGTAGTTCAGGATGCGGGTGGAAAGAAGAAGCAAATATGAACAGCTGAATCCATGCAAAAGTAGGATTATGAATCAACCAATATTTATTATTAATTGCTACACCTGTTATTAAGTCATGTCAGATTCTTCATGATCCCATTTGGGGTTTTCTTGGCAAAGACACCAGAATAGTTTGCCATTTCCTTCTCTAGCTCATTTTTTGACTAGTCCATGGTCAAACAACTAATAAGTGTCTGAGTTCATATTTGAACTCAGGTCCTCCTGAGTCCAAAGTTGTCTCTCTATCCACTGTACCCTCTACCTTCCTGACTGTGGTTATTAAGTGAAGCCTCACATAACAAAAATCCACAAACAATGCTAAAAGGTTTTCAAAGCACTTTCATGGCAGTAACCCTATAAGGTAGTTCATGTAAATATCATTATCCTTATTTTATGAAAGAGGAAAGAAGTCTCTGAAAGGGCAAATCACGTCCCTGTAGTTGCAAAATCAAACAATCATTCAGCAAGCCCCTGTTGAGCATCTATTACATATCAATTACTATGGTAGGTACGTGAAATGCAAAAACAGAAATGATAGTACCTGACCTCAAGCATTTTATATTTCTTTGCAATGAGGGTGGGGAAAAAAAAACACAATAAGTATCCGAGGTATAATTTGAATCAAGATTGTCTAACTCCCAGGCAAAATTATCTGTTTCCTAGGCAATGCAGCTTGTTTTAGAAAGAAAAAGGTCTCCAGTGCACAAACTCTTTGGAGAATTTATCAGAAAGTTCTCAAGAGTCACACAAAATGAGACGGCATGGTGTTAGGTTTAGGCTGATTGACAGAATCCTGTTAGTTATTTTAGGGATGAGTTGTATGCATATGCTGGTAATGCTATGTGTTGATTGTCCAGAGATTTTTGTTCTAATTTCAGGTTCCCTAATATTAAATATTTAATTGCACAAAGGTACAAATAAAACTCTCAGGCTGTAGGACAGATTAAGATGGGTAAGGCATAATTCTACATTTCTTGTTACTAGCCATAGTTAACATCTCTTTAAGAAATGACCTTTAAAAGTCCCATTTACGGAGTCCCAAAGACAAACTTGAAGAAGAATTCAGCTCCTAATGGAAGAGTTCCCCAGAGTGTAGTACTTCTTCTGGGTTATCTCCTAGAGACAGATTCTAGTGGTAACCCTATGGGGTTGTACTCCTATTACTATTGCTCTTAAGCCCCCATTGTTGTATATCCCATTGACAAACATCTAACGGACTCAATTATTTCTTAACAAAGGCTTTTGCTCAAGAGTCATAGCAAGAAGAGTAGTTAAAAGCTCTCTATAGGGCATGTTCTCTCAAAAATACACACTCATTGGATAAGTGGATTTAAATTTAGAATACAATAATAAAGATGTACATTGTAGGACACCAATGGAGCAAAGAGAATCCACAACTCCTGTTATTTTAGATCTTAAAACTCCTTCCTCCCTTCTTAATATCTGAGCTCTACTTGAATATGTTATCTCCTATCTAATCAAGCATCTCCCTTTCAAAATTGTATTATAGAATATCATGATATCATGGAAAGAAGGAGAAAGAGAGATTCACTCTTCCTGTACCTTCCCTCACTAGTCTCAACTAGTGGTTTCTCCAACGCTATAATTCATAAATTTCATCCGGGGTTTAGCTATTTGAAATGTCAGGAGGCATGCATGGATAATTTGTTTATTTAGCCAATTGTTTCCTTCTTAACTTAATCATAAAGATGGTTGTACTTCTTAAAGGTTTCAGGTTGCAGATACATCATTATGCTTAATTTTAATAACTCATTAACACTTTGCAATTACATTCTGGACCTTTTCTGACTATACTTGAGGTGTTTAGGGAAACCTCTCTTTTAAAGCATAATAGAATTATAAAGCATGATCCTTGGGCTTAAGAAACTTACAGTTTAATTAGGAAAAGAAGGCTGACTAGGTAGAAACCATTAGGGATCACAGATATTGTGTGAGTTGGCATATGTAGATTGAAACTAGTATGAAAGTTCAAGTAGAAAGGAGCTTCTGGATATTAAAACTGTCAGCATCTGCTTAGTATGGAATGGGAGACTTGAATTGTACCTGGGTGAATAGATATGATGAGAACAGGGACTGTTTTGTTTTGTTTGTTTTTCCCTTTGTTTATATTTTCAGCTATTGCAACAGTGCCTGATACATAGTAGGCACTCATTTACTTTTAAGTGACTGACTGAGTAACGTAGAGCATGAGAGTGGGCATTTCTGATCAGAAGAGCACTATGAGCAAAGTCACTGAAGAGATACTTGGCATAGCTTATGTAGAGAACACAGAAAAGAGGAGACTACTTAGAATAGAAGAGTTTAGGTTGAAGAATACTTGGACATCAGGTTGGAAAGGCCAGATGGCACCAGACAAAGTAGCATCTTAAAAGTCAGGCAGGAGAATTTAGAGTGAAGGAACTAGAGTAGTCAGAATTTCTAGGAGACTTAGAAAATGGTGGTATCATTGTCAAAGGCAAGAGATTTGGGATGGATAACTTTTCATGTGTTTGTGTGTGTCTATGTGTGTGAGGTGTATATTTTTGTGTGTCAGCACAATCTGTTTTTCAATGCTTTTTGAGAGACGAGTTTGAATTTAAGCCTGTTGATTTTGAGATAATAGTAGTAATTATATATCCTATGTTCCATATGTAACCCTAACATTTCTTTATATCACTCTTCCTGTTGTTATTGTTCAGTTTTTTCAGTAACATCTGACTCTTTAAGGCCTCATTTTGGGAATTTTCTTCACAAATATTTTGGAGTAGTTTTCCATTTCCTCCCCCAACTCAATTTACAGATGAGAAAACTGAGGCAAACAGGGTTAAGTAACTTGCCTAGGGTCACACAGCTAGTAAGTGTCTCAGGCCAGTTTTGAACTCAGGTTTCCTGACTCCAGGCCCAATATTCTATCCACTGTGCCACCTAGTTGCCCCTATATGAACTGAAAATAGACATTGCTCTTATTCATAGGAAAAAGGATTCATTTTTATATTGCAAGTAAGTGGATATACTCAGACCTTATAAAGCACTTTGTTTTGTAACTTCCTTGTGCAGTTACCATGTAAAAGTATTGTGTCTTATAATTATCAGAATTTGTCTCATCCCACTGTTAGACTGTAAACTCCTTGAAATATGAGACCATGTCTTACTTAAACTTATCTCCTCCTGGTTCAAGCATGATGCTATGAATACTTTAAGTGTTTAATAAATGTATGATGGAGGGAGTGATGAATTTAAAGTCACAAGGCTTTATTTCAAATCTTAGTCATGGCACTTTCCTCCAGGGTGATACTGAACAAGTCATTTAATCTTTTGGGATCTCAGTTTCTTTGTTTGAAGGGTTTCAACTAGATGCTCTTAGGAGGCATAGATCTGGAACCAGGAGGATTTCAAAGACTTTCATTTTACAGTAAATATATGGAAGCAGACAGGGAGGTCACTGACTTAACCAAGGCCATTCAGGTAGGAAATCTTAGGTTTGAGAATTTGAACATGGTGCTCTTGCCACTTCACCATCAGTTCTAAGATTCCTCCTAACTCATTCATGATCCTATCATAACAACACCTTTAATTTATTTCCTTTTTTTTTTTTTACTTTATTTGCTTTAAGATTTTTTAATGGCAAATGGTGAATATACTAAGTTCTAACTGTCTTATAAAACTAAAAACTTTAGAGAGACTAGTTTTTTTGTGACTAGTTCATTCAAAGGCTTTGAATGAACCACCTAGCCAATTGACTAAAAACTTGGTTTAAATTGATAGTTAGCCACACTGGATTGATTTCAAACTTTAATGAAGTCAGAATGGTCAAATCAATTAGGCATATAGATATTGCCTACATAATAGATAATTGCCAAGATTATTATTTTATATAGATTATTATTATAGATATAGATTATCAATCTACTAACTTGTCTCAATGCAAGATGCTCCCACCCAACTGCTAGAACAACTATAATTTCCTCTTCTCCAGATTCTGTTCCTATTTCATCCATTTTTCATTGGTGAAAGACTTGTGATAAATAGAGAAGATAGGGGACACTGTCTGAAAAAAGATATAATTTGATAAAGATGTTGGCTACTTTCTACACTCTTGGAGTGTGTATTTTCCTCATACCTATATTTTTATATATTTCTTTTAAAAACGACACAAAACATGTGTATTGATTTTATTAGCATTTTGTAATAACTTGCCCTCATTAGTATGGTTTCTGCATTTCAGATCTTCTTTTTAATTGGACAAAACTTAAAGACTTCAGGTTCATCCACTGTAGCTCTCTCATTGATCTCATCATTTTATTTGTGAATAGCCCCCTGTTCTTTTTATCCTTATAGACTCATAGAACTCCATTATAGCCTTGCCACACACAGTGTTGCATCCTGTACAGTAGGTAAGTAGTGTTATTTTTAATTTCCTATTCAAAACCAATGTAGGTGGTGTGGTACATGAGTGACTGCTGCTTTAGAACAGACTGTGCATTAGGGAAGCTATTTAAACCTCATCTATAATTGCAACTTTAAAAAAAGGAATTACTATTTCCTTTTGCCATGTTTAAATTTAACATTAATTTCTTAATGTTGTAAACTGTGAAGGTGTGGCATAATATTCTAAGCGTCTACCTTGGAATTTCCCAATTTTCTGAAACTAAAAAATTCAATCCTAGTAGGTATGACTCATCCCTTAATAGTTTAGAATTTCTAATATGATCAAAAGAACATCTTCTAGAGGCAGCAAAACATCACGGATAGAGCCATCAACCAGAACTGAGAATAATCTGTGAACCAATACCACTGCTAACACCACTTACTAGCTGTTTGACAAATCACCTAACTTGTATCAGCCTCAACTTCCTCATATATAAACTAGGCATAAAACATACCTTTAGCAATGATCGCACAAGATTGTCATTTGGATCAATTAATTTATGTAAAGTGATCAAACTTTCAAAATTATCAACTATTATTGCCTTATCTATACCATCTAATTTTACTTTTAGGAGACATTGGATACTATTTATGGAAGTAAGGGGACTGCAGGATACTTTTTCTCAGAGAAAAGTTTGTTCTTCCTTCTCAGGCTTGGCTTTTTCAAACTTTTGTACACGTTTAATTTTTTGTTACTATTTATTTTTTTGTATTTCTAAGTCTCCTAAGAGACTTTTGGAAATTGTCAGCAATCTCATGTAATAATGCAAAGAGTAACGGATTTGGAATTAGAGACTGTGGAATTCAATTCTGCCTCTTCCACTTGAGTTCATATAACTTCTCTGCTACCTATATGAGCTTGGACAAGTCACTTTCTTGATTCTCAGACTTCTCAGCTATACAGAGAAAGAGATGGACTAGGGTGGCATCTGAGGTCCTTTTTAGTTTGAAATCTATGACATTCTGTCTTCAGAACAGGCAATTATAAAATAAGGTTATGAGGACTAATTTATCATTTTTATCTACATGATCACTTACAGTAGTAGTAAAAGATAGAGATATTAAAATGTGAATTGAGTCGCCTCCTCCAACAAGTGACGGAAGTTATTCAGTGAAACTCCACCACCATAATTATCATCTTCATCATCTTCATCTTGACCAGCATTGTGATGGAGCAGTAAGAACACTGAGTTTGGAGTTTGAATTCTAGCTCTTCCACTTATTATCTCTGACTTTGAACAAAATGCTTAACCTCTCTGGGCTTTGATTTCCTTATCTGTAAAAAGAGGAAATTGAATAAGAATTTTAATATGGAATTTAATTGTGATACAGATAAATTGTCTTTGGTATGTTCCCAACATAGACTTTATGGCCCAAGGCAAGTTTCTTAAATTTTTTCAGTCTTAGTTTCCTCATCTGTAAACTAGAAATGATAATAGCACCTATTTTGAAAAATTGTTATAAAGGCATATCTTAAAGAATGATGTAAATGCTAGTGATGGTGATGATATAGTGTTGTCTAACTGAAACAAATATTTCAATGAACCATTTTTCAATAGATTGCTTTCATGCATAAAGTATCATTTATTAAAAATTGCCCTTTCCTCAACCGCATCTCCCCCTTGCAAAACTCCATTTCCATTCTGCAATAATTCAATTTTATTTAATAAATATGTATTAAACACCTACTATGTGCCAGGTACTGTGTTAAGTGTTGAAAACACAAATAAGAAAAATAAAGACACTGTCCTCAAGAAGCTTACAGTTAAATGGGAGGGGGAGGGAGAGATAACACATAAAGGGAACCCAAAAAGAAGACGGGCACACCAGGAGTGATGCTGTTTCCTGAAGTCGAAAGCAAGCAGAGCTGCTAATGGAAAGTTCAGATCTCAGCTCTGTATATAAAGCTTAAAGAGAATTTTACTTCTTTGCCCTCTAGTCTTCCAATCAGAGGGGAGACATGACCAAGGGAGTTGAGAAGGTGTTGAAATTGTCAATCAACTAAAGGTATGAAAATCAAGACAAGTAAAAATTGAATCAATCAATATAATAAGAAGATTTCAAATGATCAGTTTATCTTGGGAAAGATATGATTCCTTGGATTCAAAAGAAAACACATAATATGAAAAAAGTGCTTTAAAAAAGGCTTAAAGCATGATTAGATTGTCTTAGTTTTTTCCCCTCTAGGAATTACCTGATCACTACAGTTATCACTTATACATTCTCTTTCCCCACCACCCCTCCTCTCTCTCTCTTTGTCTCTCTCTCTCTCTCTCTCTCTCTCTCTCTCTCTCTCTCTCTCTCTCTCTCTCTCTCTCTCTCTCTCTCTCTCTCTCTCTCTCTCTCTCTCTCTCTCTCTCACACACACACACACACACACACACATTCAACAAGTAGGCGGTAGGTGGATAGAGTACAGGAGTATAGGGCCTAGAGTCAGGAATAATTGACTTCAAATCCTGCTTCAGATACTGACTAGCTGTGGGAACCTCAGCAAGTGACTGAATCTCTGAGTTACATTTTCATGTTTGTAAAATGGGGATAATAAAAACACTTATTTCATAAATGTTGTTAGAGTCAAATAAAAAAAAACGTAAAGCATCTTTATGACACTTATAGCATCATTCAAGTCCTAGCTACATAAATTGAATTGATTTCCTTTTTGAAAAGTTGTAGCCTTCCATAGAATGTAAGCTCCTTAAGGAGAGGATTTTTCATTTTAAAAGTTATATCCCCAACATCTAGCACAGTGCTTGGCACAAAACAGGCTTAACAATTACTGGTTAAAATGAATTAAGGAAAGTGAGTACAATTAAATCAATCCATTTCAGAGTATGAATGACAAATAAGTAGATACTCCTTTAGTCACATTTTAAAATGGAAGGCTCAAATTTTTATCCTCTCTTTTCAGAGAAGGTTTACTAAACGCAAGAAATTGATGGTCAAAATTTGGGCAGCATTCAGAAGAGAGGCAATGTGATTTAGTTGAGTGAGCAGGAGACTAGAAGTCAGAAGACCTGAATTCTACTCCTGGTTTCACTATTTGCAAACTGTGAGACTTTGACTTTTATTAAGTCACTTAATTCAATCAATAAACACTATCAAACCCTACTCTGTATCATTCACTATACTAAGTACTAGGGGTATAAATCCAATAATGAAAGATAGCCACTACCCTCAAGGGTGTTTATAGTCTAAGGAGGGAAGACAACACATAAAAGGAATCTAAAAATTATGGGATGGGAGGTGCTTAGCGTGGATGTTGAGAAGTCAAAGAAATCCAAAACGAGTGCAGGGAGAGAATTTTAACTTTCTCTTAGGCTTAGTTTCCTCACCTGTAAAATGATCATAATAATGCTTTCCTTGTTCCCCTACTTCACAAATGTGGTAATGATGGTGACAGTGCTTTGAAAACTGTTTTGTTTTTTTTTTTTGCTTTTTGGAGGGGGGAAGGCAGGGCAATTAGTGACTTACCCAAGGTCACGCGATAAGTGTTAAGTGTCCAAGGCTGGATTTGAACTCAAGTCCTCCTGATCCCAAGGCTGGTGCTCTGTTCACTACATCACCTAGCTGCCCCATACCACCCTCCTTCTTCTCATCATATCACATATGTAGCCGCTAACACATGCATCTAGCTCTGGATCTTGAATGCTCAACTTAGGATCTTCATGAAACACAACAAGCAAAACCTTAAATCAAGCACTAAATAGATTGTAAAGTAGTTATATTCCATGGAGTATATGAAGCTAAAGAATATCATTTCTTGCAGCCCTCTCATGAATAATCTTTCATTGTTCCCTAAGGAATTGATCATATTTTGTAATGAAACTTTCCATTTCCTCGTAGCTGTGACCTTCCTTGGAAATCTCTTTTTATTGAAACCAATTTCAGCTATGTAGTATTTTATTGCACTTTGTAATGCAAATAGACATATCGTTTCTACAGAAATATTTTGTCAGAATGCTATAACTTTACTGTAAAACCCTTTGCTCCAGTGAAAATCAATGCAACAACAATTCAATTCAACATAAACATTTATTTAGGGCTTAATATATGTCTAACACCATGCTAGGTAGTCTGAGAGGCAAAGGAATTCAAAGACTCACTGCTTTCTCATAAGAATTTTCAATCTAGTTGTAGAAGAAAAGTCATATATACACAAAATTGTAGAAAGAATATATGCTAATTACAAGATGCCTGAGAAGGAATGGTGAGGAGAGTTGGAGGGGGACCAGAAGACCAGTGTTACTGAAGTCAAGTATGGAGAGAGTTGTAAAGAATTCAAAATGTTATGTAAAAAATAGCCACATAAAATCATTTGAAGTGAAAGTTGGGAAAGGTTGAAATTTTGCCATTTCCCCTTGACCTTTACATTTATCCTTTGACTCCTTTACCTTTTTTTTTCTTTTTTCCTTTGGTGAAAACACTATTGTGTTTGCAAAGATAATAAAAATAGCTACTATTTAAAGCTTGCTTTGAGATTTGCAAAACACTTTGTATATGTTATTTAATTTTATTCTCATAAAAACCCGAGGAGGGAATGTGGCTTTTAACAGATGGGTAGCTGAGTCAGACAGATGTTAAATGACTGACCAGGGTCACATTCTAATAAGTGTCTTTGTCTTGATTTGAACTCAGGTCTTCCTGATTCCAAGTACAGCACTCTTACCTACTATACTACTTAGTAACCTATACAAAGAAAAGAGATTATCTCATTCCCACCTTTTAGGAGTTTGTGTTTTACGAATAGTTAATATAACTAGAGAGCATTTCCAAAACAAATACATAAGCAAAGGTATATTATGTGGTGCTTACATGCAAAGATACATATTGCTTGAATTCGTAGGCAGTACATAAGACAAATTCCTGCGTGTATATTTACTGCGTCCCAATATATATCATTGACTTCAATTGTTTGACTTCATCACCATCAAAAACTGTCAAAAAAAGGAGGTGAGTAAAGTATAGAGGTCTTTATTAGGCAGTTTCAATCAGTAAGAGCATCAAAATCTGATACAAAGAAAAGTGGAAACTTCCTGTGCTGAGACAATTCAGAGAAAAAAAGAAAAGCAACCTATGATTTGTGATTAGTTTAGAGGAGGCCTTACAGGGCCTACAACTTTAAGTTGGGCAATGGAGGAAGAAAAGGCTCTGGAGGGGAAAGCTTTATGGAAGATAGAATTCCAAATTAAAGCAACAGAGACAGGGAAATGAACAGGGAATATCTATGGAGAAACTATTTTGAAAAATGGGTTGGAGATAAATTTTAATAGGTTAAGGAAAGTCATATAATGTGGCATTAAACACTAGGCTGAGATGTTTATATTTAATCATATGGATGTTAGGAAGCCTCTTTTTTGTATCATGGCACTTCATCAATCTAGTGAAGACTATGGAGAACTCTTTCTCAGAATAATGTTTTGAAATGTATAAAATAAAATAGAAGGGTTACAAAGGAAATTAATTATATTGAGACATTATTACATGATATATAATATGATATAAAGTCCACTGGCCTAGAGTCCCCCAATGAACATATAAGTTCTTGAATGGATAAGTGGTTAAAATAAACCTGTCACAGAACTATAGAATAATAGAATCTTCGAGTGCAAATTGACTTTGGGCATCATTAGGTCATCAACCCTATAATTAATAAGTAAAGCATTTCAGACCCAGAAAAGGGAACTGACTTGTCTAATGTCACACAGAGCCAAAATTAAAACCTAGGTCGTATGTCCCTGAATCTAGTTCTCTTTTAATTGCACCAGAGTATTTGAGAAAGATTAATTTGACTACTGTGTTATAGGAAATAAAATGGAAGCAGAGATCAGATAAGAAGATGACAAATCCTAAGGAAAAATGAATCCCATGAATGTTTTAGCTTTCAGTTATTTTTATTTAGGAAGAATATTTTTATGTATTTATCAATTAAAAAGATGATTTAAAAATCATAGACTTTTATAACTATCCACTTCAATTCTATTTACTACTACACCCTTTATTTAAAGTGAAAAAATTTATATTTGAACAATTTCATTTAAAAACCTACAGGTTGTTGTTTTATATTGTATTCAATATCTAAGAGTCTGTAGCATATGCCTCTTCCTTTAAACTAAAGGCAAGTTTCCAGTGCTTCAAATAAAAGGATCAGAGGTGTGTAAAATCATGAAGTATAAAATAAACAAACAAACAAACAAAAACTCTGAGGTGGTATTTTGTAACCAAACATTGTAGTCTGAAAAAGCATAGAATGATTCCCTCCTTTGATTATTTCATTGAATGCATTAACAATAGTAAGCACTTAATAAATATGCTTGTTGGTTAAGGGCTTATAACCATAAAGTACTTTATCAATGTTACCTAATCTGTCCTTATTTTTTTTTCCTTTAAAATATTTAAAAGATGCTTCTTATGAATTACAAGGAAAGGCCGTTTTTTTTTGTTGTTTGCTTGTTTTGGTTTGGTCTTGTGACTTCATGGAGAAATTCATGAAGGATTTCTGGTATGGAAATTCCTTCCATTAGGCCACTGGTCTGCAACTTAATAGTTTTTTGAGTGTTGCTTGGGTCATTCCCAGAATCTAAGTGATTTGCCCAGTTTTACATTGGTAGGATCTGTCAAACACAGGATTTGAACCCAGTTCTTGACAACACTGAGAATGGCTAAATCACCTCTCAGAGGGTGCATTAAGCAAGTAATTATAGAATGATTCACCTTTAGGATTTTTTTTCTTTTTCTTTCAGTTCCCTCCTTCCCTTGGGTATTCGGCATTTTCCAGTTGACATTACTCTGAATGTGAAACATCTAGTCATTCATCTCTTCCTGCCAAAGTGCAAAACACAGTATGTTAAATTTTGCCATCACTCTGCCAGTAATGGAAACAAGGAGAGAAAAATGATGGCAGAGTGAAAAATGGCAAACATTACATTGCTGTCAGCATACTTTCTTGGTTCTAAGAATCCTGAATTTTCTTATAACCATTTTAGAAAGGAATACATTCTTTTACATTTTATACTGGCACTCAAGTCTGCTTTGCTTTGTTACTCCTCTGCTACTAGTGGGTGGATGGAGTTTGACTCTTTCAGAATAGTTACATGTGGGTGGGCTCAAGTAACTCTAGTTGGTTGAGAGAAAAGCCATGTTTATATGGAAAGTGATCTTTCTGTTAAAAGCTTAGTGTGAGTAATATTTAATAGCTGTGATCCCCACATATAAGAGTCCATCTATACCGTATGGGAGAAGTAGAGACTCAACAAATAGGTATTGCCCTAAGGACTTTTTCTCTCTCAGGATCTGTGCCTTGGGATTCTTTCATATTAAGGACTAGGGCTGTTGTAGGAATGTCACAATAAAAAGATATTCCTTCACTGGGTGGGAAGGCAGACCATGTGACCTTAAGGTGTCTTACAACTATTAGATTATATGATGCTATACTGATTACTGATTTGATAGTTTTGTCTTATTGGAGACTGGATAGCTCCTGTACTGGCTACAATGCTGTGAAGAACATTGGGCCTCAATAAATTCTTTCCCATCTACTAAGAACCTAGAACTCTAAAAACACAGCTGGAGGTTCTTACAGTGGTCATCAGTGCAATCCTTTCCAAACCAACTAAACAATCAATCAAAAAGCATTTATTAAGCCCCTCTTAGATTCCAGGCACTAGAGAGAGAAATGTCAGAAATGAAATAGTCCCTGCTTTTTAGGAGCTTATATTCTTTTTGGGGAAATGAATATCAATAAATCTTTTCCACTTACTCTGCTTTAAGCCCCAGTTAGGAGTGACCCTCAAAATCCCCCTTTTTGACTACTACACTTGAGTTACTGAGCATTGATGGAGGAAATCACAATCTGGGACTACAATGTCTGTTATCTGACCCAACTAGATGCCCAGAAATTCTGTCTAGCATTGAATCTTTATCAAACTCTCCATAAATCTATTCTAAACCTTTTTCTAAGAAATTCTAGTGCTCAATTTACTCTCCACCCACCACATATCTTTACCTCATAATTTACTGAGATTACTGAAGAACCCTATGAATCACTTATCACTCCATCTTAATACCTCAAAGCCTGTCTGTTTCTTCACCAATCATCTCCTCCTTCTCACTGATTACATATGATAAAATATTATTTTCTTTTCAAGCAATGATGCTTTTTCTTGTATCCTTAGTCCTTTTCATTTCTAGCTTTCTTAGAACTTCATTCTGTATATTCTTTCTCTGTCTCTCTTTTCCTTCTCTATTATCTTTCCCCTATATATCTACAAATCAATCAATCAACAAGTGTTTATTAAGAACCAGTGATGTAATCATCCCAGTACTAAGCCCTGGAACTACAAATACATGATCCTTATATTAAAAGAGCTTACATTACAATACGTGAAACAATAAGTAAATATGTAAGTATAGGAAGATAAAACATCTTTAAAAAAAGTTTTTTTGTAAGTACGCTAGAGATAGAAATGTCAGAAATGAAACAGTCCCTTTTTATATTTTTATAAAACTAATAACTGAGGGAATCCAGAAAGGCTTAAAATAGAATTTGTACTTTAACTGTACTTTTTGAAGGAAAAGAAAGATTTTATGAAGCAGAGGTGAGGAAGGATGGCTAGTGCAAAGCTATGGAGACTGGAGGTAGTGTCACATTTGAGAAACAGAGTACAAAGCCTGTTTAACTGTATCAGTGGAACAGAGGAAGTGGAAAGGAGAAATATTATTCAATGAGGTTAGAGAAATACAGGAGAGGCCCAAATAAGCTGTGTGTCTTGCTGATGGTTGTGAAAGGCTATAAATGCTAACTATATGCTAAACAGAGTAGTTTACATATGATCCTAGAGACAATGTGAAAGCATTGGTATTTACTGAATAGAAGAGTGACATGGATGAATCTTCCAATAAGGAAAATTTTTCAGCAGTGTGAAGGTTGGATTGGACTGGAGAGAAGTGATGCAAAGAGATCAATATTCTTAGGTTCCCTAGCCTTAAAAGAAATACTTTATTTTGATCCTGCTGTTCCTTCAATCAATCATCCTATGTATCTCCTTCCTTTCAGTGCTGAAGTTTTAGAAGGAATAATCTACACTCCATGTCTTCATTTCTGCAGATGCTTACTGATACTGCTCATCCCAGTCTCTTGATTCTGTCACCATCAGTGTACTGAAACAGCATTTTTAAAGTTAAAGACCAATCTATTGTCTTTAATTTTCTTTTTCATTCTTGTTGATTGTTCTATAATATTTTATAATATTCACCACCATTTCCTTGATATTCTCTCATCTTTTGATGCTGCTTTATTCTATTTCTTCTACCTTGGCCAGTAGTTTTTTAGTCTCCTTCAGTGGTTTATCTTAAAGGGTCATAATGTTTAGTGCTAGAGACCACCTAACCCAGCCCTTAAATTTGTAGCTGTGGTGGAAGAAAAATAAGTAATTTGTCCAATATCACACATATAGAGCTGGCATTTTGGTTACATTTTCTCTAATTTCTAATCTGACACTAGTACTACTTTATGTTCCCCCTTATCCAATTCTCTCTTTTGATGGATTAAGAAATTGATGATCAGAGAGTGAAAATGATTGACTGAAGGACAGACATTTGGGCACTAAGAAGTGGAGTTAAGCTTTGAGTCCAATTATTTTAAATCCAAGTCTAGTGCTTGTGCATGTGTGCGTGTGTGTGTGTGTGTGTGTGTGTGTGTGTGTGTGTGTGTGTGTGTGTGTGTGTGGCACTGTTGACTTTGGTTTCTACTTTTTGTCCTTTTCTTCCCTTTCTCTGCAGTCTCTCAATTGATGATTTCACATACTCCAACACATTCTATTATTTGCAGCTTTTTCTCAGACAATAAATTAGAAATAAAGAGGAATTGTGACCTCTTCAGAGTGTATAATAGTATATATTCCAAACCCTGTAAGAGGTCTTAACACTTACCTCAGGGAAAATTGGTGCGGATTCCAGGAAGGGACAAGAGAAATTCTGTCCAATCAAAGGCTGTGTTGTCACTCTTTTGCCATGTGCTCTCAAAAATTGAAAATATTTTCCCTTAGACTCTGTATGAACTTGTAAGAAGGTATATTCCAGATTTGGGGAGGGGGACATGTATTTGTGGTATCTTACTATACTACTTTAGTAAATATTCCTAAATAAGAGCTAATTAACTCTGTTTGGCTAATTGCTATCAACTAGATTGTAGATGGTTAATGTAGCAATGGGAACTTGTGAGCAATAGTTCTAGAAACCAGTTCAAGTATCTTAGATTTATCCCTAAAACCCTGAAAAGAAGTAGTTAAAAGTCTTTTGGAGGTACAGCCTGCCTTTGTGAATGTGAGTGTGGAGAACTAGCCCAGAGTGCCTATACTATCTGAATTTGGATATGCAGTTATTTTATAGGAAAATCTAAAATCATTTATATCTTATAATAGGCAACTTAAAACTAAATAATATAATCAACAAATCCACTTAACTAGGCACACATAGATTATAATATTTTGTTTAATTATAACAACTACAGTTATAGCCAATGGGTTTGGACATTGTACCTACTCTCTTTCCACATGCATTACTCTTGATCCATGTGTATCTCCTGGATAGTGTCCAGTCCTTTACATAATAATCACTTAAAGAAGTTTCCTTTAGGTTTTGTCTCAAATCTGGGGTTTTCTCAAAGGAAGGATAGATAGGTATTTATTGTATAACAAGATTTTGTTAAAGGATAGGTATTTTTTTTCCCTTTTGTACAAAAGAACTGCATAACATAAAATATGATTGAGCCTTGATAGACTTAGAAGCAGCAGAAAAAAATAAAGTCAGACAGAACTAGTGTTATACTCTGATTAGAGTCTAATACTGAAAATCATCAGAATGTAAAGAAGTTTCCATGAGTCTCAATAAGAAATTTTGCAAATTTACATTGATTCTTGAGCAGGAACTGGGCTCATTGTGAGGCTGGTTGTTTTCTCCAAATGGATAGCAGCTACAGATAACTTCCGAAGTGCACCAAGCACCAATTAAGAAGCAAGGATCTTCCCTATACATGATTGCACACCACCATGGAGGGGGCGGGGGGAAGGGAGGGGAGAAAATCTGAAACTCAAGTGATTGTGGAACTGAATCTTGTAAATTAAAAGTAAATGAGTAAATAAAAAAAAAATTTAAAAAAACAAAAAGAAGCAAGGATCTTCAAATCTCTTGATCTGACAATGAGAACTCCAAACTTAGACATTACCATCTTCAAATAAATAACTTGTTCACCCAAGACCGAGGAAGAATAAACACAGAGAAAAGAGTTCAAAACCCAGGATCCAGTCTTCCAACATAGGGGCTAGCCCAGGAGTAGGGAACCTGCAGCCTCAAGGCTACATGTGGCCCTCTAGATGCTCAAGTTCTGGTCTTTGAATCCAGGGCCATACTTGAAGACCTAGAGGGCCACGTGTGGCCTCAAGGTCTCAGGTTCCCCACCCTGGCCTAGCCTTTATGTTTCTATTTTTTTTTTGGTACTTAATGAACACCAATTTAAATGAGCATTTTCATATACATAGTAGAACAAGAAAAAAAAAGATTATATATGAAACTATAGATGTCTATTACAGGATGCTTGCTTTTTAAAAAGTATATGATAAATCCAACTTGTGGCTTTCAAGGATATTCTGCTTGTCTGTGCCTACTGTTTTCCCCTTCCTTTATGGACTTCATTTTGTTTTCTTCTGTGCATTAAAAAAAAAAAATTCATTGACCTCTCTCCATTGTCTTCTCCTCTCCCTCAGGTCATAGGTCTTAGCTGCCATGTTTTCAAGGTAACAAGGTGGCTCCTGTGAGAGACTTAGTGAGCTCCCTTCCTCCCACCCTTCACAGGAAATCATAGAGATACAATGTTACCTGGAGGGTGGAAGGAAAAGAATCAGAGTCACCAAATTTATAAAGGTCCACTTAGTCATCATTTCTTCTGGCCCAGCAGCAATGAGGGAATTGCTTCATCATGTTTAAGTGCTGAGCCCCATCAGTGCTGAGTCAATCCATTTGGTGATCTAGAAGCAGGAAGAGTAGTTTTATGCAACCTTGAGTTACATTTAAAATAAAATGAAAGCAGATGAATAAGTGAGAGGTCCATTGTTAAAACATTCAAATTCTGGAATTCCTATTCTTTCTTCATGAAACTTACTGAACAAGACAGATGACCTTCTGACATGTGGTGCAATTGGGAGAAATACTGTTAATCCATATAATAAATAGTAAGAAAAGTTAATTTCTTTCTCTTTTAAGATATATTGTGAAAAAATATAAGTTCTAATGTTTTGTTCCCTTACCCTAAATGAATGCTCCTGCTCACCTCCCAGTGTCTGAGCAACACATACTGCAGATGTTTTCTCAGAATATTCAAATTTCTTTATTAGGTGAAATAGAAAGCAGATATTTTAAGAACATCTTACTTTCCTTTAGATTGTGAGTTCTGAAGTCAAAAAGAAAAAAAAAGACAAAGGAACTAAAATAAGACAATAACAATTAATGAGGGAAAGCATCATGAATGTGCAAAAGAAGGATATTTTGGACAATATAATTTCCACAAGTTATTCTCACAACTTTGGAAACATTGAGATAAAATTATAGTTGTTCAACACTAAGAAATTTAGAATGATGTTAAGATGTGACAGAATTAATTGATGTAAAATTTATTTCAATTTATTTGGGGTCTAATATAAAATGCAAATCGTTATAGTAGGCTCTAATGTTAGACAAGGAGGGAAAGTGTAGTAATTGAGTTTGGGAAATTGTCTCGGACAAATTCAGCCAGCTGCAGGGGAGAACAAGGCCTACTTTATCATTGCCTCAAGAAAAGCTATTGAGTTCTTAGTACAGAGTAGTTGCTTGAATGCAGGAACTTCCAATATCTCTATGAGAGGCTCATTTGATTACATTTTCTTCCCTTTCCACATTTTGTTTCTTCTGACAAACTTGTCATGCCACAAAAATACCCCAATGTATACCTATCACAGTTCAGACCAACAATGCTACTCCCAAAAACTCTTGCTCTCTTACCTGTGAGTGTTGTATTACTTATGGTGTCATTGTTAATATGCAGGCACCTAGACAGACATCTGCGCACCTTATGGTGACAGCCACTTTTTGCAGTTTTGTCTCTTCTGGTCTTTAGACCTGCAAACCTATTATTTATTTTTGTACATTTCCCTTTGCTATGTTGTTTCTCATCCCTACTTAGACAAATTTCACCTTTCAAAATGGTTTTTCAGTACATTTTCCTTTGCTTCCCCTAATTTATTTCCCCACTTTCTGTTCACTGGGCTTCTGCGATGTGCTGTCATTACCCTTTCTTTTTCACATGCTCTAACTAACCAAGTTGCATTGCAATGGGCATCACTTCAGTCCATACCTGTCTGTGGTCCAGGATCTCATTGTTGGTAACTCTATTGCAGATTGAATCTCAGCAGGCACCCTCATGTAGTGCTAAAGATAAGGAGATTATTGCTTAGAGATAAAGAAAAATGCTTTCCAGTGGCAGTTAAGCCTGAAAGTAGATGCAGTTATTTATGCTAGGAAGAATGTTTGTGTATAAATCAGGAGACTTGGGTTCTTAGTCCAGTTCTGTCTTTAAATTTGACTTTTTTTTAAAAGATATTTCACCAATGTGAATCAAGTCTCTCAGGCTAATAAGCGGGCAGGTTTCTCTGTCCCTTCCCTCTCCCTCACCTCTCATATCCAATCAGTCAATAAGTCATGATAATTTCACCTCCAAGTCTCTTGAATCCATCCCCCGCCTGTTTCTATGGTTATGCACTCAGGCCCTCATTGTTAAGAAACTGGACTATTGCAGTAGTCTCCTAATGAATTTTCCTGCCTGTGCTTTCTCTCTTCTCCCCATCCTTAGTACTTACCCTGGATTTTGATTATAGGACTAGAGATGTAGAGCTAGCAAGGACTTTTGAAGTTGTCCAGCCCAACCCCCTCCTTTCAATAAGGAAGAAACTGAGGCCCAGAGAACTCAAGTAACTTGCCCAAAGTTGCACACATCATGAGGAACAGAGCTGGAATTTGCATGCAGGTCCTGGGCCTGCAAGGTCAGCTCTCTTCCCACCACACTGCCCTCCCTTCCTTAACTTTTATTTAGAGATAAGGTCATGACATTCATAGATCTTGAGTAGAAATGGATATGAAGTCTAATCCTCTTACTTTAAAAATTAAAAAAACAAACAAACAAACAAAATCCTGAGGTTGGAGAATTTAAATAACTTTGTCCCACAGGGAGTGATGGAGTTGGTATTTGAAATTAGATTTTCTGATGGCCGCTCTAGGACTCTTGCCAATGTACCATGATGCTTCCATCCCCTCCTTCATATTGCCCTCTTGCCTACTGAATGAAGTCCATATTTTTCTGCTTGACATTCAAGAGTGTCTTAAGACAGCAGCCTATGTTTTACCCCTTATCTAATATGACAGCCATCAACACACACTATGTTTTAGCCAGACTGATCTGCTATTGACTCTATTGCTACCATTTGTTTTTAGCATCTGCTTTTGCTTACATGGTTACTTTACCTTTGACTGATGAAAGCTGACCTATTTTATAAAGTCCACCTGAAATTCTCTGATGTTTCTGAGCCTTTTTTATTCGCATGTCCCTTTTCCTACCCTCACTTTTGATGAATCCTTGAATAATTCTGATGTTATATTTTGGTTTGTAATTCCCTAATAAAATTATAGTGTAATATTGTATATCATAACTATGTATTTTGATGTGAGGAATTGTCAACTGTGAGTCATATGCTATGAAGCCATGCTTAGATCAGACAACCCTAAAGCAATCAAACATTCTTCTTTGGTTATTTTTCCTATCCTCACTATTGGAATTATTATAATGATTATGGTATAGTAAGTCCAGAGTGAGTACTCCATGTAACAAGTAAATAGCACAGAAGTTCTGGGCCCACTTTTACCACAGACTACCAATGCCCAAGGGCAGCTAGGTCATGCAGTGGATAGAGTATCAGGCCTGAGCTCAAATCTGATTTCAGAAACTTACTAGCTGTGTGACCCTGGGCATATCATTTAACCCCCTTTATCTCAGTTTCTTCATCTGTAAAATGAGTTGGAGAAAGAAATGGCAGACCACTCCAGTATCTTTAACAAGAAAATCCCCAATGGGGTCACAAAGAATCAGACATGACTGAAACAGCTGAACAACAACAATGACAACCCATGCCCGAATCTAATCTTGTATTAAAAGCCATTTAAACACAAGCCTACTTGCCAATCCCCACAGGATATGCTCACTTTTTGATTTGGGTGCCTGGCTGGTGAATAACAGCAACATTAGTCAGTCACTAAATTATGCTGCCTGAATAGCAGATTTCAGTAACTGCTTTAAATTCTGTATTGTCAATAGAAATGTTAGCTATCAGCAGGGTTTCTCTGGTAGAGGCTGGGAAATCAACTCAGTCTTCTTTAGGTTTATTGTTGATGCACAGAGCTCCATTAACTCTGCAAAGCTACTCATAGCCAACTGTATGACTTCCTTTTTATTAGCGTGAAAAATACCTCCCTGCTACGAATTAATATTATACCTACCATAGTGGGTTGTTTATTATAATGATATGCAGTTGCTCATGGATGACTGTTTCAAAAACTTTTCACCAAGATAAAAGCAGATCAGGAACTTTTAGTCTCCCTCATTGTAAAACCTGTTTGTATTCATTCAAAAAAATATTTCCTGAGTACCTATTATTTTCAGGGTACTATGGGGAATGCAAAGATGAATTAGACAGTACCTCTATCCTTGTCAAGCTTGAAATCTAATAGGGGAGATGATATAGATATATGCACACAAATAAGTAAAAAAAAAAAAGTGGCCCCAGAACTTCTGTGCTATTTACTTGTCATATGGAGTACTCACTCTGGACTTACTATACCATCATCATTATAATAGTTCCAATAGTGAGGATAGGGGAAAAAAAAACAGCCTTAAGAAAAATACAAGTCAAGTGCTATGATAGTCTAAAAGATTAAGAGTTCACTTCTACGGTCTGGTAGGATCCAAAAGCCCAGGTCTGATCATGTCACACACACACACCCCGCTCCCAGTTGCCTCTAGAATATAATCTAAATTTTTCTGTTGGGCATTTAAATCTCTTCAGAGACTGGCCCATTCAACCTTTTCTAGTCTTATTCATTATATCATTCCTAAAATCTGCTAAACTGATCTAATTTCTGCTCTGCATGCATGGTATTCCAGGCCTTCTCTTTATGCCTTTGTCTTAGTTGTCCCTTGTGGCTGAAATGAATCATCTCAGCTTCTTAGAATCCTGAGTTTCCTGCAAGAATCAACTAAAGAGCCACCATCTATATGAAATCTTACTGATTTGCCCGGTTGTGAGTGCCCTCTCACCTTAAATTACCTGGTATTCATTTTGAATATACTGTGCATATACCTGTAATGATTCATCTTGTTTCACTCTTTTGAATTTAAATTTCCAGAGGATAGAAACTATTTCATTTTTGCATTTGTTAGCCCGTAGCTTAAAGCAGTAACTGACTTGGAATAAACACTTATTAGGTGCTTCTTGATTCGTTGTTTTATGGGATCAGGGAAATGTAAGGTAGGCAAAGTAGTATAGTGAAGTGTGAACTGATTCTTCAATCAAAAGTTTAGATTTTGAGTCCCAGTTTTATCACTAGATATGGACAAGTCCTTTAATCTCTCTGAGGCTCAATTTCCTTCTTTGTGTAATTGGGATAATTACATTTGTATCAGGGAAAATTGAGGCAGTTAGAAGGTCATAGCGTATGGAGGACTGGTCTTAGAGTCAGGAAGACCTGCTCAAGTTTTAATATTGGGATATACCCCTTCTTTTACTTCTCTTCCTCTTCTTCTTTCTCTTATTACTATCACTATCATCATCACCACCGCCACCACCACCACCAGTACTACTACCATTACTACTACTATCATTTATATAATACTTTAAAGTTTGGAAAATACTTTATTAATATAAACTTATTTTATCCTCACAATAACCCTGGAAGTTAGGTGCTATTATTATCTGTACTGTATAGATGAAGAAACTGAGGATGGTAGAGGCTAGATTTGAACACACACCTTCTTGAATCCAGTCTAATGCTATATGTCTATGTCACCATTAGCGAGTCACAACCCCCAATTCCTGAGTCTAATCCCCCTAGTTATCGATGACCTGTAAATTTCCACTGGAAGGAGGAGGAAGTTGACTTGCCAGGAAAGTCATTCACCTTCATTCACTGTAAAAATGAAACTCCCAACTCATTTCACACTATCTCAAAAAACTTTTGTGAAGAAAGCACTTTGTATGTAAAGATTTGAATCACTCTTTTTTTGTAGTTTAATTAATTTTGGGAATGTTTTAAGTTCTAATCCTGCTCATAGAACAATTTTAAAAATTACTATTTTGCCAAACCTTTCCCCCTCTATCTGATTTATTCACTTCTCTTAGTAGCACCAGTGTTCATACTATCTCCCATGACTGGAAATGTAATGGTATGTTTGATTCCACCCTATCCCTAAACTTGAATATCCATAACTTGGCAAGTGTCATATAGTTTGCCTGTGTAGTGCATTTCACATTCTTTGTCCTCTCCTTTACCACTAAACTAGTATAAACCATTATTACCATCCAGTTAAGCTATTATAATAACTCTCTAACAGAATTTCCTGCTTCTACTATCTTCTCTGTCTAAACTCGGCATCAAATTTTTGCCAGGCATCTGTTTTTGGTTCCAAAGTGTATATACATCACTCATCTGTTCCAAAGCTTTCAATACTTCCCCAACCCCTGCCCAATAAAGTTTAAAAACATTTACCTAATATTTAAGTCCACCAACAAGTTATGTGCCAATTATATGTGACAACTATCTTTCCTTTTTATTTCATACTATTATATTCACCCATATGTATTCTATGCTTAAGTATTGCATTGGGTCAGTGATTTCAACAGTATCTAGGTTTTCTCCACTGATGCAAATCACAAATCATTTGTGACCTTTTAACCTGATTAATACTTTTCTGTACCTCCACCCACGGTTCACTTATTATACTATAGTCCTTTTTCTAGGTTGAAAAACAAAACGGGGAGGGGGGGGGAGGCGTTGCCAGGCCTGAGGCGCCACAGACACAGGGAAGCTGAGCTAGGTGGGGATCGGTCTAGCGCCAAGATGATGGATTATTGCGTGTGGGACCACATCGAGGTGTCGGACGATGAAGACGAGACGCACCCCAATATCCACACCGCCAGCCTCTTCCGCGGGCAGCACCAGGCACGAGTGGAGCTCATGAAGCAGTTTCAGAAGGAGAAGCAGGAGCTAGACAAAGGATGCAGGGAGTGTAAGTGGAAGGTGGCGGAATGTCAGCGGAAACTGAAGGAACTGGAGGTGGTTGAGCCCAAAGGTGGCCAGAGGTGCAGCCGCTCCATGCAGAAGCCCAGCAGCTACAGAAGGAGGAAAAGAACTGGGAGCAAAAGCTTGATGAACTGAGCAAGGAGAAAAATATGCCATGGAACGTAGACACGCTGAGCAAGAATGGCTTCAGCAAAAGTGTGTTCAGTATTAAGCCAGATAAGGAGCAGAAAGAACAGAAGAAGCACAAGACCTTTGTACAGAAGTATGAGAAGCAGATTAAGCCTTTTGGCATGCTTCGGCACTGGGATGACATTCAGAAATATCTAACTGAAAACCCACACCTGGTCTGTGAGGAAACTGCCAACTACCTGGTCATCTGGTGCAAGACCTGGAAGTGGAAGAGAAATGTGCCCTCATGGAGTAAGTGGCTCCTCAGACAATTGTTATGCAATTCATTTTGGAGTTGGCCAAGAGCCTAAAGGTGGATCCCGCCACCTGCTTCAGGCAGTTCTTCACAAAAATCAAGACAACTAATTGATCAACAGTTATGGAAGGCTTCACAGATGAGCTAGAGTACTTCAAAGAGCGGGTGAGAGGCCATGCCAAAGTGCGGATTGAGAAAGCTATGAAGAAGTATGAGGAGGAAGAGAGAAAGAAGCACCTGGGCCCTGGGGGCCTAGACCCTGTGGAGGTTCAGAAATGCTTTGACATTAAGGAGGTACAGATGCTGCTAGATACCATCAGCAAAATGGACCCTTTGGAAGCGAAATATCTTATGCAACATTGCATGGACAAAGGCCTCTGCGTCCCCAATGCAAAGGCAGCCTGAGGGCAGGAAAAAGGAGAGGATGAAGTCCCAGCTTCAGACCTTGTGGGTGAGGCCAGGAAGGGCAGGGTCTAAGAAGAAGAGAAAGGGAATGTCTGATCTGGCCCCTGCTGCAAATTTTAAACCAGACTCTCTCTTAAGATGACAAAAACAACAAATTTAAGAATATATAAAATCTGTGAGCTTTTGAGTCTCCCGTTCACTTTCCACACCAAATCCCCAGTGCAGGCATTCTTCCCAACACCCCCTCTGTCCCAGCTCTGATCCAAATGTCTGCTGTGAGTGTGAAGGGGCTTTCAGATGGCTCTGAGTGCCACAACTACTGCCTAGCTCCCCCATCAGTCATTATCTTGCCCTGTGCTCAGTAGGAGTGGGAGCTGGTACCGGGTCTTGGGGGAAGGAGCTTAGTTGGGACTTAGAGCTGACTAGGGTTGTAGGCTCTGGGCACTGTTATTAACCCATTAGTGTGCTGTTGTGTCTATTTTTGAGGTGAGGGTAACTGGCAAACATCATCAAGTAAAAGATTTTGAGTTGTGAAAAAAAAGAAAAGAAAAATAAAACAAAACAAATCAAACTGTGATCATTCATTGAACACTCCAGCTTTCCATTTATTATTATTCTTTACTCTTGACATATAACTGGCTCAGTACCTTTTCTGATTATACCAGTACTTCATGATATCCATTCTTGTACCTGGCTCATCTTGGGAAATATGCTAAAGTCTACTCATCTAGCCAAGTCAAATCAGTTAGAATTAATTTGGAATTTACTATATGATAGTAATTGTACTAAGCATTGGTGATACAAATACAAGCAAAGAGAAAGATAGTTCTTTCCGTCAAGATGCTTACATCCTAATGGAGGAAGACAATACATAAAAGGGAGCAGAAGAACAGGGGAGAGCATGGTGGCCAAGTCCTGAGAGTCAGTAACAGGGCTGTGGAGGAAAGAAGAATGACTGGCCTTGGCCGTTCCTAAAAAGGCAAGTTGTAGGATGAACTTACCCATGTTAGAGAGGGAAAACGGAGTAGAAATTTCTTCCAGGGTGAGACCCCAAGTATAGAGAGAACTTTTTCATTGAGAAGCTATGTGAGGAATGATCAAGAAGTCTGGAGAGTGAGAAGCACAGCCAAAGGAAAAACGATTACCACACAATTCTCCATTGTCTTTTAGATCACCTTTAACTTTGAAGTAGCAGAGATTATGATGTTCTAAGATTCATAGCTATATAGCACTGCCAGGAAAAGATTTGTTTTAAAAATATTGTCCCTTTCTCTGGGAAATAGATGGAGTCTGTTAATAGCACTGTGTGGTTTTCCAAACACAATCCATCCCACTCTTTTCTTCCTATTCAATACTGGAACAAACTCACTTTATATTTTAGCCAGTCTCTGCTATTTCTCAATCTTGGTATGCTCCTTTACACTTTCTTACCTTTGCTTAACATTCTTGTTGTTTTTTTGTTAATTTTATAAAATGTCATTTCTCTCTCCTGCCCCTTATTCCTATCCATCCTATTTTAAACACCAACCTCTCTTGGATGATTTCCCTGATTATACCAACTCGTAATGACCCTCAAACCTAACAGTATCATACTCAAATGTTTATTGTGTACTGATCATATATTATTTACTGTTGTATTCATTTGTGTATGTGTTACATGTTCCTATAGATTACAAATAAATTGTAATCTATAATGAGATCTGGATCCATGTGTTACCCTCCAATACTTACAACAGTAATCTACACAAAATAGGTGCTCAATAAATGTTTGTTAGACACTTGAATTAAATTTAAATGATTAATTTGAAAGAATATTTTGGTGATAAGGATAGTCTGGTTAGATTCACAATTAGACAGTGTTGGCAAAACAAAAACAACAACAACAACAACAACAAAAAACCATGGGACCTAGAAAGCCTAGCAAGTTCATGAGATCATGGATCAAAGATTTTGAAAAGGAATGAACTCAAAAGTTAATCATATAGATTCCTCATTTCATAAATGTGGAAACTGAGACCTAGAGAGGTTAGATCATTCACTAAAGGTCACATAGTAAGTGACAGAACCAAGATTTCAACTTAAGTCCTGTGATTCTAAATTTGTCTATTTTGAAAGAGAGAATTTTTTTTTTTTTTAGCTATTGCAAATATTTTAATAAGTGTTCTGTGCAAGGCATTTAAAACACCAGTTTGTGAGGATAAACTCCATTGGAGAGAGAGAAGACAGAACGCAGGTAGCCACGGAGCTGAGGAATTTTCTTGATTTGGGGCAGGATCTGAGAGTCTACTGTCTTCTGATCAGCCTTGCGCTGCTCTGTAATCTCGTATTTCTCTTTTTCTGTGTCAAAAATTTCTCCTTCTTGGTGTCTAGGTTTGCGGAGCCTCTTCTTCTTGAAGTACGCATCAGTAAGATGACTTGGAATTTTCACACCTGAAAGGTTAACCC
>CM053588.1:158131835-158165018 GCA_028646515.1 Pseudochirops corinnae | reverse complement strand
ATCCCTCGGGCCAGGACGGGGTTCCGACTGCAATGCTTTCGAGGCTTTTTGACCTTTTCGGCTCCATCTTCCTTTTTGTTCTCTTTTTTTTCCTTTTTGACCTTCTTTTCCTTGGGTGGCTTTTTGTCTGCCATCTTGAGAGACGGGAAAGAGAATTATGGTCCGGACTTCCGGTCTATAAGCCGAAAGAGAGAATTTTTGAAGGCTTTTAATATTTTGAAATATCTTCACATGCATGATTTCAATCTAGATGTACAAAAATCCTTTGGGGATAGCTATTATTATCTCTGATTAATAGAGGAAGAAATGATGAACTGAGATGTTAAAATGATTTGCAACTAGTTAATGATAAAATGAGGACTAGAACATGGGACTCTGGACTCCCATAACAAAAGTGTTTTTGTTTTTGGTTGGTTGATTTGTTTGTTTGTTTTTACCATCCTCTGATTAGATCACCTAATTGGTTGGATGCCTTCACATGTATACTGAAAGTATGCTTTGCTTCACTGGTTATAGAGAATGAGTTAGGCAGTTGCTCTCTATATATGAATATAATTCCACTGGTGTACTCCCAGTGAGACATTAAGCAAAAAATTATAGCATTCTTAAAGTTGACATGGCCTTAGAGATGAATTTGCCAAGCAAAAACCTTTTGAAGACTTGCTCCAAGTGACATAATTAGTTATAGGAAGAACTGGAATAAGAATCTAGGTCTTCTGACTTACAGTTCATTCTACTGCTCCATACTACTTGTAATTTGGTTGATCTGTCTGTACTTTATTATACATCTTTATTTGATACCTTTTTGTTTTTACCTAACCTGAATTTCCTAATGTATCATTCTCCCATCAAAGAACAAAGCAAAAGAAATGGGGAAAATTTAGCTAACCTAACCAATATATTGGTTATGTCTTATTGCATCTGGTGTTCCATACTCATAGTCCTGCCTAGGCTGCACAAAGAGGCAGGAAAAGATATCTGTTATACCTCTTGTTTGTAAACAACTTTGTTCATTATGATTTCACAGAATTCAGTTTAAATTTGCTGTTCTTTCCATTTTTATATTATATTACTGGTTCATCTTACTTTATTTTGCATCAATTCATTTGTGTTTCTATTCTTCTCCATGTCCATCATATCTGCCATTTCTTATAATAGAATAACATTTTATTTAACTCAAATATTTTTTTTATTTTTAAAAGATATTTTATTTTTAATTTGTGTAATAAAACAAGCATTTCTATAAGAGTATAATTTTTAAAAAGATGATTACACATGAAACTTCAAAGTTATTATGTACAACTTGCTATTCCTTTTAAATACATAATAAAGCCTTCACTCAAACATTTTTAACTCACTCAGTCATGCCCCAATCAATGGACATTGACTTTGTTTCCAGTTATTCATTATCATAAAAAGTTCAGCCATCTTGATGTTCTTGGTAAGGCAGCTAGAGTGGATGAGTGATAGATTTGGGGTCATTAAGACCTGATATCAAATTCTACCTCAGACACTGAGATTCTGGATTTATATGAATCTAAATAAATATAAAAAAATAAAACAACTCCTCAGTCCAGTTTCCTCATTTGTAAAATGATAACAAAAGCACATTCTCCACAGTGTTGTGAGGCTCAAATTAAAATATCTATCAAGTACTTTGCTTCACCAACAGTGTATTAGTGTGTTACCTTTCTACAAGCCTTGCAACATTGAATTTTCAACTTTTGCCAATTTGATTGGTGTGAGGTAAAACCTGAATTGTTTTGATTTTCATGTCACTTATTATTAGAAGCAACATTCTTTTATATGGATATTGTATTTGAAATTCTTCTTTTGAGAATATTTTCCCCCAGTTTTTTGGTCATTTTAAAATGCAGAATATACATTTCATATTATATAAACTGATCCATCCTTGAACAATCTTCATATGATCAAGATGATCAGTTTGGAAGGTAGCTGGGGTTGGGCCACAGTAGATGTTAATAGGCAAAAGCAAAATTAGATTATATGATGGGGGGTGGGGTGTCAGACTCTGACATTTTTAGACAACAAACCTGTAGTGGCACTAACTATTGAGATCATTGGATCCTAGATTTTGAAATGTAAGGAGCACTAGAGGAAATCTAACCCAGCCTCTTCATTTTGCAGATTAGGAAGTAAAGAGAGAAATATTAGTGACTTAGCCAAGGTACAGTGGTTAGCAGCAGAGTAAAAAATGAATCAAGTTCCTCTGACTATAAATCCATCAGTCTTTTCTCTGTATCATGTTCTGTCCCTTGCCAATATATCTGGACACTGGATTCATTTCCACATGCTTTTCCACTAGCACCAAACTTTCCTTGTTCTTCACCTGGAGGAAAATCCATTGTAATCATGGGAACTTTGGAATCAAAGAAGTTAGATTTAAACTCTGTCTCTCTATACATATATGATCTCAAGTAAGATAGTTGACCTGTTTGTCTTAACTTTTTCACATATAAAATGAGGTAATTGTAACAGATTATTTCTGCAGATTCTCCCAGGTCTAAATGTCAGTTTGTATGACAACAAAAGATTATCTTCAGACATTAAGCAGAGGCTTACACACTGTAAAAACATCAGGCCCTCTACAGTTATCTTTGGCTCATAAACTTTGAATTAATCTTGTCTATGTTTGCACATACACATCTATGTTTACACAAATAAACAATGTGTACTTTTTAATTTATTTGTCATTGAAATTATGACACTTTTCTATTATAACTATCATATCAAAAAGCCACAGCTATGCACTTTTAGGTATGATGCTAACACATTCATATCACTGTGACTCCTCCCACTTATTTGAGTAATACCACTCACAACTTTTACTCATATCAAAAAACTTAAGGAATATTAAAATCTGTCTCCAATAACATACTTCTGCCTGTTGGATTCTCCTAAGAATCATAAGTAAAAATTATGAACCTAAAACTCACAGACAAGAGAAATAGCACACATTTTGAGATTAATAAAGATACTAGATTTTGTTGATAAATATACTCCCTCCAGTGAGAAAGATAAAAACTCTTTCATGATTTGCTATAGCCAAAATATCAACAGCTGCTAATTAATCTTCCGATTAGCAGTTCACCCATACTTGGTTATTCTGATACTCAGATTACCTATCATTGTTTGAGGTCTATAAGTTTCCAAACTGAAAGGATTCAGCAGAGGGTACGTTCTTTGGTCATAGTTTCCACAATCTAGGATCTTCTCTAAAATATAAGTGATGGGAGTGAGACTTTAGTGGAAAATCTTGGTTATCATTATGCTTTATACACGTTGTCTTGTTTTATCCTTTCAACAACTCTGTGAGTTAGGTTTTATAGATACCATCACCCCATTTTACAGATGATGAAACTGAGGATCACCGAAGTTAAATGAATTTTTCAAGATTGAAAGGTGAGGTTTGAATTGATTGATTTTTATAAAAGAATGCACATGTACCTGCACAAATATCACATGCATAAATATTAATTTATTTATAATTGAAATTAAGATCCTAGTCTTTTCTACCCATTTTAGCAAAAAGGCATATCTCTGTACTTTAAAGAATGATACTAACATACTCACATGAGTTATATAACAATTGTAAAATTATTAAATGTTTCATTTCACTTTTGTCATCTTTAAAGTTAGGAAAATAATATTTGGACTACTTACTTGGCAGCTAATTATATGTAAAGAACTTTGTAAATGTAATGTGTTATACATGTCTGTTTTTATAGTTAATATACTTATCATTATCATCAATTCTAATCTTCATCTGCATCCCATCTGTCTTCGCGGTGCTCTCGAGTTTGAGGCTGTCAAGGCGATTTGGAGATATCCATAATGCACACATACACTATCTATCCACACACGTATATAAATGTGTATATACATGTGGATATAAACAATTCCATGTATTTATCTAAGTATATTAATCATATGTTTGTATATATACATTTGCAAGTAAATAATACAAACATGCATGCTCACATGTATTTGTTTATATGCATGTGTTTATTCCTGATATTTTTGTGTATATATGTATATACATATACACACTATATATCCACACACAATACTATATATATTTGTATACTATATATATTTGTACATATTTTGTATGTGCATACAAAATTTACAATATATACAAATATGCATACACAGAAACACAAAGATAAATGTTGTTTGTGTGTCAGTGTGTATCTATGTATGTGTATTTTGTTTTCCCTACTTGTAACTTCATTGACAAATTAAAGTATACTGCACTGAAATAAAGGACTCCAGATGAGAAATTTCCTCTACCAGTATAGAACCGAAACTTTCATGTAATTTCTTGAATTACAGGACTGCCTGTAGGCACTGAGAGGTTGGTTGTATACTGCCCAAGGTCATACAATTGAGTATGTGTCATAAGCCAGACTTCAACCTTAGGCTTCCTAACTATGAGCCTGTCTTTCTATTCAATACACCACATACCCTGACATCTTTCCATGGTGATTCATTTTATTTCAGGGCACCAGTGTCCTTTCACTTCAGGGACCTCTAATATCCAATAACACTTCAGAATTTATATTATTATAACACCAGACATTCCCTTTTCAACTTTCTATTTTTACTCATATTACTGTTGGTGAGCTCATAAAACACACTGCTAATGCCAACTAGTAGACTCATCATACTATTGAATTAATAGCTTTATTTCCATCAATATTAGAAAATGTCTTAAGCACAATTAAACTATGTGCCATTTAAATTCTCTGAAATTATTTGTTTTATGGATAGACCCACTTCTCGGTCTCACAGAACCGTGAAAAATAGTGTCAAGTAAAATTTTATGAAGTATATTACACAGAATCTGAGATCCGGAAGGGAAGAAAGCAGCCCAACTCATAGACAAACAGAATCCTTATGATAACATACGTAACAAGTGGATGTTTACCTTTGTCCTTTTTATTGTTACTCTAGAGTTTTTGACGTTTTTTTTTAATAAAATAAATACTTTTACAGCTTAACCACAAATGCCCGGGCTAAAAGAAATCACGGTGGGCCTAAGCACAGGAGTAGGAGCCTAGAGACCTGGGCTGTGGTCACAGCTGCAACATTAGCTGGGTGTGTGAGCTTGAGTGAGTCATTTAATTTCCCTCACCCTCAGTGTTGCCATCTGAAAAGTAAGTGGACTAAACAATATCAAAGGGACATTTCACATTTGTTTAGAGAGGTCAAATAGCTTGAAATGAGATTAATGCACAAATCTACTGACTCCTACTTCAGCAGTCTCTACACTGCCCCACCATTTTTTCCTTTAAGTCATACATTCCCTCCACTCCACCCCTTATTTGTGCCTGTCCCACATTGGCTTTTTACTGCTCCGTGGGAACACTACAGAATAATTTCAGTAATTTAATTGAGCATCTTTGTCCTTATCAGCTAAAATGCAATCCTCTGAACAAACATAATTAGTCATAAAATCACAGCTTTAATGGATCCCTCTTTCCAACATTCTGGCTAGGATATCTCTGTCCAACAATGCACCTTTGCTCATTAATTTAAAATGGTATTGCAATTGAAATCCTGGGAGATTTTTCCTTCTTTAACCCAAGTATAGCAAAAAAGATTTGATGGAGTCTCAGAGAAAGAATTCTTGATTTACTTGAAATCTCAGTATTTGCTAAATTTATGGATAAATCACAATTTTATCTTCCTCACATGAAATGGGGATCAGATCCCCAAACAGGACATGTGAATCAATTAACCATGCATATTTGACTGGAAATCTATACTGGATTGTCCTCCCAGTCATGTTGTAGCCTTCCTCTGGACATCAAATCTACATTCCACTTACTGCTGGCTCATCCTGGCACTTGCTTCAGTACTGTCAATTTCCTTGTCCTGGAATAACCTACTATTCTTGTTACAAACTCACCATGGATTATCCCTCCACAAGGCCCACACCTCATCTTCTATTAGCTAGTTCCTCCTGAACCCTCAATTTTGTGAAGGAGTCTAGGATGCCTTAGCTTCATTCCTCTCTTCTTCCTAGTTTCCTCTATATTTCAAAATCATGCACCCAAGCTTGATTCCCTCTCACCCTCTTGCTTTTCAGCTTCCTCTTTTGTATAACCTTCTACCAGGGACTGGTTTTCCTTTTTTCCACATATTTGTATCCCCAGCACTTAGCACAGTATTTGGAAAATAGTAAACAATAAACTCCCTCCCTTCCTCCACTCTTTTATTCTTTCCTTCTTTTCTTTTTTCCTTCCTTCCTCCCTCTCATCCTTTCTCCTTTCATTCCTCCCTTTCTTCTTTCCTTCCTTCCTCCCTCCAACCCTTCTTCTCTTTCTTTCTCCACTCTTTCCTACCTGATGACAGTAGTGAATGTTGGTATTATGCCTGATCTGATATTAACAAAGGATCTTCTAAAAACTTTATCTTTATTAAGCATTATGACCTCCAAAGAACTTTAAGTTAGCATCTTATTAAGACAATGAAGAATCATGTGGTAGGTTGAAACAGCCTGAGTCAAATAACAAAAATAATGAAGTAGAGGAAGAAAAAAAGAATGTCATCAAAGATATGTATGGTAGGAAAAAAAAAAAAAACCTCATATGGCAATTATAAGGAAAAACCAGGGGAGAGTCTTGCATTCCATTGATTTTCTAGGAAATAGAGGAAAGACCCAACATGTTGGATGGATGCTTTGTGGAGATCTCATGGGAAGACATTGACAATTGTCTCACAGGGATAGACTAGTTGAATGGGCAATGTATGATGTGTATACATGTACATATAGTGTGTACATAAATCTGTATGATTGGAGGGAATGTACTTATCAATAAAATAGAGATAATATGGACATTGTGGACTCTATATTTTGAGCTGTTTGACTGTCATGGCAAAATCTGAAATGTAAATGGTTTACAGATAAATTATATCTTTTATTTTTTTTGCTTTTTGGAAGACAATTGGGGTTAAATGTCTTGCCCAAGGTCACACAGCTAGTTTTTGTGTTAAGTGTCTGAGGTCAGATTTGAATTCAGGTCCTCCTGACTCCAGGGCCAGTGCTCTGTTCACTGTGCCACCTTGCCACCCCAATTATATCTTTTTTAATAATTATCTGAAGGTTTGTTAGTCTATAATAAAAAGAAATTCAAATAGCTCAGTATTTTGCCCTGGGAAGCTACCTTTTGCCTGCCAACACGGTCCCCTATTTTCCCACCATCAGGGGCAGATGGAGTACAGGATGCTGTTTGAACTAAAAATTCTTCTAGATAGGCTACCTTGAGGCCTTAGCTCCTTGTTAGCATCTGAGAAGGAAATAGACGTCATCTCCCAAAAGCAAAACCTTTACCTTGCTCAATATTTATTAATTTTTCCCCCTTTGATGATATAATGTATATGAGAATTTTGCCCTTCATTAGCCATACTAATCACCACTTTGTGTAATCTTCATGTGTTTACAAATTGTTGCATAATGTTTTTCTGACGTCTTCGTAGAAATTGAAGATAACCTGGCTAGGCTTTCATTTCCAGTATTATACTTTCCACTTACATGCAAACATTGTGATTGCTCTTCTGTAGCACATAGCAGGGGTTAAGTAAATGTTAATTTGCTGAATTGAAGAATGTTCTCTGGATTCTCACAAGTTCCTGATCTTAAAACAACAATAATTTTACATTAATTAATTTAGAAAATCCCACGTTAAAATACAAGTTTGCTACCAAACCTTCTATTGAGGAGTGTGAATGAAAATTAGTAAAGATTCATAGACATTAGTATACCACAGAAAGAATTTAACAGTACTGGAAGTAGCAAAACATTTTTAATACTTCATGATTTTCTTTTCTTTCTTTATATGAATGTACACAATGCTATTTCCCTTGGGGGTTTCAAGGAATTCCTCAGAAAACTTTAAGAGAATAAATAAAAATTTAAAACCCCAACATTTTGTCAGTTAAAACCAATGGAATAATAAGGGGAAAGTGGGGAGAGAGACATTAACAAAGAAAGCAGGCACTCTGAGATCCACTGACATACCTTAGGATGGAAAATGGAAATGCGGAGGTTCCTCCGCATAAACTAAACCAACAATAAGACCACAAAAAAACATCAAACAACTGGTTGAGTCATGCAGATTTGTTTACTTAAAAAAAAAAGCGGAATCTTTGATGGCAATGAAGAAGCATGTCAGTGCCATCAGAAATTATGGAAACATTATCTTTAAGGAGTCTAAGCTTATTAATCATGTTAGATCATAAAATTAAATGGTGAGAACTATACAACTGTCATCTACTCAATATTTAGGAAAAAAGTTGGCTGGAATCGTACGACAGAAGCTTACTATCCTTTATAAACCAATATATGATCAATCTCCATACTACACCTGTGAATCCAAATATACACTGAAAAATTCAACCAATGATCTATACTGTAACTATAACACCAGCCCAGCTAGAACTCGGACCCTCCAGTTGCCCTGATATAACATCAATTTGTAAAAAAAAAAAAAAAAAAATAAGGAAATGATTTATGATAGATACTGTCAGTTAATGCATGTAGTCACTACACCAAAACTGAATGAAAAACTTTCAAATTATAGAGATACAATGGCAGAAATATCACACTAGAAATGTGGGAGTTTAAGAATACTTTAAAGGACCAAGCTGCACCAATTGATTGTAGGATAAAGAAATATTTAAAAGGAAATTTATAAGATCTGCTTAAAGTAATTTATATTTAAGGCACCTTTGTATAGATAGAAGAAAGAAAAAAATATCAAATCTATTTTCTTATCAATTGATGAACATGGTCCATCTAGTCTAAAAGCTTGTGGGAATAGTATAAGGTCCATGTCTATTGTCCTGTCTACTACTGGAATTGTCTCAAAGAAATTGAGAGTGAATCTACAAAAGATAAGCTTGCTTCTTATTAGTTTAATTGAATTTTAAAAATTGATCATTTTATCTACCTCTGGAATCATTTAAAAAACATTATTGAGGGATAGAATTGAAGAATAGAAACTTTAATCAGGACTGTTTTCATCTGAATTGCCCTGAAAAGAAGATGTAGACAACAAGAAAAATAATTGTAATATCAACAGTATCTGACATATAATAATTTAATGTTGGCAAAGTACTTCATAGATGTTATCTATTTGATTCTCATAGCATCCCTATCAGGTACAAATTACATGTAGTATTATTATTCCCATTTTAGAGATGAGGAAACTGAAAACTAACAGAAATTAAGTGAGTTGCACATGATTAAATAGCTATTAAGCTTCAGTGGTGGAATTTGGGCACATTTCTTCTGGGTTTTAAGTGTAGCATTCTCTCTACTATGACATAGATACTAAACTTATATCAATAAATATTTAATGAATTGATTTAAATTAATATGCAGTCTTGGAGAAGAAAACAAGGGGTAATGTTTGAAGAGATTAGATTAGTTGAACCATCCTAAAAGAATAGCTTGAAAATTCACTTTTCATATTCGTATTTTTAGTGCACTACTACTACTGAGGCTAGAATCAGGAAGTCTTGAGTTCAATCTAGCCTCAGACAGTTATTAACTGTTTGACCCTGAACAATACACTTTAAACTCTGTTTGCCTTGGTTTCCTCAACTAAAAAATGGGGTTAGTAATAGCACCCACCTTCCAAGGAGATTGTGAGTGTCAAATGAGATAATATTTGTAAAGCACTAAGTATAGTGCCTGACACATACTAGGTGCTTAATAAATGCTTGTACCGTTTCTTTCCTTCCTTCCTTCCTTCCTTCCTTCCTTCCTTCCTTCCTTGTTTGCTTCTTTCCTCTTGTTCCCTAACCAGTTCTCTAACCAGCACCTATCATTTGTACTTCTGTCATATTCTTTATAACATTAAGCTTATACTACGTGCTAAATAAATTATTAATGGATGACTTTGTTATTTCTTTTATTCTCAAAGCTTAATTATTTATTTAACTATGATTTGTCATACATGTTCATGATAAGCTGTGATTTAATAAAAACCATTTTTTCTCTTCAATGAATTTTATCTTAAACAAATTTATAGCATTAAAATGCACCTAGGAAGGATGAAACCATTAAGGGACTCTCAAGAGATTTGGGGTATTAGATATGCAATATTTCCTATTCTTTTATTTAAAATTCACTATTTTTTGCTTAGGAACTGAATGAATAATTCCATTGTCAGAACTTCATCTTACTTATCAACCAAGACATTATTGTATTTTCTTGAAAACAATCACTTCCGTCCTTTCAAAATATTGTAATATTATTGTAACAGGCAGAATTCTCAAAACCTGCAGAGTTGCTAACACCTCCAAAATCCTAAAACCTTGTCTTTTCCAGGCTTTTTTGTACCATTCAACCTCCAGTCCACTTTGCAGCCTGCTTACAAAGATGTTAGATTAAAAAGTGCTGTATGTTACACTTCCCTGTCTTTGACATCCTCATATAATTTGGATCTACAAGGAAAGGAGAACATTTCATGCTTATACCACAGGAATAGATGTCTTTTTCCACCTGTCTTTTTCAGTGCACAATTCCACCTATCTCTTCTAGACATTTCAATGGTATATTCTTTGAAAACATGATTTTATCAGGACCTCTATGCTTTAATCCTGAAACTAAATTTCTCTGGGAATAGTTACACCTTTACTTGTTCAGAGTTTGAAGCAAACACTTAGAACAGGTTTTGTTTTCTTTTTTAAATCTTTTTGGGGGTAGTGAACTGAATCTATAGTGAAACCATAAAGTGAATCTCTTTATACAAACTGACTTGCAAATTTTATATAGTGGTTGATCTAATGATCTGGTCAATTAATGGATGCCAAGTACGCCATATATGAAATCCTAAAGATGATGTGTTTTCAAAGAACTAACTGCAATAAAATATATTTGACAGTACTTTGTACCGAACACAATTTAATCTTTTTTTCCAAAAGCTTATGCAGGGCCCAAGATTCTTAATCACTATAGAAAGTCACTAGATATGGCTTTTTGGATGTGTTGATGAAACTGGATTTTATAGAAAAAGCCACATTTATTTTTTTTTTAATTTTATTTTGGACTCAAAACACCGGAATATAAATACAGAATAGAGAAACATAAACATATTATAAACTTAAATGTTGGAACTTCAATAAAAAAAAAGAGGAGAAAAATAAAGCATGTCGTGTGCATAGCAGTACATGAGATGACTAAAAATATGTAACAATAAATTTCCATTTCAATAAAACATGTATGATAAATAACAGATGTTGTGTTAAGAACTGCCCATCTTTTCTTTGCTTCCTTGTATGTTTTCTTTAGTTTTCTGCTATGTACTTCTTCTCTTTTTTCTCCTCCCCCTCCCCCTTCTCCCCCCCGCCAAAGACTACAATTGTGTTTGGATATATGTTTCTCTAAAGCTATTGATATGTACACACACACATACATATACAGACATATACTTTCCCAAATTCTACTCCTGATCTTTGTTTTTATGCTTGTGTATATCTCTTGCTTCCCATCTCTCCTGCCTTATCTACTTTTCTTCTACCCACTACCTTGCCTTCCTATTACTCGCCTACTCCCTCCAAGGATCTCTCCCTTATCCTCCCATTCCCATAAATCTAAACATCTTTCTATAACACCCTTTTACCTATTTCCTCACCCTCCCCTCTAATGACCCCTCCCTTGTCCTCTTCCCCCTCCCTATCTCCCTACCATTTTATTCCTTTTGAATTTAGAAGACTTTTATACTCTTCTAAATATTTATGTAGTGTTTGTTCCCTCTCAAACCTATTCCCTATGAAAGTAGGTTATCAGAATTACCAGCCCTTCTCCACTATCTGATTCCTCTGTATTGATTCTTCCTCCTACACCTCATTTGTATGAAATAGTTACTCTTTTTAACTGTTCCTAAATGGTTTTACTTTTTAAATTCATATCGTACTCAGGTTTACCCCAATTTCTCTTATAAGCTACCCAATTATTAAGAAGAATCATAGACATATGTTTTACATTATATTTGTATATGTATAAACATATACATACATACATACATATATGTATAGTAAACAGTATGTCCTTATGAATCATTTACAATCAGTCTTTGGTGTGTATCTTATATTTCTTTTGGCTCTTGTACGTCAAATCTTCTTTTAAGTTCAGGTGTTTGTTTTATTTGGTTTTGTAACAAAGTCTTGAAAAATCTGACAGTTGATCAAATATCCATTTTTGTTTTCTTTCAGGATTATGCTTAACTTTGGTAGGTATATTTTTGGCCACAGTCTCAAATCTTTTGCTCTTCAATATATAGTCTTCTAAGACCTAGGATACTTTAATGTCTCACTGCTAGGTCTTGTTTGATTCTAATTGTGACACCATCATATATAAATTGCTTTATTCTTGTTGCTTTTAACATTTTATCCTTGAGCTGGGGGTTTTGAAATTTGACTATGATATTCCTGTGAGTTTTTCTTATAGAGTCTCTTTTAAGTGGTGATCATTGGATTTTTTTTTCTATTTCTACTTTACCCTCTTGTTCTAATGCTTTGTTTAATTATTTCTGATCCGTTATGATTTTGCTGACTTCACCTTGCCCAATTTTAATTTTTTTCTTCCTTAAGTCATTTTCTTCCTTAAGATTCTGAATCTCCTTTTCTAATTGGTCGACTTTCCCTTCATAATCTTATTGTTTATTGTTTTTCTTAGATTATTCTTTTTTTTTTTAAAGTTTTCTATCCATCTCTGTCATTTGATTTTTAAAGTCTTTAAAGATCTTCAGTGAATTCTTTTGGGGCAGGTAACCATTTGACATTACTCTTTGGGGATTTCTTCAATATCCTCCTCTGAAGATGAACCTTGGTCATCTCTATTCCCATAATAGCTTTCTATGAATGGATTCTTTCTCCCATTTTTTGTGGTAATGACTTAATTGTTGTAATCACCTCTAGCCCTGGGGTATGGGAAATGGTGCCTCTTGCCACACATCTTCAATTCTTCCCTTTACCTTGAAACCAAAGTGAAACCTCCAATCTCCTATAAGTGCCAGCAGCCAGGGGCTTTCTGCCCTCCTGCTACTGCACTCATCAGGTGTATGCTGGTTTCCTGGCTCTGGTGTTCCTTGTTAGCAGAGATTCCTTGGATCTTTCCGTGCTCAAAGACTTGACTCACCTAGCTATCCACGGGATAAAAGTTCTGGTGACTGGGGTACAGGCAGCCTCTTGCCCCTAGTAGTTTAAGTGGACTGTAGCCTGGACGTGTTTACATAGGACCAGACCCCATCCTGGGATTTTTCTTGTGATCTTCTCAAATTGTCCCAGGAATACCCTGGTTGTGCCCCTGCTCTTATTTATTTCACCGGCACTTTATTCACGTAATGTACTATTTTTATCTCTTTTGTGGGCGAAAATCTTGAGAGCTTGGAATTTTCTGATCTATTCCACCATCTTCCCAGAATACTTTCCAAAGCCACATTTCTTAAGAAGTCTTCCAGAGAATTAAAAAAAAAAAAAAGATTTCTTTAAATTTTCCTTAGATTTTCTTTAAATTCTTTTGAAATTTATGAATAATTTCATTATCATTTTTGGGGATCCAGACCAGTAATTTCATTGGTGTGGATGTACTTCCAGGTGAGAAAATTCCCTTTACTAATGCATATCATCCAAAACTGTTCTTCAAACTATAAATTTGTCGACTCATGAAAACGCATTTATTAAGTGCCTTCTATACACCAGACACTGTGCTAGCCAGTAGAGATACAAAGACAGTGCTTGGTGTGCTTAATGAATGTTTATTGACTGTTAACTGACTGAAATATTTTGGATCCTTAATAGAGGTGTGATATACATCTATATATGTAGATCTGTTTGTCTATTCACACACATGTATTCATATATAATCTATAAATGTGTCTGTGAGAAGGAGACAGAGACAATATGAATATTACCAAAAGAAAATGTGTTTATTTTAATAAAGTCAGAATTATTTGGGATGATTAGAGATTATGAGGCAAGGATCATCAAGAAAAAAAAAAACACATTTTAAAGGTAGGATTTGAGTCTTAAAGGAAACCTGGGATTCCAAGAGGTGAAGATCATTGGGCATTTTTCATATATAAGACTGGCAGTTCAAAGACCCAGAGACCACAGATTGGACCTTCTGTGTAAATGGGGTCAGGTTCAGAAGAGCTTCGAATGCTCATCAGAAGAGTTCATATTTGGTTCTGGAGGTAATAGAGAGCAACTAGGTGTTGTTGAGTCTAGTCTATATGAGTTAATATGGTTATATGAGACATGATCAGATCTGGTCTTTTGGAAAATCACTTTGGAGGTCCTATGGAAAATGGGTTAGAGTGGGGAGATGTTATGGGAATCGGAAGATCTTCTCCACCCCTAGGCCCTTTGACAGGCATAAGTGGCTCTGAGAACCTTCCCTGATTTGAAATACTCTGCTCTCTAATAGGCTGAATGTGGTCAAATGGAGCCTGTGGTGGGAGGTTTGTTCTTCAGCAATGCCAGTGCCTTATTACTTTATGATTGGGCAGTGGGTCAAGAGGGCTGTGACATTCTCTGATCCAGGAGAAGGCTATATATACTGCTGATGTGAGGTTTTGCTTTGGGGCTCACTTTGGAAAGAGTCGTATGATTTGGCCAGATGACACTCTGGGAAGCCACTGAAGCTCCCCTTTCTCCCTCTACCCCCTTTATAAACCCAGATGTTGATGCTTCCCTCTCTGGTAACTGACTAGGATTTAATGGTCACACCGCTGGAAGCCTGTCTGATCTGTTTCTTTGTCTGCTTGTAACTTCTGCTTGTAACTTCTGTTTGTATTCTGTTTGTATCATCTCAAGTTCAGGGTGCTGACTTTTCCCCCTGAACTAGGTAAATGATATATGTTTGATTGATTAAAGTAAGATTGTTAACCCATTTTGAGTTGCTTTCCTTTAGAAAAGCAGATCTAAGAACCTGTGCTAGCTGCCATCATAGATATTCTAGGGTGCTTGCTGATACAGGAGATCCCTGAGGAAGGGAGAAAAAGAAATAGGAATGTATAGATACTAAGAGATTTAAGTAGTGAAGAAAAGGAGACTGGGTAGTGTCAAAAAAGTTGGTGGAGGGATCTATCAGATGCCCTTAGGGGTCTTTTAGTAGATTCTAAAGTAGGGGATTAGGAGTCTTTATGCTTCAAGTCTAATGAATTAACTTTAGGGTTTTATTCATGTGAATTACATTACTGAAGTATTCTAGTGGGTTTAAAATAACTTCATACATATATGCATTTATATATATTCATATATGTACATATATTCAGCTTAATAAAAGAACACTGTTTTACCTTTCAATTATTATTTCATTGTAAAAGGTGTACTTAGAGAACAGATTTCCATTTAGTAGTACTAGGTGTGTTAGCAAATACATAATGGGGACCCCTTTATCTCCCAGTCTTGAAGTGAAGGGATTATTCATGGGCCCCATTCCACTTCTTTCAGCTGGCAAACTTAGACCTGTTTCAATTCCAGCTTGAACCAGTTTATCCCTCTTTAGGCACCATGGTTGTCCCCCACTCCTTGGAACTCACCAAACTAATGCCAGATTAGTACAGACATTCAATCTTATGGTCCCACTATAGCTGAAAGGGCAGCTAAGTGATATAGTGGATAGAGTGTTGGGCTTGAAGTTAGGAAGACACATCTCTATGAGTTTGAATCTGGACTTAGACAATTAACTAGCTGTAGTCACTTAACCCTGTTTGCCTATGTTTATTCATCTGTAAAATGGAAATAACAAACTACTCTAGTATTTTTTTTTTTTTTTTTACCAAGAAAACCCCAAATGGGGTAATGGAGAATTGGACATGATGAAATGACTGAAAAACAGCCAACTCAAAACTCTTTAGCTTCAGCCTTGGTCTTTGGTTGTGAGCTCCTCAGGGGCAGGGACTTTTACCTCTTTTTATATTCCCAGTGCTTAGCACAGTGCCTGGTACATGGTAGAGAAGGGGAGAGATGAACATTTATATAGCACCTAGTGTGTGCCAGGCTTTGCGCTAAACACCAAACTGATCGATTGATCCATTTATTTGTTGATTCACACACTTATCTATTTTTACAAATGCTATCTCTTTTCATTCTTACAACAACTTTTAGAGGTATATTCTGTTGTTATCTCCATTTCACAGCTGAGGCAACAGTGGCAAACAGAGCTTAAGTGACTTGCCAGAGCCTCATAGCTGGTAAGTATTTAGGGTCAATTCTGAACTCAGGTCTTCCTGACTCCAAGCCTTGCGCTCTACCAACCAAGCCACCAACCCCCTTATTAAATAGTTAGGGATTTAAGAAGTCTTTAATGACTGAGCTGATCTGCAGTCTTCAGCCTTCCTGGTAACAGAGACTATAGATCTGCTTAGGCCTCTAAACTATGCCTGTTTATGGAGCAACTTAATCAACTTATAGGTATATTTGACTGTGTTGTCCTCATGTAGATGGCAGTCAAATTTGATGTGGTGGAGATATGTCTGCAATACTGATGATGACACTGACTCTGTCTCTAGTTTCTGAATTACAAATTTCCATGTAAGATAAACATGATAAACACAAACTAATCTTTCCTAAAGTGGTCTCTTGAAGTGGTGACTAGTAACCTTCTAATTAATTCCTTACTTCTCCCCCCCACTTTCATAGTCTACATCATCTAATTCAGATGTATGATCTGATTATTTTTCTACAGATTTGTGATGTCTTAAGGACAAAATGCTTATATAGCTTTCGCTTCAATATGTTATCAGTCAGTAAAATGACTACAATCCCTGCACTCAAACTGAAACCATTTTGAATGCCTATGATGGCTCAGTTTTCCAGTTTAGTCATTTTCAATTTTCAATAGAGCTCTTATTTTGGACTTGTTGATTGTGAAATTCTTTAAAAATTTTGGACTTTCCTGACAACTCCAGTTGGAAGTGGATCTTGAACTCTTCTTCAGTGACATCTCATAGCATCTGATATGTACTTTTGTTATACAATTATACTGGTGTCATACCATTGAGCGTTTACTTCGAGCAAATTCAATTATATACCATTGGCCAAAAATAAATATAGAGAACAGCTAAGTATGCTTATTACTGTACAGAGTTATGTATACAAGACCCTGAACCAGGGAGTGAATCTTCCATATACCACATTTCTCCCACCATCTCTCAAAGGCTGTTTGCAACTCACAAATCTATTTAAAAAGTCTAGCTTAAAACATGATCTTTGCCTGCTCCCACTCAGGTTAAGGGGCCACAGCTTCCCAAGGCTTCTAAGCCACTTCCTTCCCTTTCCCATCAGACACTATCAACTATCAGTATACCCATTGATTCATGGAGAAAGGGGGAGTTAGAAAGTTGGAGGCAGAGTACTGAAGGAGGGAGTAGTATGAAATGGCAGAGACATATTAGTTCTCAGGTGAAATTCTGTAAAGAAAAATTTATCATGTTTCATAATCTTTGAGAATTTGGTGTGGATTTCACGTATGATTTAATAGGGCTATTTAAAGAGTAAAAATAAATTTGCATATGTTTTCTTATACACTTACTGCATTATGTAAGGAAAAAATATTGCATAATTAAATTTGTATTATAATGTGTATTCATCTTGCTAGAATGAAATGTCCCTCTAGTCAGAGAATATCTTCCTCAATACTGTATTTCTGTTAGTCAGTGTGGCATTATTAAACATGTATTTAGTTGGTATTCAATGACTATTGGTTGAATTTTATCATTATAAATAATTGATATATACATGTACATATATACATGCATGTTATGTACTTTTACACAGATTTTCTTATTTGATTTTAATAAAATTCCAATGATGTAAGTAGTATACTTATAACCCCCATTTTACAGAGGAGAAAACTGAGTATAAGTAACTTGACAGATTCCCCACAGTTGTAAGATATCATATAGGGATTCAAACTTGAGTTTCTGACTCCAGCTCTTTCCCCTTTTCTCCAATGGCTATCAATATCATAGCTCATACTTATGTGTTTTCTTTACAGCAAGCCTATATTCAGATGAGGAAACTGAGGTAAAGAAAGTTTAAGCAATTTATAATACCCAAACTAGGAAGTAACAGGGTCATTTGGAGGTTGGTTACCTCCAATTCAAAGAAAGAGATCTGTGATCTCATTGATATGGTTGATTCTTCCAATAAAGCACCTCCCAAGCCACCCATTCCTGCCCATCCTCATTGACTATTTTCTATGTCCTCCCAAAAGTAACCATAAAGTGACACTATTGTGTTAAGAGTCTACCATATTCCTGATACTGTCAGTAAATTCATCAACCATTTACCAATTATCCCTCATCCATGTGACCAATGCTTTTTTTACTCTACTTCATCTGGGAAGTCAACTGCTTGTTAAGTATTGTAGTCTGTTCTCATCTACCATTTGTCCCTCAGTCTCCCTGTAAGGGACACACATTTATAGCTATTGATAGACAATAGTTTTGTATGATTTGTCATGGAACACCAGTGATAGACTTTTGATATTAAAAAGGTGGGCCTCTGTTTCTGAGAGAAGTTTGAGATGATTAATGGAAGTTTTCATTTTCCAAATGCCAGTCCAGGTTGCTCTCCTCCTCTTCTTTAATGCTGAGACAAACTCATTATTCATTTGTATTTTCTGTGTAAAATATATAAACTGATGAATAAGCTTTATAGATTGGCTGTCTAAACCTATAATGCCATGTATAATGCTCAATATTGTTCTTAATCCATTTGTTCTCTTTCTCTGTATGAATGGTTAGGTCAAACCTGAATAGTTGTGGATATAGTTCAATAGATACTGCAAAGTTCTGGTGTTTGATGGAATTAGTACAAGCAGCATCATTTGGATGACCTCTCCATCCAAGTAGAGTCCCTCTTCAACTTGGACTGTGTTACAGACTTCCTCTGTGACAGTGTCAACAACTTTTGGCAATCTCTTTTTATCTGATGTTTATCATCAAAAGATTAATTGAACAGTAGAGCAAGTTCGTCTTTGTTGGTATGTCTTTAACAGAATCTTGAATGTTTGTGGAGTATGAATGGTAAGCACTTTGTTGTAAGAGAGCTTTTAATGAGGCATAGTCCCTAATTTTTCTACTCCATCTTGTATAAGACAACCATAATAAACATCTTAAGCATGACTTGCTTCTTTCTACTTCCCAAATTAGGAACGTACTACATCAAGTCTATATACTTCTGTTTAACTTCTGAGGTCTTGTATCATCTGGTTCTCTATATCTAAATTTGCAAAAGAAAATTTGGGGGGTTAGATTTTAAGTCTTAGACTGTCACCCTCCTTCCCCTCCCCAACTAGAGAAAGCCACCATCTGATGCAGATTTCTAAATATATGTAAAATCATACCAAGTATACTTTTATGTTATCAGTTCTTTTTCTAGAGATGTATATTATCTTCCTTCATAGGTCCATCATAATTAGTTTGAGTATTTATAATGCTCAGAGTAACTTGGCTCATCAAAATTATTCCTCAAACAATATTACTATTATTTCATGCAACATTTTCTCTGTTCTGCTCATTTCACTCTTCATTATTTCATGCAAGTATTTCCATGTTTTTTTTTTTAATATCAACCAGCTGGTATTGATCATGTCTGTGTGTCTTACATTAATTTTACTTAGGACTCACTTAAGTGGTAACAAAAACTGAAATCAAAGCTCTAGTTTGCATCACAAATCTCACAAAGAGGTCCCATTCTTCACATTCCACTTAGTGTTGTTCTTTGTCTTTCTTTGTCTCTGTCCTCCTCTTCTTCTCTCTCTGTCCCTGTCTATTTTTCTTTCTCTATACATATACATGTATAATAGTGGGGAAGGGGGAGAATAATTTATAACTACTTTAATATTGTTTCTATTTTTAATTCTAAAGATAGTAGTAAACTGTAAACAAGAAACTATTGCAAAGTAAGGATAGAGCACTAGAATCAGTATGACCAGTGTTTGAATTATACTTTAGAAACTTGCTAGCTCTGTGACATTGGTCAAGTAATTTAAAGTCTGCCTATCTCAGTTTACTCATTTGTAAAATGGGTATAATAATATCATCTACCTCACGTGGTAATTGTAAGGATCAAATGAGATTAGGTAAGGAAAGCACTTTGCATATCATAAAGGGGTCTATAAAAATTAACTATGATTATAATTTCCCTTAATCCCTGAAATATCAATATTTAAATATCAACTGTCTATTCTCTTAATGTCTTTGCTGTTCTCTGGGAATTTTCTTGATGAGTTCCTGTCAAAATGAAAGGTAGCATTCAATAGCTTATAAAGGTCCCTTCTACTTTTAAATTTATGCTTTTATTATTATACTAGATGACATCAGTGGTTAAATATTAATTGTCTCTACTTCTTATGTGTTTATATTTTCTCCCCAACTTCAATATAAGTGGCTTAAAAGAATCATCTCTTATGTTCCTTTTGTTTCTTATGTTCCTTTGCAAATGTCTATTTTGGCAGGAGGCAGGCCTAAGTCTTGAATAATACAATGTCCTTTCTTTCTCCTTTTTGTCCTTGTCAGATGCCATCTCTTTGCTCTTTCTCCTTGTGTAGTGCAAGATGGTATTATTTACAGATAAAGTTATGACTTGTGTTGTACTTGCCACCACATTCAGATAATATATCACAAGGCTATTCTGTAACAGTTTGCCACTGGATCAGTCACCATTTTCAGTAATCGATTTATGTTACTTGAGTGTGTTTGTGGCAGCAAGATTGACAGCATCAGGCTGGTCGCTTTTAAACAGACTAAAAAACGTCCCCAATCTCTGGTGGTATTTAAAGTGTATGTGTTTGTCCTTTGGATAAATTTTGCCAGCCTGGCACAAATGAGAATGGAAGGAAAGCAAGGATCAGCTTATTAGTTGGTGCATAGTTTATATAGTCTACTTTTTTTCTAACAAAAAATTTCTGGCTCTGGAGACTTGTGCACTCATCTCTAAATGACACAGCAGAGGAGAAATTACATAGCACTTTCTAGTACAGGTACATATAATGCATTGATTTTGTTTTCCTGCAAAACGCTTTCTAGATGCTGCAATGATTTTACATATCCTTTTAGTTAAGAAGTAGCTCGACAAACAAAAATGTCAAAGCTTTGGGGCTGATATTTTTAAAAGTTTTTATTTTTGTCTTTGGATTTCAAGTATAATGCCTGACAAATTACCGGTGTTTAAAATGTTTGTTAAAATGAATTTAATTGACTGCTTCAGTATCAGCTAGCATGGGGGAACAATAGGCATTTACTTCATTATATTTTGAGTTGTTCTCTTAAAACAAAGTCCTCCAATCTGGCATTTTTATTTACACTATGTAGGAAACATTTTACCTGAGCTTTTCCTAGTATTGGGACTATTTTTATAAAGTAACGTGCGATTTTCAAATGTATGCACCTTCTTCTTATCCCTCTATTCTTCCTACCTACGATTTCTAAATAAGAATATTTGATTTGTCTTAATTTTGCTTATTTACTGGCTCTTTTGGATGATTTGATGTGGGAGAGTTGTTCTTTGTCTTTTGGAAATATGTGGCTTAGTATACCTTCTCCAATCATTCAGTCTGCTGTGCTCCCTCTTTCCACTTTTGAACCCTCATTAGCAAAGTGCACCTCTCTGTAGGTTCCTATGATAATCTGTCTTCTATTATTATTAAATGCCCAATGCTTAAATGAATGTGAACTCTAATATTCTGAAGTTCCTTCCAAAGATTTATTTTTAACCCTTTGATGCTTTCCCAACCTGTCTGATTTGTCCATATTCTTTCAAATGTTCATCACTGTGTGAATGTTCATCCAATGCATGGAGATCTTTCTTATTTTTACCCAACATTCTGAGGATACCAGTGGGACACTCTGTTTACCCAGCATTCTTTACCCTTACCGTGGGACCAATTAGTCTTCTTTTCTTATAATTTCTTGATGACATCCCTTACTCCTATTCTTCTTGTTGGTGATATTTTTCAATGAACTATGATATGAACATCACTTTTGCTTTCTCTGTGATATTTAATCATTTTTAATTCTTTAGAAGTATGGGATGAAAGAGGGCTTGTTTGTTGCTCTATTGGCAAATTATAATGTTGGAAAAATGTTTTTATGGGAAGTTTGTTCCCAGTGAAGAGTTTTGCAATTACCCCAAAGGAATGCAGCTTGCTGTCCTTCTCAGCACATTGTCCCTCTGTACTACCTGTTCTAGATGTATATTCCATTCAACAATGTTCTAAAGGTGTAAATTCAAATGCATGTTGAAAGATAGGAAATAGATTTTTTCCCATCCATTTTGTCTACCCTGTATGGGTAGACATGTAAAATTCCTTTCAGTGATTACAAATCATCATCCACAAACAATAGCAATGAACATGACCTCATAATCTACAAGGGATTCATCCCTATTTGATATAGGATTTGTGCTATATCTCTTTCACTGTGCTCTAGGCCTTTTATGAGCATACATTTCTATATATTTTGAATTTTTGTTATATATATTATTAAAGGATCATCAGGCAAACTTAGTGTTGTTATTTCTTCCAAGGAATATTGGGGTGATCTTGGTATAAGGATGGAAGATACCTTGCTGAAATTGTCTATAACAGCAGTTCTCAATCTGTGGGTCATGACCCCTTTGGGGGTCGCCTAAGACCATCAGAAAACACATATTTCTGATGGTCTTAGGAATCGAGACACTGCTTCTCTAGCCGTCTCCAGGCGAGTCAGCCCACATGCAGATACGTCCGCATCCTAGTATTAAAGGATCGCGACATTAGGAAGGTTGAGTACCACTGGTCTATAAGGTAGTATTTTGGTCTACAAAAATACATGATTTCTTCTTGATCAAAAATAAATAACCAAAATGGAATATTAATTATTCTATATCTTTCATTTAATTGTAAAATTTAAAAAATATGGTCCATCTTTAATTTTTATGTGAGTCACCACTTATAAAAATTTCATATAAATGGGAGAGAATGAATTTAGTTCAGTGGTTATAGATGCTCTTTTAGTCAACTTTTTTGGAATTAATTACACCTAAGACTTTTTCCATGTGTTGGGTATCTTTACCTCCTTCAGATGCATTGCATATAATTTACTTAACATACTTACAACTTTTATCACCACCAAAAGACATCTCATTTTATATTTAGTCCAATCTGACTGCTTTTTCTGTCTTTGCTCTCTTTCACAAGAATTCTACTTCCTTCACCAGTATATGAGACAGTTAAGATAGATGTGTTATGGACTGTCCTGAATGGAAGAAAGTTTGCACAAATGATATTTGCAAATTTTTGCCATTTTTCTTCTTTTTTTGGAGCTTTTCTATTTTTATCCTTAACTGTCCTTAGGACTACTTTGCTTAGTTGGCCATTTTAGCAAGCTTTTTAAAGTTGGTTTTATACTTCATTTTTTCCTCTGGTTTATTAAATAACACCCCTTATAATCAGCTATCATTCTTCTTAATAAGATTTTACAAACAAATTTATATTCTAGCTCTATGTTACTTTTGGCAAGTATCTCTATCCATTTGGCAAATAAGGTGAATATTTGCTGACTATAGTCCTTTCTTGGCTTTTCTATTTTCCTTGTTATAGAAATTAATTTATAATGGTTACTGGTGTGTGTATCTGTTTGTGTTTGTGTATGTTTGTGTTTCTGTGCAACACACGTATCTGTGTGTGTAAGGAATCGCTGTTTGACAAAAAAAAAACAGTTGTAAAAACTGGACAGAAATCTTGTAGAGCTATATACTAAGACAGGTTCCAAGTGGATACATGTTCTCTGTAGGTAACATTATAGACACATTAGAGGAGTAAGGAAGAAATCGCTTTTCAAATATATGGATAGGGAGGAGTTCATGAACAAAAGAAGGGATAGAAAGGGCCACAGGAAATAAAATGGACAGTTTTGATTACATAAATTTTGAAAGTTTTTCTACAAACAAATCTGTTATAGTTAAAATTAGATGAGAAACATATAATCTCCTTTTTCTTTCTTTATAGCAAGGATGCCAAGACTGATTTTACTCAGCTCCCAAGCAGTATCAAGGATCTCATATTCAGAATACTGATCATCCAATTTTTTTGTTGATAGTTTAAGAACTGTAATATTCTTAGTACTCTTTATAGACTTTCTATCCATTTACCAGTGTACCTTGAGCAGTAGAATGGGGTGTTATAGAACTAAGTGCCATTTAATGTTTCTTTTTTTGCCCCCATGGGTTGCCATGGTAAAAAAAAAAAAAAGCATCACCAGGTGGCCTGCCTACTGGCTATATGTCTCTGAAATTATCTAGGTCAGTGCTGGGAAAACAGATTTAGTCTATTGCTTGTGCCATATTGATGCCTTTCAAGCATGGTGGGAACTGCAATAGCTCATACTCTACTCACTTTGCATTCAAGAACTCACAGTCATCTGCATGCCATTATGAGGCAACAGAATAGGACTTTTTGGTAGTCCTATAAGTAATTGTGTATAGTAATAGTATGACACTTGTATAATTGATTCTCTTGGTGTAAAAGCTCATTGTGATAGGAGGTTAAGGAAACTCTCCTAAATTCAGGTAGCAACAGAGTAGTATAAATATTGATCTGACACAAGTCAAAGTTGTGAATCAGGTTTACTTAACTTGTAAGGATACAGTTGTGAAACCCAGGTCAAGTGTACATACCGTTAGAGCTAGTATACAACAGTGTCCTGGTGTCTCCTTTTTTTTTGTCTCCGTGGAGATATGCTCAGATATTTGGATCTTGCAGCTAGGTGGCATAGGGGGATAGTCTGCTAAAGTAGGAATCAGGAAGACTTGAGCTAAATCTTGCCTTAGCCTTGTGACCCTGGGAAAAGTCAGTCAATAAAAGTTTATTAAGCACCTAAAATGTGCCAGGCTCTGGATAAAAAAAGAAACACAAGGCGGTCCTTGCCCTCAAGGAGTACACAAAATGAGCAAATAAATATGTTCTAAAAAGTTATATACAGGATAAATAGAAAATAATTAAAAGAGGGACGACATTAAAATTAAGAGAAATTGGGAATGACTTCTTGCAAATGAAATATTGGTTAGACTCAAAGGAAAGCAAGGAAGCTGGGAAGTGGAGATTAGGAGGGAGAGCATTCCAGGTAAGGGGGACAGCTGGAGAAAAAGAGTAATGTATAAGAAGACTGGAAAGGAAGGAGGGGGCTAGGTTATGATGGACTTTCCATACTAAACAAAGGATTTTGTACATGAACTTGAACATGATAGGGAGTCAGTGGAGTTTATTGTTTAGGGAGATGACATGGTCAGACCTGTATCTTAGGAAAATTGCTGGTGGCTTAATGGAGAATGCATTGGATTGGGGAGGAACTTTGGCAGGTAGACCTAGCAGCAGGCTATGAAAAAAGTCCAAAGATGAGGTGATGGGAGTCTGAACTGGAGTGGTAGTGGTATATCAGAGGAGAAAAGGGAGATGTTTTCAAGAAATATTGCAAAAGTGAAAACAGCAGTCCTTTGCAATGGGTTGGCTACGTGCAAGTCCGAGAGATAGTGTGGAGTTATGAATGACGTGTAGATTGTTAGACGGAGAGACTGGGAGGACGGTGCTGCCCTCTATAGTAATACAGAAGCCAGGAGCAGGGAAGCATTTATCAGAAAAGTCAATGAGTTCTGGATTCAGAGGATGTTGTTATGTATTAGCTCTAACAGTATGTACTGAATGTTGAATTTAAGATGGCAATTGGACATTGGCTTGACATGTCTACAAGACAGCTGGAAATTGGAGAGTGGCATAAAGATTGGGGTGGGAGAATTAGATTTGGAAATCATCAGCAGGGGGGTAGTAATCAAATCTTCTGGAGCTGAGGAGATTTCCAAGGGAAGTAGTATAGAGGAAGAAGAGAAAAAAGCACAGGAAAGAACCCAGTGGGCAACTATTTTTAGATCTGCATGTTGTTGATTAGTCATTTAGCATGACCTCGTGGACCATGGGGTTTTCTTGGCAAAGATACTGAAGTGGCTTGCCATTTCCTTCTCTAGTGGATTCAGGCAAAGAGGTTGATGACTTGCCCCAGGTCACACAGCTAGTCTGTCTCTCAGCCAAGATTTAGAACTCAGGTCTTCCCGACTCCATGCCTAATGTTATATCCAGTGAACCATCTAGCTGCTCCTAGATCTAGATGAGGATCCAGTAAAGGAGAAAGAGAAGGAGCAATCACATAGATAGGAGAAATACCAGAAGAGAATATTGTCCCAAAAACCTAGACTCTCTAGGTCCTAGAGAGAAGAGACTATCAAGGAGGAGAGGGTGAGCAACAGTGTCGAAAGGTGTAGAGAACATGAATACTTATTGAGAAAATGCTGCTGGATTTGGCAATTAAGAGATTATTGGTAACTGGTGAAAACAGTTTTGGTGGAATAGAAGCCCAATGGTAATGGGTTAAAAAAAAAAGTGAGAGGAGAGAAAGTAGAGGCACTTATTGTAAATAATTTTTTTCAAGTAATTTAGCCATAAAAGACACAATGGACATAGGTCAATAATTAATGGAGATGGTAGGGTCAAGTGAGGTATTTTGTTTTCATTTTTTTCTGAGGATGGGAGAATGGTAATGTTTGTATGCAGTAGTAGATGAGCAAGTAGACAAGGAGAGATTGGAAAGTGATATAGGGTACAATCTGTCAGAGCATGAAAATGAAATGGGATTGTGTGATTCAAGGCCGCCTTGTTATGTGAGATAGGGGTAAAGGAGGAGATATTAGCAGAAGGTATACAAAAAGAGGAAGAGAGGAGAAAAGGGACCTTGTGGAGGATGGTCTTAATTTTTGTGTGTGTAAAATATGAAGCAAGATTCTCAGCTGGGAGAGTGGGGGAACAAAGAAAAGTTTAAGGAGGGATGAAAAGGTTTTGAAACATTGTTGTGGAGAATACATATTGAGTTCATCAGAGTGGTTGAAAAGATTGCCTATCAGTAGTGAGGGCTCAGTTGAAGTAGTTAAACATAAATTCCTAGTGGACACAATCATATCAGTTGAGTAATTTTTTCCACTTTCATTCAACTGCACATGTATAGGAACGAAGGTGGTGAATGGTGACAGTGATCTGAGGCTAAGGCTTGGCAGGGCACAATAATTTATAGGAATAGGGAGGGTAGAGACTTGAGAGAAGATGTCATTGCAAAGTTAAATTGGTTCACCAAGGGTTTGAGATAGGGGAAAAAAGGGAGAGTGGAAAGTGTAGGGGAGATGGCAAGGGAGAGATATAAGATTTTAAGGTACTGGTGGTCATAGCATGGACAAAGATTAGAGTTTGCCAAGGGAAGTCATAAGGTCTGGTGGAAAGACAATAGATTATAGTCGGATCATGAGATTTCCTTTTTTGAGCATGGAGGCAGAGCATTTGACAGTGATGGCAAGACTGAAGTTATAAGTATTTTTGTTTGTGTCTGAGTTGGGGTGGATGGGAATTGGGTAGGTTGAAGAACTAATTGGTTAGGGTGCTTGAAGGAGAGTCAATATTTATGATAAAGTTCCTGAGTATAAGGTTAGGAGTTGGAGAGGAGAGAAAAGTTGTGAGGTAGGTAATGAACTCATTGAGGAAGGAATGGGAACAGCTTCATATTAATAAATAACAAATTTTAAATGAGTTGAGTGATGGAGGAAGACAGAACACTTGCAAGTGGCAGTGGGGAGGGAGGGGTATTTTAAATTCCCTGCCTTCATCAGTGAGCCAAGGGGAATGAGTAAAGGTGCAATGAGTACTAGAAAGATTGTACAGGGAGGGTGGGTCATCAGGAACGTTCCAGGTTTCAGTGGTAGCTAGGAGATGGAAAGAGTGGAAGAGAAAAAGATTTAGGATGAAGGGAAAGCTGTTGCCTATAGAATAGGCATTCCAGAGAGTGTTGTAGAAGGAATGGGTGACATTTGATTGGAACTTTGAGGTTTGAATGTTGACGGGGTAAGAATAAGTAAGTAATCAAGTGATGGGGGATGGGGAATGGCATTGGGATGATGGTCAGATGGGAGATCTCATTTAACTATTCCTCTTCTCTCCAAATGCTGGATATTAGGAAGGAAGTGGCTCAGCAGGACACTGAAGTCTAACCTGCATAGCAGGGGACAGAAGTCATTTAGCCTGTGTTTGCCTCAGTTTCCGCATATGTAAAATGAATATGATAATAATTCCTCCCTCCCAGGGTGGTTATGAGGACCAAATGAGAAAGCATATGCAAATCACATTTCACACCTTCAATTGCTGGATGAATGTTAGCCATTATTAATTATTATTTTGCAGGCTGAACAGAGTGAAGGGCTTGCTAGGTCTGAGGATTCATCAGTCCTCCTGTGCTAGACTGCTTTTATAAGCCTGTGGAGCTGCCAGGTGAAACATTACAATGCAAAGCCTTTTGTGATACCTGAATCAAAGAGACCTTTGTGCTCTAGATTACTATATTGCAGAACCTATTGAACAACATTATTCCCAGGTTCCCAGCTAGCTTAAATTTCTAGTTGCATCACAGCCTAGGGACCCCCCCTTTTGTAATTCTAATAATACCATGGAATTAGACTTTTAAAATCCGGCCTGGCCAGAATCAGTTGCAATCCTGATGTGTGTGTGTGTATATATATATATACACACACATATATATGTATACATATATATATATATATACACACACATATATATGTATACATATATATATATATACACACACATATATATGTATACATATATATATACACACACATATATATGTATACATATATATATATATACACACACATATATGTAAGTATTAATATTAGCATTTTTTTGAGAGTAAGTCTCCATAACTTGCCCAGGCTGGAAATAACAGCAGCCACCCACAGGCCTGATCCCATTGCTAATTGCTACAGAAGTTTTAAGCTGATCTATTTCCAACCTGAACTGTTTCTCCCCTGCTGAGGCAGCCTGGTAGCCACCTACTCCCAGGGGTTCATTACATGGATATCACACTTAGAGTGATCATGCTTAGCTCAACATTAGCCTCCCCAGTAGCAGATGTAGGCATGTACCACCGTACTAGGCCCCTAACATACATTTGGGGAATTTTTTTTTTCACTTGTCATGTTTCATATCTCCAAGTCCCCTGGAAACCCAGTGAAAATTTATCATATTGGCACCAAATATCAGCTTATAAGCTGTGTTGTTATTCAGTCATTCAGTCATGTCTTACTCTTCATGACCCAATGGACCACAGAACAACAATATTGTCCATGGACTTTTCTTGGAAAAGATACTATAGTGGTTCGCCATTTCCTTCTCCAAAGTTTATGCTGTGTAGTCAATAATATTATGGAAAAAAAGTTTCTTTCAGTATGTTGAGGAAACTTGGGTAAAAAAACAAACAAAAAATAAAAAAAACTTCTGAATGAGCAAATCATTCATCCCAAAATTTTCACAGTATGTATTTCATTAGTCTAGCTAGAGGTCACAGTGCATAAGAGAGTCAGGCCTGGAGTCAGGGAGGCTCATATACCTAAGTTCAAATCTGGCCTCAGAGGCTGACTAGACTGAGCAAGTCACTTAGCCCTGTTTGCCTCAGTTTACTCATCTGTAAAATGACCTGGAGAAGGGAATGGCAAAGCATTCCAGTATCTTTGCTAAGAAAACCCCGAATGGGTTCACAGAGAATTGGGCATGAATTAGACATATGAAAAATAAGTCATGTATTCATGATTTAAGACTATGAGTATCTTATATTGGCCACTCCATGCCCACCACCCCCCCCAACTCTGACTTTGATACTGGTTGGTGACCTGCTAGTGTGATTCTCTCTAAAATCTTGTATTCCTTGCTGCCAGTTATTCTGGCTGCTCCTTCCCTTTGCTTTAGCTGCTGGTCTATTGGCCTTTATGCTCTACAGTATCATAATCTTTGGGACCAGTCTCTATTTAAAAGTCTGGGGATGGATGAGGGGATGGGAGCCCAAGCTAAGAGACCACTGGCTTTCCTTTCAACCTTTGCAGATAAACCAAAGGAGAGGAGATGTGTGTGTGTGTGTGTGTGTGTGTGTGTGTCTGTGTGTGTCTGTGTGTGGAGGGCGGAGGGGATGCTTTTTGTCTGGCAGAAATTCCAGCTCACCCTGCAGTATGTCATATCTCTGGTTATGTACTGCCAAAGTAGGGATTCCCTCTTGCTGAGGTTAGGAGATTTTCCACTCTTCCAGCTAGGTTTTGCTCATAAACAGACTTACCCCAGAGCAGGATCTCAGTCTCTGGCTTAGTTTCACAAGTATCCTTGTTATAGCCTCCAGGATCAAGACAGATGATCCAAAACACGGATGCTCTTTTTTCCCCTTAGACGCTGTAATGGGTGGTTTCCAACAGTTCAGCATAGGCTGTGCAAAGCTCTGTATTAATCTTCCAAGTGACACAGGTTTATACGGAAGGAATACATTTCAAGCCCAGGGGATAGCCTAGATGAATGCAAGCAAATAAGTGCAGACAAAATAAAGACTAGCTAGAATGAGGGATTTCTGAAATAGAGTAGTATGAAAAGCGGCTGGAAGAAAAGGTTGGAACCATATTTTGCAGGGACTTGAATGTTAGAGGAGGGAGTTATATTCTATGCCACAGGCAATAGTGAGCCACTTAGAATTCTTGGGCAGGAGAGTGCCTTAGTCAAAACTGCATTAGCAAACTAATTTGGCTTTTGAAGGATGACCTAAAAAACTGGGGGATGGGGCCGGGAAAGATGGATTGAGGTATAGACTAGTAAGGAAGCTATTTCAGTAGTTTAATAATGAGATTCTATGCTTCTGTTCTAGATGATTTGGCAGTATAATGGAAAGAGATAGCAGAAATGTTTATGAAGGCAAAATTAGTAGCAGTTAAAAGCTTATTGGATCGGGTAAAGGGGAAGAAAGAAAGGGAAAAGTCAAAGATTACTCAAATTTTCTGTCTTGCTACCTGTAAAGATGTTCCCCCCAAGTGTCATCAACAGAAATAGTGTGATCAACAGTTTGGAAGAGGGGGAAAGATAATAGTCAGTTTAAGGTGCCAGTGAGAAATTTGACTTAAAATATCTATCAGGTATGGTAAATGAAGAAGGTGATTAGGACTGCATGTTTCTGCTATGTATTGGTTGACACTTATGTTATGAAATGATATATGAATACTTGAAAATGAATAAAATTGTAGGCAAGTACAGAGGAAGCATAATGAAGCACAAAAAAACACTGGGTTTGAAACTGGAAGACTTGGGTTTGAATTCCTTCTTCACCTTTTATTTTACCCATGTGACCTTGTTCAAGTCAATTAATTTCATTGGTCTCCATTTTTTCCATTGGCAAAATCAGCCTGTTAGCCTAGATAAGCGATTCTCAAACTGTGCGTTATGTACAATTTGTAACAATGAAAATACATCCTGCACATCAGATAGATTCATAACAGTAGCAAAATTACAATTATGAAGTAGCAATGAAAATAATTTTATAGTTGGAGGTTACTACAACATGAAGAACTGTATAAGGGTCCTGGCATTAGGAAAGTTGAGAAACGCTGGCCTAGATGATATTTAAAGTCTATGCTATATTTAAATCTCATTATCCTATTATCATTTAAAAGAAGAGGGCCCAGGAAATAATCTTGTGGATACCTACTTGTAAGTCAAAGCTGAAGAAAGATGAGTAGCCATACAGGCAAAATTTAAAAGAGCCTCCACTTCTTTCCTTCTTTCTCTTTTAAGTGTATGGCTTTGGGAGTTTAGCAGTCCTTTCGTACATGTCTCGTGGAGGGTGGGGTATATGTCTCCCTTCCTAGGAGCAATGACTGCATGTGCTTTCTATGGGAAGGGCTTGAGTAAAACATCTGCTTCAGTAGAATAGAAAATTGTCATAAAAACCAAGGGATGAGACAATATCCAGAAAGAAAGAATTAGTGCAGGTACTAGGGGAAGTTCAAAGGGGGCGAGGAATTAATAAAGGTGGATGGATTTGGCAATTGTGGAAGTAATTTGTAACCTTAAGAGAGAGCAGTTTTGACTGAGGTCAGGCAGCCCAAGCCAGAGCTCGCTCCAGAAGTTGAAAGGTGAGTGGATCATGTGAAAGCAAAGACAAGAATATTTTCTAGAATTTTACACATGATGTGGTAGAGATAGGGGATCATTAACTAATGAATTAGGCCCTTATTCAGGTTCTACAATGTGGCAGGAATGCTTTACAAACTGCTTTAATGTTTGAAGAGAACTTTGCTGAAATGATCTTTTTATTTGGTAACCTTGCAACAAACCTTTGAGTATTAGGGAACCCATGTTTCAAAAGAGAAACTTACTAGGTGTAGGTAATGAATGTTGGAGGTGAGAATTAATATAGGTCCTTCTGACCCTCAAAAAAGTTTTATTATCCATGGAGAAGGAGTTAATATTGAAGAAGATGGTGTGTGTGTGTGTGTGTGTGTGTGTGTGTGTGAGAGAGAGAGAGAGAGAGAGACAGAGACAGAGACAGAGAGAGAGAGACAGAGAGAGACAGAGAGAGAGACAGAGAGAGACAGAGAGAGAGAGAGACTCAGAGATAGAGTATGAGAGAGACAGAGACAGAGACAGAGAGAGACAGAGAGACAGAGAGACAGAGAGAGACTCAGAGATAGAGCTTGAGAGAGACAAAGGCACACATAGAGAGACGCAAAGACAGAGGGTGACACACATACCCAGAGAATAATAATTACTGATGAAGCAATATCCTAGAGGACAGGGGAGTGGGGTTACACGAAGGGCATAATTGGAGAGCTTCGGCTTGGCTAAGCTACCTCATCCTGTGGAACTGGAGCGAACTTTTGTTATTGTGGAGAAAGAAGAACAAAATGGTTTAAGATTTAGGGAGCTTTTGATGTGTAGAGGAGAAGCAGAAAGGGAAAGAAGCTCATGAAAGATGATCTCAATCTTGTGTGCAAAATTGATAGTGAGATCACTCTGCCGTGGAAAGGGAGGAAGGGTAAGAGAGGAGGTAATGAGAATAGAAAACAATGTAACCTAATTTTACAGAAGTTAATTATTCCTTCAGTTTCTTTTCTCCCCTCTTTCTTTTACTTAAAAATTTAATGATTTTTGTTTTTATATCACAAATATGTAAATATATGTACATATTTACTATATAACTATAGATACATAAATATAAACTTACATATACATATGTATGTATT
>CM053588.1:158112769-158131335 GCA_028646515.1 Pseudochirops corinnae | reverse complement strand
TGCTCCTCCTCCCTATACACACACACACACACACACACACACACACACACACACAAACATGCATGCACACACCATGCACAAAACATGCACACAAATACACATACAGCAAGAAAGTGAAAATGTTACAGATGTTGGAAGGTGAGTAAACAAAATTCTGAAGTAAGAATAAAATCCCACAGAAGGAAGTACTATATCTATTGTTGCTTAAAATGTGTTTCATTATAGAATTGTATAGTTGGAAGGAGAGAATCAGCTGGTCCAATCAACATTTTATACATGAGGAAACATAATTTAAAAGGTTTCTTGTCCAAGGTCACATGACTTGTTAGTAGCAGAGCTGGGAATAGAACCTAGGTCTAGATCAGTGTGCTTTTTCTATCAGTCACAGAGTTAATATTGTAATATCTCAGTGTCACAGAAGTCAGGAAACTGAATTATAAGGGAAATTGAATGACTAGGCAAATAAACCCATGGGTCATGTCCATTATAGCATGTAGAATTTGAGAGCTAGAAGGGAATTTAGACATGATTTAGTACAATCTTCACATTTTACAATTGAGCAAACAAGATGAGAGAGGTCAAGTGACTTGCTTAATATTACACAGCTAGTTAATAATAGAGGGAGGGTTAAAACCCAAAGTTACTTGATTCTAAGATTAATGTTCTTTCTTTTAAAATAAATTACTATGTATATAAAATAATTAAAATGTTAATGTATTATTTCTGGATTTGGGACTTTTTTTGTAGGCAGTAAGTTCATTCTTGCACCATCCCAGAGAGTCACCCCACATAATAAAACTATTAGGAAAAAAAGAAATAGAAACAGGAAGAATAGACAAAAAAATCAGTACCACTGTTCAATACATTGATAAATCCTAAAGGTATATGTGATGTATTCTCCCTGAGGACCTCCCATTCTTCAAAGGAATGGAATGGTGCTGTCTTCTCATATCTCCTCTTTGGGGCCATTCTTGTTCCATTACATTTGGAAATATTCATTATTGAATGTTTTGAGGTTATTCTTTCCATTTGCATTATCATAGTAACGGTGCATATTATTTTCTTGGCTCTGCTGACTTCACTCTGCATAAGATCTTGACAATCTTTCCACGACTCTCTCTAGTCATCACATTCATCACTTCTTACAGAATAGTAACAATCCATTATGTTCATGTACCGCAATTTTTTTAGTCCATTCCTTAATCAAGAGATATCTATTGTGTTTCCAATTCTTGGCTCTCACAAAAAAAAATATTACTATAAACATTTTGGTTTATTTGATGATTTTCTTCTTATTGATGGCCTCCTTGTGGTTTAAGCTTAGTAAGGGAATCTCTGGCTCAAAGGATATAGATGTTTAAGTGACTTTATTTACGTAATTTCAAATTACTTTCCAAAATGATTATACTAATCCACAATAACAATTACAATAATAGACTAGTCTGCTTTTTTCCCATAATCTTTCTAACATGGATTATTACAATTTTCTTGTCATCTTTGTTAATTTGTTGAATGTAAGTTAAAATTTTGGGGCTATTTTGATGAATACTTCTCTTATTATTAGTGATTTGGAGCATTCTTTCAAGTGGTTGTTAATGATATGCAATATTTTGAGAACTTTTTTTTTAACTTGTCCTTTTGTGTGTATTTGTGTGTGTGTGTGTGTGTGTGTATGTGTGGGTGGGTGGGTGGTGGTCGTGGAGGGCTTTGAGTGGGCATCTGACATGTGACTTCATTAGTGTAGAGAACTCTTACTTTACCAGTGCAAATTACTAATTCCTATGCCACTTCCCTTCTTAAGAGAGTTGCCTAGAGCAGTGAGAAGTTAAGTGGTTTTCCCAGGCTAACACCATTAGAATATATCAGAAGGATAACTTGGATAACTTTAATCTAGGTTTTTCTTACTCTGTAGCCAGCTTTCTATCCATTATACTACATTGTTTCTTTATACATATATAAATGAGTTGCTAGTTGGTGCACTGGATAGAGTGCTGGTCCTGGAGTCAAAAAGACTCATCTTCCTGAGTTCAAATTCAGCCTAAGGGACTTACTGTGTGACCCTGGGCAAGTCACTTAACCCTCTTTGCCTTAGTTCTTCATCTGTAAAATAAGCTGGAGAATAAACATTAAATCACTGCAATATTGTTGCCAAGAAAACCCTAAATGGAGTTATGAAGCATTGGTCATGACTAAAATGACTGACCCACAACAATTACACACACACATACACACACACATACACACACAGAGAAACACACATACACACATCACTCACATTTTTCTTACCTACTCAGTGCCTTAACCTCTTCTATATTTGCTCTAGCTATATCATGGTCAAAGGTTTGCTGGTCACATTTACCTTCCACATTGATTAGGTTCCTTATTAATCAAGATTACTCCCTTACTTAAAGTTTGGTGTGTCTGCATGTTTTCTAACTAAAACTAAAGAGTTTTGGTAGTCACAAATTTTATATTATATCTTCAAAAGTCAGAATTCTAAACCTCAGATGGTGAGGGTCTGCCCATCACAAAATTGCTACATAACTGAAATTTTCTGTGCCCTTTGCCTTCTTTCTATCATTTCTTTATGCTTCCTAGTATTCCCTTTCAACTTCATACTTTGATGCCATCTTGATCCTTTATCCTGTTGCATGAATTCATTTGTGAAATCTCATTATCAGTTTATTTTTAAACCCCTACTAGGGGTCCTTGCATTTTGTAAGATGGTAAAAGAAGTAGGGCAAAGACCAGTCCCAATAAATGCCTCTATAGTGTTCATTTTTCTCCCAGGTAATAGTGGCACATGATGCTTTGAGGATGGGTTTGCTTTTTTTTTTTGTTTAGTGACCTTCAAATAATATCATAGGCATCTAGTTAGCTAGTAATCAAGAACAACACTGAAAATCATATAGAAGCTTTGTTGTTCTCCATTGTGGTGCAACAACAAGAGTCGTCTGGAAGAGCCAGTTTGTAGAACCTGAATGTACATCCATTTTCTATGGTCCCATTCTGTCTCTGCATTATCAAAATTATATCCCTATTTCCTGTAAAGGAGTGTTTGATGTGAAAACTACGACAACAGATGAGAATACCATGAAGGCTAAACTAAACCATATGTTTTCTTTGTAAATATTCTATACAGACTATTACAGAAATTGCACAGAGGCAGAAATATAATTAACATAGTACATAAAGTTTATTTTCTTGCTTAGCAAAAGACTCCTTAATTTCTTGTTTTATGAATTAAAATGTTTATTAACTTTATATTAATTACAGATAGAGCAAGAATTAGAGTTTAAGGAGGAGTTGTTAACAATACCAAGAATAGTAGATCTAAAAAGTAAAATAAAATACATTTTCAATTATAATATACCTTCTTCTCCTATGTTGTTAAGATGGAAACATTGTGTTTTTTTGTTCTTGTTTTATTTATTTTATTTGCTTTTATTTTACAAGATTCAATTCCACAATCCCTTGAGTTTCAAATTTTCTCCCCTCCCTTCTCTCTCCCTCCCCCCCCATGGTGGCGTGCAATCATGTCTAGGAACTGCAAATACTTTCACATTGTACAATAGTTTGGTTATATAGAAGGGCTGTAAGCAATGAGTGATCACTGAGAAAAAAAAAGAACAATAGTATGTTTTGCTTCAGTCTTCTTTTAAACTATAGTCTTTCTAGATCTTTCTCTGAGTTTAGATATGTCCTTCCAAGATGGAAACATTGTTAAAGTTGTACTTAATTCCTTTCATTCCTGTTTTCTGTAAAAACTGCCTTAAAACTTGGGTTTTGTTTGTTAATTAATTTTAAGACCTTCTGCTAATCACTTTCTGAACCATTATGCACTCCACATTTTCTATCCTTTTAATAAATTTTTATTTTCCCATTTTTACCTATCTCTCAATTAAATTTAATTTAATAAACATTTACTAAGCATCTGCACTATGCCAAACAACTACGCTAAGAACTGGGGAGAACACAAAGGCTAGAGGAAATTTGGTTGCTACTATCTTGCAATTATAAATATAAATTCCCCTAGTAGGTGAATGAGATGTATACTAATATGTATTATACATTATTATGCATAAGTATGCCAGAGAATTCTCTTTCCAACCAATAATGCTTCTTGTCAGGATTAGAGACTAAAGAAATAATTTCACTGATATGGGGAACTCTTAGATGAGGAAATACCTTCTATCAGTACAGGTTGGTACTCCATAACTCCTAGTCTTTGAGAACTGCCTAGAGCACTGAAAAGTCAAGTGAACTAGCAGCATTACAAAGCCAGCTATTATGAGAGGGACACCTTGAATCCAGATCTTCATGTCTTTAAGGCCAGCTCTCTCTCCCCTACATGATGTTATACCTACTGCTCTGGTAGAACTAATCCTAATATTATACGCTTTTTTGTTTTGTTTTGTTTTTTTCTTTTTGGAAGAGCTGAAACTAGAGGAAATGTTTAGGTAGCTTCTATTTACTCTCTCCTTCAGCTCTAACTGCTCTGAACAGCTTCCTCTGGGCTCTGCTCCACCATTCCTGCTTCACCCATTCCTGTTCCATGCATTCAGCAAGCTCCTCCCACCACATGCTTCATGTGATTCAAGCTCATGTGACTTAGACTTCCATGTGAATTAAGTAGATCACAAGGGCCCTTTAATGGATGGGAAAGGTCTTCCTATTTACATTATGATTATATTTGGCCCCAAGATCTTTCATATTCATTACTTAGGTTAATGGGAGTGTAGGGGTAACTGGTGTCTACAGAACTGCACAACAATATAACAGGGATAATATAAAATAAGCAGATAAAACAATATCTTAGGGTGGGGCTTGAGCACAAACATTCCATCAATCCCTCCTCAAATGGATGGGGTCCAAAATCTTGGGCTAAGGCGTGAAGGTCTTATTCCATAGCTGCTTCCTGCTGAACTTGGACATATAGCTGTCCCTGCCCCAAGAATTTCCATTTAAGAGGTCAGTTCTTCAGCTGGCATCTGAAGCTTGGTTGATACCAGATCTGAGATAACACATCATGGTTGTGGACAAGCGGTGAAATCTGACTTAAATGATGAGACATCTGCAGGTGGAGGGTATCAAGGCTGCAAGAAACAAATCTAGCAAACAGGTTTAACAGACAAAAGTAAAAAAAGAAACAGGGAAACAATGACTAAAAGCAGGGTAGATATAGTGTCAGCCATGCTTCTGGAGTCCATGAACCCACTATCATAACCTCATTCATGGTAGAATAAATGAGTTAAGGGTACAATTTGGTAATCATCTTCTCCTGAATAAACAACAGTTATGGTATTTGATCCATTTTTCCCCCTGCTAAGGCCTTCCCACAAACAAACACCCTCTCCCTCATAGCTTGTTGCCTGATTCCTCTCTCTCCCTCAGCTTTAATTGCTCTGACCATCTTCCTTTGGGATCTGCTCCACTGTTCCTATCCCATTCATTCCTGTACCACTTATTCAGCTTTGTGTGACTTAATCTCTTGTGGCTTAGGCTTCCATATGACCTAAGCAGGTCACATGGACCTATTAATAGATGGGAAAGATCTTCTCATTTAATTACCATTACAGCTTTCTATGGAATGCACTGGCAAGAGTGTGTAAGGTAATTAATTTAGCAGGTACTTAGCCCTTAGGAACTAAGGGCTAAGTACTTCTGTGAAACAAACAGAAGGTGTGAACTCTGTGTCCTGTTGCTGACATAGCAGGAAAGGGGTGGCTGAGACAGGAAGCCAATGTGTGTGTGTGTGTGTGTGTGTGTGTGTGTGTGTGTGTGTGTGTGTGTGTGTGTTTAAGAAGAGCTCCAGAGGAGAGATAATCAGAATCAAAAATTTTTACTCCTGGTGGAAGAAGCTGTTCTTCTGAGAGATCTGGTGAAGGCTGGAGTTGCCTGGAAGGCCAAAGTGGCTGCTGCCTCCTGTAAGGCTGAGATTTCTTCTGAGTCCTAGGGCCAGCTGAGGACTGGAGGACGGAAGAAGCATGACTGCAATAAGGCTTTGTTTGTTTGTGGCTTGGTTGATCCTTGAGTTTCCAGCAACAGAAGTAGTGAAGGTTTTGAGATATTCTGGACACTGTGAACTTCAGTGTGTAACAAGAACTGCCCTGAGGACTAGACAAGAACCTGGGAACTGTCTGCCTCTGAATCCAGGTGACTGTTTGGTAGATTCAGGTAGGAGCTAGGACCATGGAAGGGGATCCAGGGAACCTGAGAGTCAAGATGAAGAAAAGGTCTTTCCTTGGATATTGAATGTGTGATGAAATTGAAGTTTACTAGACACAGAAGGGTGAAGGGTTTGTATAATTTTCTAATGCTTGTATTTAGTGATTAATAATATTTACTAATTGTGAATCTGGATAAGTGACTGATTAAGTTAACTTAGTGAGTGGAAGACTGACATGTATTGTGAAATGATTGAATGATTAAGTGAGGAGGGTTTCCCCCTTAGGGAAACCAGATGATTTTTTTTTTTGTTCTTTGTTCTAAATACTGTGGCTGCTTTGGTGAAACTATGTGGCCATTCTAATGTTAAGGAATGTCGTGAACACTATATTGTGATTTTCTGTGATAAGATGTAATGTTGTGAATATTATTCTGTACCTTGTTTTTCTGAGAAAATTTGTCTTGATTTGTTATGAAATAAATGGAATGTTCACTATACTGTATAAACAGAATCTTAAAAGCTGTTCACAGTAGCATTCTTTTGGGAAACTGCTCGTGCATGGCGTTATAGAGTGAGTTGGTGGCCTGTAAATCATAGCATCACAGATCTGAACAGGACAGGAGTGAATTTCAAAGGAAAGCTGAGTGCTGATTAATGGGGTCAAAGGGAGGACCTAAAAGTGTCATTGTGGAACAAAGACTAAGCAATCTCCTCCTCTTTGCCCAATGGGAAATGAGAAGAGAGAGGGAGAATGGGGGAAGGATCAGCCAGCCTTGACATGTGCTGAAAACATGATGTCTTTAGGACATTGAGCACCATGATGGAAGGAGTATAAAAGAATGAGACTATTATAGATTTCAAAGTGGAAGGAATCTTCCAGTTTCATGAGATCACAAATCTCTGGTGCTAGGAGAGACTTTGGAGGTCAGCTAGTCCAACTGCCTCGCATATTAGACGAATGATCTGAAGCTTAGGGAGACAAAGTGAATTGCCTAAATTCTTAGAGGTAGTGCTCATCAGAGGTGAGATTTGAAACCAGCTTCTCTGGCTTCAGAATCATTTTTCTTTTTACTCTACTACATTACCTCATTTATAGGTGAGGAAATTGAGACCAAGAGAAGTTGTCACTTGTCCAAGGATGTACAGTGTGCACCTAATAACCTAGTCAGGATTAGAATCCTAGTTTTTACTTAAGCTACATATTGAAATTTATTGGGAAAGAGGGAGGGTGACCTAGAGACCCACAGATGACAGTGATAAGGATATGGATAGGATGGAGTGAATTTTAAAAGAAGTGGAGTGCTTGCTGAATCATGGTGATAAAAGTATATGAAAGTGGCAAGTGGGAATTCAGATTTTATCATCCTCCTGGCCTGTGTGTCAGAGCATATTTGAGAAAGAGCAGCCCATCTTGAAAACTATGGCAAGGGATATGGTGTCTTTGGAAGAAAGTTAGGTTTCAGTGAGTACTAGAAGGTGGAAAGTGTGGGAATTGAAGACATCTAAGTATAAAAGAATGTTTGTTAACACCAGAGGATTTTTCCAATGATTAAGAGGAAAGAAATGAGGAATAGAAAAAGGCTAGAACTGAGTTGACACTGAAGTTTGGGGGATGTGGAGGGGGAGTGCTGTATTCTTTCCTTTTTGTTCAATTATTTCCTTGCTGAATCCTCATTAGGAAATCCCCAGATCAGATAGCATATGGTAAACAGTTTTCACAAGTGATTAGGTGAATCCCAGGGGCAGCCTGGCACCCCCATCATGAGGAATAACCATTCCTCCCTTTGATGTTGAGACACATAATTGGTATTTAATATGTTGACTGACTATCTGAGTGGCTTTCCACAAGGGAAATTTAAAATGATTGAGATCAGTAATTGTTTTATTTTTCTCTCTGCAGTCCCAACACCTAGTGCAAGTATATACTTTTTTGTTGTTTAATTGAAGTGAATCCTCTTCCCCATTCCTCCATTGCTCATTCCATTAAAGCAAATAGACTTATAACTGTATAGCTAAAAGGTATCTCAGAGGTCAACCCCTTCATTTTATAGATGGGGAAACTGAGGTCTAAGGAAGTCAAGTGACTTTTCCAAAGTCACACAGATAGTGGTGACATGTGGACAGTGGATTGTAAGCAATTAAAAGCAGGAACCGTTTTGCCTTTCTTTGTATCCTAGTACTTAGGACAGTGCCTGGCACATAGTGGGCACTTAAAAAATGATTATTCCTTTAACTTGTTTTTACTTGGCTCTGATTCCAGAGTAATTTTCTTGTGTGTTATTGCTGTTGTACCATAGTACCTCATAAATAAAACACAATGTGAAACCTCTTTTTTCATGACATCATGGGGGAATTTCTTGATGATATCTTTAAATCCTCTCATGTAGCATTTCTAATACTCAATGAGGGACTTGCATGTTGCTGTGAGTGAATGGAGTGTATATATATATAATTTCCACAGTAAATGCCACCATAAACAAATGTTTTACATTTTTATTAGGTGATCATATGACATGTTGGAATGAGAGTGGTGGCTCAAAGTGACAATAAGAGTTGGGAGACATAGTATTGCCAAACAATTGAGATAGAACAAAAATGCAAATCCTGATCCCTTGGTCCCTTTGTCCCTTCACCCATCCCTATTCTTTCAGTCCCATTCTGTCCCGTCTTTCCCATTTGTCTTTATTTCCCTCTCTACTTGGCTTTGGCTGCCATAGTCTACCAGTCTAATTATTCATGAGTTATTATCCTAGAATCCCTAGTTCCCTAGGAATGAAGGAATAAGCATTTGGATGACATCTAGTATGTACCAGGTTCTGTGCTTAGTATTTTTACAAATATTACTTTATCTCAATTGATCCTCACGGCAACCCTGGAAGGTAGGTGCAATTATTATCCCTATTTTACAGTTGAGGAAATTGTGGAAAAAAAGGTTAAATGATGTGTCCAGGGTCACACAAACAGTAAGTGTCTAAGTCTGGAATTGAACTTAGTTCTTTCTGATTTCAGACTCCAAGGCCTATCCACTATACCACCAACCTGCCAGCTAGGAACATGGAATAACAGAGACATTGAGCCAGGAAGATCTTGGTCTGAATCCTGACTCCAACACTTCTCTGCTATGTCCATAGGCAAGGAAAAAATCAATCTGAGCCTGTTTCCTCCATTGCAAAATGAAGTTAATAGTACCCATGCTGGAACAGCTACGATAGAGCATGTCAGGAAGATCTGAATTCAAATCCAACCTCTGATACTTACTAGCTAACCCTGGGCAAGGCACTCAACTTCTGTCTTCCTTGGTTCCTCATCTGAAAAAGCATGATAATAGTAGTACCTCCTTCATGGACCTTTTATGAGGATCAAATGATATAATATTTTTAAAGTGCTTTAACATTCTTAAAGTGCTATTTAAATGTTATTTGTTGTTATTATTTTGTCATCATCACCCTCATTTGATGAGATGGGAAGCCTAAATGAGGAATTCTGTATAAAATGCTTTGTAAATTGCAAAGCACTATGTAAATGTCAGTCATCATCCTCACCATGATCATCATGGGTTTCCTATCCTTCTAATTCTAAACCCTGATTTATCTGCTCCTATTGCCAGGCTGCTGAGCATTGGTAGAGAAAGACCTGAAATCAAACTAGTTTCTCCTACTTAAAATTTATGGTACATAACCTCCGCTAGTCCTTCACTGTGTTCAGAAATCCTTTGACTCATGTATTCTCCATCTCATTTCCCACAAGAACTGTTCTAAACTGTTCTTCTCTCCTCAGCATTCCCATGGTGTTCCAAACTCCACCCTTAATAGCAGATTACTAAACCAATTGCTTCACTGAGGTTAAAACCATCCAACCCAAATTCCTTTCATTCCTCTCTTTCATGCCTCAGAAGTTCTCAGTAATATCATCTCTTCTCTTCTCCTTCTCTCTGACTCAGTGAATTTCAGAACAATAGAATTTTAGTACTCCTCTAATCTAACCCCCTCATTTTATTTTGTTATTATTATTTGGAGGCAATAGTGGTTAAGTGACTTGCCCAGGATCACAAAGCTAGTAAGTGTCTGAGGCCAAATTTGAACTCAGGTCCTCCTGACTCCAGAACCTGTGCTATATCCACTGTATCACCTAGTCACCCTAATCTAATCTTAAAGATAAGGCAATTGCCTTATTGGTAATTTAGATAGAGAGAGGTATCTAGTGAAGTGCTTCTGGGATCTGTGCTTCAGGAGAGTAAGATGCATTTAAAAATATATTTTATTTTTCACCAATTACAGGTTAAAATAATTTTTAAACATTTTTAACAGCTTTAAGTTCCAAATTCCATCCCTCCCCTTGCATATCCCTGAGAGGGAAAGCTATCACATGTAGCTTATACATATGCAATCATGTAAATCACTTCCATATTAGTCATTTTGTATAAGAAGACTCAAACAAAAGAAAAAGAAAGTGAGAAATAGTGTGCATCAGTCTGAATTCAAACAATATCAGTTCTTTCTCTGGAGGTGGATAGTATATTTTATGATTAGTCCTTTGGTATTGTCTTGGATCATTCTATTGCTGAGAATAGCTAAGTCACTCATAGTTCATTGTACAATATTGCTGTTACTGTGTACAACATTTTCCTAGTTCAGTTCACTTCACTGTGCATCAATTCATGTAAATCTTTCAAAGTTCAAGAACCATTTATTTTTAAAACTTTCTGTCCCCTCAGCACCTAGCACAAAGCCTAAAACACAAAGGAAGCTTAATCCACATTCATTGAATTGATTTGCTGCCAATAGAAAAGGGCAAGCAGAGAGGCAATGGGAACTGAGAAAACACAGCATGAAGCAAAGTTGCCTTGCATGCCCCAGATCTTTTCAATTTTAATCACAGTACTGAACCAAATGGTTTGAGGAGCTGTTATCCTCCTTTATGTCTTATCGCTTAATTTCTGTTTTAAGATACTGATTGAAATTCCCTGCTTCAGAAATGTTGGTGCTAATGAACCCAGTCTAAACCATGCAAGTACCAAAACAAATGTGTCTTTGTGTTTGCTCTCTTCTCTCTATTTCATGAAAACCCAAGTACTTAATCAATAGGGATGAAGGAAAAAAAGCATTTCAGGGAAAAAAAAAAACAATAGAGACTACTTGGATATTGTTGGAAATATAGGTTACGCTTTCAAAATTTAGACCTTTATTTGACCTGAATTTATCTAGAAAGAAGGGGGAACAAAGGAAGTTATGAAGAGGGGAACAAATTTAGACAAGGCCATTACACAGAATATCCCAAAAGTTTTAGTGAAATTTTGAACTTCATTAGCTTAAAATTTTGTTAAGTTAAAAACTTTAATAACTGAAAACTGCACAAAGACTTTTGGAACACCCTGAATTATTACTTTTACTTAGCTATTTTTTTTTTTTACTTTGTTAAAAGAGACTGTTCATAAAGTGGGAGTAATCTGTAAAGTTTTGTAATGTAAATCCAAACACATCAATGCAGCAATAAAACTTTTTTTAAATGACATGGGAGGGAAAGAGATAATTCTGGGAGACAATGGTCACTTTTCCCCAGGGTTCAAATGATTTTCACTCGAGAAAACACTTTTTCCTTCTTAGTGAAAATTAAATATATAATGAATTTTATTGTTGCATTGAATAGAACACTGGGTCCAGAATTAGAAAGACTTTAGTTCGAGTTCAGCCTCAGATATTTGCTAGTTGCGTGACCCTGGTGAATCATTTAACATCTGTTTGCATCAGTTTACTCAATGTAAAATGAGGATAATAATACTACCTACCTTGTAAGGTGTTGTGAGGATAAAATGAGATAATATTTGTAAAAAGATCTTGGCTTAGTATTTGGCACAGAGTAAGTGCTTTATAAGTGTTTATTCCTTTCACTGCTTTCCCTCTTTCCCCTCTTTTCCATGGAGGTTTTCCTCTCTTTGAAAGATTGAATCTTCATTAAGGAAGGTTAAGAATTTTTATTTGCTTTCCTTTTGACCAAAACAGATCAGCCACAGAAATTTAGATAATGTAAGTCTCCCATCACTAACATATCATAACTCTTCCAACCTTGTATTCTGTTCTGTGAATTCCTCTTCTATTTCTTCTGTCTCTTCAGGTGGTCTATTGTTCACTCTGTTTCATGTTCTGTCTTGCTTACACTTCACCCACATTTACTCTACCAGACTACTCTTTAGTTTCTTAATTTCCTCACATTTATATATCTTCTTAAAATATATAGCACTATTCTACCTCCTAATCTTATTTTACATATTGTTTCTTTTGAATGTTATACCCTTCTAATGTTATTATGTGGTCGTAGGTCTCATCCCATAAAGTCTCAGTGACACATCTCTGAGGTCAGATTTGCTTCTTTGTGTTAGAATTGTTTTGCTTGTTATCCAGACTTTGTGATTTTGTATAAAGACATCTGAAAAAACTGGGTTTTTTTTAGCTTGGTTTTTACTGGCTCCATTCTTGGATCTCATCTATAGTAAATATCTGGGCATATCTACTACTATTTTTCCTTGTATGTAGTAGAGATTCTCTATATAAGTAGGCAGTTTTCTCCTCTTTTCCTTTTCAGTTTAAAATCATTTGGATTAGCTTCTAAAGACTCTAGTTTTAAATACATTCATATTTAGCCTTGTTAGGCAGACTCTGTCCCTGGTCAAGAATATGTGTTTCACATATTTTAATTCATGTCAACATATTTAATCCCTATAATTACTGTCTGATATGGTTATTATTACATATGCCCTCCAGGAAACTGGGATGACTAGAAATTTTATTCCAATTATATGGATCAAAATGATAGAATCAATTTGCTCACTGGATGGACTCAATGGTATGCAGTTTAAAACATCATTAAGAATAAACTTTGTAATTCTTCCATCATTTGATTATTAATTTTTAATGTAATAAGTCTCCAATTCTCTTATAGATTACCTTCGTATTAGCATAGTGCTTGATAAAATACATGTAGGAATGACGCTGGCCTGTCTTTGTTACCTTGTTACTTTGGTAGCATATTTTTGAACACTCAAGCAAAAGTATAAAAGGCCCCTTTGACCTTTGTTTATTGCTGAATAAATAGAATCAGAACCCCTGACATAAATGAAGTCATTTCTTTCTGTCTCTCTTTTCTCTTCCTTTTTTCTTTTCTTTCTCTCTTTTTTCTTTCCTTATTCACATGTTCATTCATTCAAACATTCATTCATCTATTTAAATATGCTAGACACCAGATTTCATTTGTATAGTTCTCTCCCTATGAGGAAACACCTTCTGCCAATTCATAATTTTGATTATTCTACCACTTAGAGTCTTAGAGAACTTCATGGGACACTGAGGCAGTAAGTGAGGCAGGTTCATGAAGCAGTATAAGTATCAGAGGCTAGATTTGAACCCAGATCATCCTAAACCTAGGTTCAGTTCTCTAACCTCCTTACTTCAAATGCAAGGGATTAATTGAGTTATAAATATGTCTAAAATGAAAGCATAATAAAAGGCAACTGGAATATGATATCTTTTTTAAAGATGACACTTATAAATGTTTATTGACTGTAGTTGCTTTCTATTACTATTTCTGCTTTTCTGATGCAGAGCAGATTCACTGGAGTAATTTGTTTTCAAAAAGCAGGAGTCTTCAAAAAGTGCATAACTTTCCAAGACTTAAAGTGTTAACTCATATAGGTTCTGTTGCTAAATATTTGTGAAATGTCCAATATTTTTTTGCCAAACTCAAACATTTTTTCCTCCAAGAAATCTTCTGTGATTCCTCTAATCAATAAATCTGTATGGTATGTACTAGACAAGAATGAAAAGACATGAGGCCAAGTCTTGACTCTGCTATTCACTAGCTGTGTGACTATGGAAAAATCACTTAGAGTTGACAAGTGTTATAAGTTTCATTTTTTTGTAAAATGGAGATAATAATTACATTCCGTATTTGGAGTGTTGATGTAATGAAACTTCATAAGTTTTAAAAGTGCTATGTAAATGTGATTAATGACTGGTAATCCTCCTCATTTTGATTGTTACATAATTTTGTTTTATAACTACTTAGAAAATGCTTATTTCCTTTCCTTTTTAAATCCATCCTGCTAATCTTGTACATTTCTCATTTATGTCTTCCATAAGTTTTTCCTCAGGCCATTTACCTAACATTTGGGTGCATATTCTGACACCCCAAGGAAAACAATGAAATAAAAGTGATTGTCTATCAATTATCTCTTGCCTTCATAATGCAAAATTGATCATACATTTTTGAACATTGATTATACATTTATGAAATGTTTTCCTTTATTTTTCTTTTTTTTCTACATAATATTTCATCTGTAATGTGTTAAATCCTACTCGGGACCATCTATATTGCTGATATTTTAAGTAATATTTCATTGGCTTTGAATGTTTGATAAGACAGTGATTTATTTTTAGTTTTTTTCTCCATAATTACCATGTTTACTTGTTTGCTGCTTATTTTAGTATATAATAATTGTCTAATGAGTGAGAGTTCTTATAAATGACACTGGTCTAGATGAGCCATTAGTGTTCATTCATGAGTAATGTATATTAACCTTTGGCATTTCTGTTTTATTTTTTCACAATTATCCTCATGTAGCAATAAAAAAGGTCCAACATGATTTCTCTCCAGAAACATATTATTATCCTAACATTACCTTAAATTTAAAGATTCATGATTTCATCCCTCCACTGATTAAAATCACAACCAAACCTTCTTCAATGTGATAGAACATCCTCAATCATTTCTATGACCAAACAATATATCACTTCGCAATCCGGTGATAAGACTTTCTAAATATTGGATTTTTGATCAAGTCAATTCCCTTTTTCAATTTCAGTTTCCTTATTTTAAAATGAGAAGGTTGGATTAAAAGATTAAAGTCCTTTCCAGCTTTAATAATTTTTAAAGCTGTATTTTAAATTGGATGACCTTTGTGAAAAGGTAACACTTTTTTTCTGTTTGCAGTATCATCTATCTTAATTGTAGTCTAGATTAACCTCTCAATGTTTGATATTTCAAGCATGCTTAGTTTTATTTTGATTGAGAAATAAGGTGAAACGCCACAGGAAAAAATATATTGAACTTAGGAGAAAACAGTTTACCCTAAGATTTCTGAATCTGTAGTTCAAACGATGCTAGTTTTGGCATCAGAGAATTTGGACTAAAGTCCTATCTGTGGGAACCTAAATAAATCATATAACTTCTTAATTTTCCTTCCACCTAAAATAAGAGATTTTTAATACATGATCCCTAAGGTCCCTTCCAGTTCAAGAAATTATGCCCTAAATGTTCCAGTATTCTTTCTCACCAGAAGAACTGAGCAAACAGTCACAAGCATGATGACACCCTATAAATACAAATGTTTATTATATAGTTGCTTGGGGACTATCCCCATTTTTCATAGCAGTGACGCTTCAAACATTAAAAAAAAAAGGAAAACTAAACTAAAGAGGGAATCTATAAGTAGGGGCCAGAAGTTGAATCTTTTGACTCATTTTCATTGTGTGAATCAATCATTTGCAGTCAGGAAGTACTTATGGAGACAACAGTGTACTGAAGCAAGAAATGGTACTCTGGGGCTTCTGTCTGCGCACCCAGTTAACTATAAAAGAGTCCATAGGCATGAGGGAGTCTCTGTCTCAATGTTTCCCAAGCCATCTCACCACCTCTAAAAATAAGTACGTCGAGTCCTCCATCTCCAGTACCCTCCACTGCTCCGACACACTAGTCAATAGGAAGACAATGTTTTATAATTCTCTCTAAACATTTTTGTTGAATATTTGTCCTCCACAAAAGTTCTACTTTTATTTTTCTCTGCAAAGGTAGCTCATTGGCATAAGTTTCTCATTAGTACTTGATGGTTATTATTTTTTATATTCATTTTCAAAGATACGTTATCTTACTAATAAAAACCTAAATCCTCCACATTGTATACCTAACAATAATAGTAATGATAAACAACATTCATCGTGAGTTGTAAAGTTCAAAAAGCATATTATTGTAAAGTTTACAAAGTTTCCTTTAGTGTTTTTACTGTAAACTTTACTATGAAGTTTATAAAGGACTGGAGGAAAACTTAAATCTCCTAATCTATACCCTGCTTGTGGAGAGAATTATGCTTAAACCATCTGTAAAACATTTTCATGGGCAGCTTTGGTGATTTAGTAGATAGTGTTGGGCTTGGAGTCCAGAAGACTCATTTTGTTCAAATGGCCTCAAATGATTACTAGCTGTGTGATCCAAGTTACTTAACGCTGTTTGCCTCAGTTTCCTCATCTGTAAAATGAACTGGAGAAGGAAATCTCAAACCACTCTAGTATCTTTGCAAGAAAACCCCACATGGGGTCATGAAGAAATAGACATAACTGAAAAATCACTCAACAATGAAAACTTTTGTTTACTTTCTCTTTTAAAATTACCGGCGGATATTTGCCTGTCGCCTTTTCTGTGGAATGCCAATAACTCAGACGTGAAATGATTTTGTATATTTGGGCCCTGAAAGCTACCAACAGGATATTTGGAGATGATGCGTCTATAGGCTTTAATGGTTTATTAATGACGCTTTCTCATTCCTTAAATCTGTCTTTAGTTTATCACTACGACTTAAATTATGAGGATTCACCGAATCTCAGACTTGGTATCTTTTGTATGGGGTCATCATGGATAGGCAATTGGGAGAAAATTTGTATCATTGTCCTCTCTTTCTCTGTCTTTCTTTCTAACTTGGAATATCCCCAAGTTCAGGGAACAGTTTCTTTCCTCTCTAATTATTTTCTCCCCCTAATTCTCCAAGGGGGTATGCTGTGTGATCATTGCATGGCTGCATGCTTGAGTGTGTGTGTGTGTGTGTGTGTGTGTGTGTGTGTGTGAATGTGAGCATGTTCACTAAGTGTTTGAACTTTCTAAAATGATGAAAATTTCTTCTTTATCAGGGAAAAGGAGATGCCAATATCTCCTCATTGTCCTTTGTCTCCAAAATTCTCCATGTAATCAATAAGAAATTTACCTTTTATTTATACTGTAAAAATTTTCTTTTTAAAAGTCCGATCTGGGAGGCAAATGCTACTTGTGTTCTCCAAAGTCATTTTGGATGTAGTGCTAATTATGTGGCACTTTAAGTAGAATACAAGGTGAGAAAACAATTGCATTATGGCAGAAGAAAGAGTCTTTCAATGGGCTATAGAGGGATATCTTTACTTAGTGTTATTTTTTTTTTCTGAAGAGCTAACCAAAAAAAAATATTTTTATAAGGGAAGTTAAACTATACTGGTAATATATGCTTATGCCTTTGAAAAACAGTGGTGTGACTTTAACTGGAACACCTGAGAACAGAAATTCTTAGATTTTATTGTGCAATGGATAATTTTGGAATGAAGTCTATAGACCCTTCCTTACAATAGTATTTTAGCTGCATAAAATAAAATACATTAAGATTCAAGAGGGAACTAGCTATATTAAAAATAGCCTTTAGAGGAAAATTCTTTCCAGCTAATCTTACCTTTCCTTAGCTTTTTATTTTTATTTTATTTTTTAAATCTTCCTTACCAAAGGCAAGTGGGAGAAACTGCTGTTTGGAGTTTCCCTAACATAATCATCAAATCTCACAGCATCAGAGTTGGAAGGAAATTTGGAAGTCTTCTAGTTTAACCCACGCCTGAGCAAGAATCTCCAACCAGTGATCATCTAAACTTTGCTTGAAGATTTATAGTGAGGGTGAAGCTCTTTAGCTCAGCCATTCCATTTTTTGGTAACTAAGTGTAAGGAAATGTTTTCTTACATTGAGCTAAAACTTACTTCCTCAAAACTGTCATCTGTTCCTCTTAGTTCTGACTAGTTCTGGTTGTCATGGGGATACTCCAAATCATAACAGGATTTTTTTTACAATGTATAGAACAGATTGTTTGGCATGCTTTTTAGGCTCCTTGGAAGGGGACTAGAATGTTATAGAATTGGCTTTTGGCATAAAGTAAAATTTTTGGAATGTTTGAAATAAGAGGAAGGAATATGAAAATCAATCAATTAATCAGTCATCAAGCACCTGCTGTATCTCTTTTTTTAATTTTTTTAATTTTTTTTATTTTATTTTTTATTTTTTTATTTTTTTAATTTTATTTATTTTAGTTTACATTATTCATTTCCAAGAGATATTGAGTTAAAAATTTTCTCTCCATCTTTCCCCTACCCATCACCCCCAAAAAGCCATCCCATTGTATAACCCCTCCCCCAATCTATTCTCTCCTATGTCCTCCCCCATCACCCCTCTGACTTTCTGGTAGGGCAGGATGGATCTCCCTACCACAGTGCCTGTGTATCTTAAGTCCCAGTTGAATGCAGTTAATAATATTAATAATAATAAATGTATATATATATATATATATAT
>CM053588.1:158071089-158112269 GCA_028646515.1 Pseudochirops corinnae | reverse complement strand
GGTGAGATGTGGTACCTCAAAGTTGTTTTGATTTGCATTTCTTGAATCAAGAGTGATTTGGAGCATTTTTTTCATGTACTTATAGATATCTTTAATTTCTACCTCTGAGAATTGTTCATATCCTTTGACCATTTATCAGTTGGGGAATGACTTGTATTCTTATAGATTTTACATAATTCCTTTTATATTTTAGAAATGATGCCTTTATCAGAGACACAGGTTGTAAAAATTCTTTTCCAGTTTCCCACTTCCCTCTTAATCTTGGTTACATTGGCTTTGTTTGTACAGAAACTTTTCAATTTAATGTAATCAAGTTTGCTTATTTTACATTTTATGGTGCTCTCTAACTCATCTTTGGTCATGAAGTCTTCCCTACTCCATAAATCTGACAGGTAGACTATTACGTGCTTCCCTACATTGTTTACAGTATCGGCCTTTATACCTAGGTCGTGTACCCATTTGGACTTGATTTTGGTATATGGCGTTGGATGATGGTCTATGCCCAGTTTCTGCCATACTATGTTCCAGTTTTCCTAGCAGGTTTTGTCAAATAGTGAGTTCTTATGCCAAAAACTGGGGTCTTTGGGCTTATCAACCATATATTACTATAATTGGTGACCATTGAGTCATTTGTACCCAATCTATTCTATTGATCCACTACTCTATTCTTCAGCCAGTATCAAGTAGTTTTGATTACTCCTGCAAAGAGGTATATTAATATTTGCCGGCACTAAAAGGGCACAGAAGAATTAAATAATCTCCTCAATGCTGAAATCAATATACTTTTTGGGGAGTGTATGCAAGGGTTTGTCTGGGGATAACCAAGGAAGTATGAAGCAGAGACAACACAGAAAATTAACTTGTTCAGCACCACAAGGCCTACATATTGGGTTTGAGACTAAGACTGGAGTGAAGCAATATATGAAGAGGGGCTACTCACAGAATGATGTTTTCTGTTTTTATTTCATTGCTCTCAGGAGCCTTGTGTAGCTAGTCTTTCTAGGGACATGATGCTCAACTGGGCCTACTCCTTGCTATATGGCAATGCCTCAGGTGCAACCTTTCCTGGGTGAGAGGTTTCTGCTTGAATACAGTTCTCTAATCATAACTATGGCAGTCAGTTGGTTGTTGGAGTCAGTTTCTGCTGACTTACAAGAGCCTTTAAAATTGAATTTGGCCAAAGCTACAAACTGGGGCTTAATTTATTCTTTTATTGATTTCTTGATTTAAGAAAGCAATGGAGAAAACATTAAAAATGCAGACTGAATTTACAAATATATCTTGAATACTTTTTTTGAAGTCAGTTGTTAAACCAACATACCCCTAACCACTTGTTGTTCTTCAGTTTTTTTTTGGTTATATACAACTCTTGAAACCCCATTTGAAGTTTTGTTGCCAAAGATAGTGGGATGGTTTGTTATTTCTTTCTCCAGCTCATTTTAGAAATAAGGAAACTGAGGCAAACAGGGTTAAGCGACTTGCTCAGGGTCACACAGCTGTTAAGTGTCTGACATCATATTTGAACCCAGGAAGATGAGTCTTCCTGACTGTAGGCCCAGCACTCTATCCCTATGCCCCACCTAACTGCTTACCACTAACCATACCCAACTTAAAAAACAAAACAAAACAAGTAATGTGCTGTGTCAAGCTTAGATCTGTCATTTTCAAACACTGTATCTGGATTTCCTTTTGAGGATAACTACCTTACTTATAGATTAATGACTCTTACACAGTCCCAAGATATATATTGTCTTGGGCTATACAGCAAAAACAGCAGTAATTAAAAAAAAACAAACATAAATAGCCTGGAGAACCAAGGTCAGTGCTTTCTACTCACCTAACTCCCAATCCTGTTCTTATTTTTTATTTTTTTGGTTTTTGGAGGGCAATTGGGGTTGTGCCTACGGCCAAATTTGAACTCAGGTTCTCCTGATTCCAGAGCCTGGGCTCTGTTCACTGCACCACCTAACCGCTCCACAGTCCTGTCTTTATTGTACTTCCCTTATCAATAGCAAAATCTAATTGCTTTGTATGGCATTTGGTCAATGAAAAGCATCTGTTCAGAAACAAAGAAAGGTCGAGGGAAAGAAGGAAGGAGGGAGGTAGGAAGAGAAGGGAAAAAACAAAGAGAGGAAGACAGAGAGAGAGAGAAAGGAAGAAAAACTTTTTAAAAGAAGTAGATATGACCAATCATCACAACAAAAAAGAAGATTGTATTTGAATCAATGTTCAAAGAGTTGGTTGATGAAGGGACAAAAGCAAAATTAGCTTTCCTCCAAGGGGAGGAAAGGGTAATTAATGGAAGTTGGAAGAAAATGCTAAAGGCTTGTTTGCTTTGCACGTGAAAGAAAAAAGGAACTTAAAAAAAAACTCAGTGATTTTTATTAGTATAAAAAAAAAGATTTCCCAGAGTCCAATATTATTAGATATTAACAGAAGACAATAGAAAATTAGGAACAAAGTAAAAGGTTTAGAAAATTAACACTAGAATTAAATGCAGGATGAATTAAAAGATAAATTAAAAAGCTAATTTAGATGCTGCAAGTTGATTTGTTGTTGCTCCTTATGTGAGGGCTTTCAAACTAAAGTAAGGCCAAAGTGAAAGTTACTTTAAGGGATGCTTATATTTTGGAAATATCTAAAGGAATAATTCTCTTCAATAGTAGAGCTCAAGTAATTGTTAATACCTAATCTTTCTCACTCTCCAATTCCTGAAAGGGAGATGGGAATGGGGAAAAGGAAAGAGAATGAAGAATGGTAATGGAAAGGAGTTCTAATTTAACCAAGTCAAATAATACTTCTGTCAGAGGAACATGGATTTACATTAGTGACATTAGAAGCCATTTAGTACGTTACATTCATTTTACCTCTTCTCTTTTCGCAGACAAATGTGTAGTAAAATATGACAGATGTTATTTCCTTTATCCAGATTTCTTTCTAGGTATAAGTGGACAATAATATTTAACTGTAATGCTTAATTTCCAACTTTCCTTAACTTCTATTCTATCCCTTTATATCATAGAGAAAATTAAGAGTAATCAAATGAACAGACCTTGAGTGTAGAAGGGAAAATACAGAAAAGTAATTCCTTAAGGTATTGCCCTGAAGGTGTGAAAACAAATTCAATTAAGAAGTGTGTTTTGTTGTTGTTCAGTTGTTTTTCAGTCCTGCCTGATTCTTTGTGACCCCATCTGGAGTTTTCTCGACAAAGGTACTAGAGTGGTTTGCTATTTCCTTCTCCAGCTCATTTTACAGATGAGGAAACTGAGATATCATGTACATACATACACAATGCACATATATACACATATACAAAGTTGGAATGAGAACTAAGTGCATCAAAAAATGTCTATTGTCCATGCTATAGAAGTGTAGCAACATAGATGTGTCCTTGAAGTGAAACTCAGAGACCATTTTGTAGATGGGAACATCAAGAGGTATTTGACATACTCATGCAGTTATGACATGTAATTAGATACATACAGTCTATAAAGCTTATCCATTATTATTGAACTGGAAGAAGAGAGATATCTGGTTGCCTTAGAAAAATTATAACTCTCAAACACCCCCAAATTCATCCCTAACACAAAGGCTCATCTTTTTAATACGAATGGTATTTTGGTTATATTGAGTGATTGTGAGTCACGGAGCAGAATGAAATTGAGGATGATGACTATAGAGGAATACAACAACACTTACCTCACAGAATGATCACGAAGATCAAATGAGATAACACATGCAAGAATGTGAAGATCTGAAAATGAACTATAAATGTTGGATAAATTAGGACTTTAAAGAATAGTCCTGTTCTCCCCAAATTGAGTAAAAGGTTTTTTTTGTTTTGTTTTGTTTTGTTTTTTGTAAACTGATTCTCTTCTGTTCCACATTTGCCATCCAGGCATTCTGATCTCAAAAGAATGGCCTGCCTATTGGCACACAGATAGACATATCTTCCAAGGTTCAGTGAGCTCCCTCCACTTACACATAAATTGGCTTTGGAAATAAAATATCTACTTTTTGAGAAAATATTAAAGGATCCATTATCAACTTGTTTTCTCCTCAGAATATTGTAACCATTAAAGTCTTTAATTACTTCGTTTTCACTTTCAGCATAACATTAGCAGTTTAGCACTTCAACTACAAAAATGATTAATGAACCTGAGAATTCATTCTCTTAACACTTTGGAATATTGCTATGTAATGTGGAGTGAACACTGGAGCTTGTTCTAAATCCTGGCCACTGTCATATTTTCCTAGCAAATACCTTACTGCATATTATGTGCCCAATCATTATGAAATGTGCATAATTATAGACATTTTTCCTTTTTCTTACATAGAAGCAGAAAGTACAATGTATCAAATACATTGAGTTCCAACTAAGACTTGTTATAAAAGAATAATGCCAAAGTAGGTATCTTAAATTCTTTATGATAATAGTCTCAAAAAAAAAAAAACACACTTGCATCACAAGCCAAGCATAAGTTTTCACTTTATCATACATCCAAAGATCTATTTTGTTATTTTAAAATTTTTAGGGAAACATTTTCTATTTGCATATTTATGTCAATATGAATCCTGTGCATGAAGAAAAGAGAAGACTAGAGGGGAATTAATGGCTGCAATATGAATGTGGGGAACTGAATTTTGTTAGGAACCGTTGTCAAATCATTAATTTGGGGCCATTTCTGCCTTTCATTAGACTCCCACATATTGTAGGTCATTTAGTTCACTTTTTTTTATTTTAGAGGTAAAGAAATTGGGACCCAGTGGGTAAAATAACTTGAACAAAGTGACACAGATAGTAAGTAGCAGAACCAGATTTTCCAACAAGGTCTTCTGACTCTACTCAGACTAAATGTTCTTCCTATTGTATTATGTTGCCTCCTATTAATTAACAATATCAGATTTCCTTTTGGATCCAGCATGGCAAGGGAGGAAGAGTACTGGCATTAGATTCATAGCATATTGAGTAAAATTCTGCCTTGATTACATACTAATTTTTGAACTTTGATGGCTGGATGAAGGATGGACTGGAATAGAAAGACTTGTGGAAGGAAGATGGACTAGTAGTGTACAACAATAATCCAGGCATGAGGTCATAAGAACCTCAGAGGAGTGGTGGCACATCAAGGGAGAGAAGGGGCCATATGGAAGAGATGTTACAAAGGTGAAATCAAAGGTGTCAATAATTTGGATATGAGGGGCTATCAATAGTCATCTTGACCTTTGTCTTGGCACAGGACTTGGATGAGTCTGGTTGATGACTTTGTGGAACTGTGCTCCACAAATATAAAATGTTCAAATACAATTTTCACACAAGTCAAGACATCAACCTCATAATGTCATTGGTCTTTTTGAAGAATGAAGGAGAACAACAATAACAACAATAGCAATGAGGGGTGAGAGTCAAGAGTTGAGAGCCTGTGGGACTGAGAGAATTGTGGTGCTCTCATTTTGGAGAGAGAGAGAGAGGCTGAACACTCACTCCAGTAGCTGCATATTTCAGTAGGCTTCTATAATTAGAAGTGTAGAGGTGTAAGAGAGACCTTGAGAAACGGTGATTTAGTGGAAAGTGTCCTGGATTTGGAGTCAGAAGACCTAAGTGTATAATGACTAGATTTGAACCTTGGATCTGCTATTTGAAATCTATGTGACTTTTGGCCAGTCACTTAATGTATCTGTGCCTCAGTTTCCTCATCTATAAAATAAAGGTTTTAGATTAGATGGCTCCTAGGATCTCTTTATTCTTTTACAGATGAGAACTGGAGAGGTAATATGACTTCCCCAAACACACCATGGCAGAGATGAGTAGAATTTAGCATTTCTGATTCTCATTCCAGTGTTCTTTTCATGGTGCTACACATTCAATTTTGTTTTCTGGTTTTTGTCCTTTGTGGTGAAAATTCGTAGGAGCTAGTATTAACTGAAAAAAATTAAATAATTTTGAAGAGTATATCTTTAGCTTTTAAAATGTCCATGATTACTCAACTGGTAATTTATCATGGATTATGGCCTTTTCAAATCTTTCACAAAAACTCTTTTAGATTTTATCGCACTGGATGAAAAATATTTGAAAACTAAACAAGAGGTAGAAAAGGAAATGCCAATTTAAAGTCATAAATTATATGTATATATATATATATATATATATATATATATATATATATATGTATTTCAAACACTTTCAACTTAGTATGTGGAGTAGTTTAGCTTTTTCTATTATATCTGGTATATACTTTATTCACATATTTACCAACAGAATTGGATACAAAGACTTGGGGACAAAAATAATGAATAGTAAAATCTCTCTCTCTCTCGCTCTCTCTCACTCTCTCTCTGTCTCTCTGTCTCTCTGTCTCTCTGTCTCTCTGTCTCTCTGTCTCTCTCTCTCCCATGCATTAAATTAGGTCTTTATTTTAGTCCATGTCTATAATTTCATGTCTGATTGGCACCTTTCTTGTAACTTAGATTCTTGGATAGTTAACTGGGAATACTTGAAAGGTTGTGACATTCCTGGAGTGCATGCACCTTCTTCACAACTGGCAAATTCATATTCCTAAACCAATAAATTTGAACATGCCATTGCCTTCCATGGCTTTCTATGTCTTTAAGATAAAAATGAAAAAAAAAACAGCTTGCTATTTAAAGTCCATCTCAATCTGTCTCTGTATCACCTTTTCAGGGTTATTTCACATCATTTATATTTATAAATTCTATGTTCCAGTAAAACTGGCCAATCTATCATTCTTTGTACAAAAAAAACCAAAACAATCTCCTCTTTGTGACTCTGCAAAGGTGGTCCTCCCTGTCTGAAATGCACTCACTCCTTCAAAGTTGAGCTTAAATTCAGCTTCCTGAATAAGGCCTTTCTTTATATCCACCACCCAATTGTTATTGCCCTCTCCCAAGAAATCAGTTTATTTGCTTGTCTATGTAAATGTTGTGTACCAATTTGCCTCCTCAGGTGAATGTAAACTCCTGGAGGGCAATGACTATTGCATTTTTATCTTTGTACTCCCAGTGCCTCATACATAGGAGCTACTTAATATGGATTTGTAGAATGTTTCAAAATGAATGCTTGTAGGTTGCATGTATCAGAAGCAGGAATTCAACTCAGGTCTTTCTGACTTCAAGGCCACTGCTTTGATAATCATTTCTGCCAAGAAATTAAGTAGATGCTTGTCTAAATCTTGGTCAAACTATTCCATGTCATGATTAGAGTCTTTTAGAACTAAAGTCCATGCTAATTGCAATCATTTGAAAGTTTACATACATAGTCTATGTAATATTAACACATTTGGTCATCCAAGATCATAGTGCATTTGTTGGATGGTTCGAATTTCTCCTTTAAATAATTTATCCTATTAGGAAGACTGGATCAGGATCTAAGGCCATTCACAAGAAACTAGCTTGTAGATATTTCTCAGTATATAGTTCACTGAAGTTGCTAAACTGGTTGGTCTGCCTAGCTAATTTACAATGAAATATGATTGGAGCCAGTAGGCCTGCTCTGACATTTCTTTCTTTCCAAGTGCTTTTCTTAACAAGTTTTGTAGCATTAGGTGCATAATGTTAAACTGATTCACCTTTCTCAGGATGAGAACTAAATCCATTTTGATTAGCTTTTCTCTTGTTTTATATTTTGAATATCATGCCATAACTCCTGGGGCAAGGGACATTTCTATTTTTTTCTGTTATTTATATATTCATACAGGAAAAGCAGTATTACTTAGTGAAGGTCTAGCTTCAGAGCTAAGTGGGTTCTAGTGACCACCCTCAAGTCAATTAATATCTTTGTGCCTTAGACAACTCTCTAAGAGTTCACACTGGAGAGCAACTGACAATCCTCACTCTCATTAAGAGTTACCTTCCTGGATTTCCCAAAAACTGATAAATCACAGGATGTAACAAGTGTAAATATAAACATATACACGTGTATAGATATACATATATGTATATAAATATATACATGCATCTATACCATTTCAAGATCTGAGGCCAGATTTGAACTTAGGAAGATGAGTTCAGGCCTGACATTCTATTCACTGCACCACATAGCTGCCCCAAATATTTATTAAGTGTTTGCTGTATGCCAGGTACTGTGTTAAGTACTCAGGGATACATAATGAGGCAAAAGATAATCCCTACCTTCAAGGAGTTTACAGTAAAATGGAGGAGAATGCAATTACATATATATGTGTATATACACATATGTATACATTCATGCACACATATATCTATCTATCTCTAGTTCTATATTCTGTCTAATGGCTGCCTAGAACATCCAAAGGCAGTTGTATCTCTAAGGAATTAAATCTTAAACTTTTTCCTCCATAAGGCACAGTAAGAATAAGGACAGAGGCAGGAACTATGATTTTACAATATAGGTACTCTCTGTCATTCATTTGCCTTCTTACTGAGCTAAGAACTCTGCATCTCTCTGAGCTTTGCTTGTACTTTACTTTTGCTGGAATTAAATGCTGTCTTCTTACAGATGGATGAACTGTCCTGCTGATAAACCCTGTGGAGTTCTTGTTTTTCATTAACCAGCTTCTGAATTTCCCCATCATTTTCATGAAACTAGTCTTGGCAAGTGTTCTGACCCAAATGAGCAAATGTAGTGCTATATACCAAATCTCTTAAAGCAATCCAATCCTTTTGTTCTCCACTATTACCAGCTGCGTGTTGGCTCAACTTTCCCTGCAAGTTAGCCACAAACTGTTCCCACTCAGAGGAGAGCTCTAATCTGTTGACATTAATTCTTCTAATAGTCATTTTGCCTTGGGGATGCCTCTTTTGTACTATAACATAGCATGATATGGAATAAATACAGTTTAAAATTCATATTATGTGACATGATATATGATATGTAGAGGTAACTAGATGGCACAGTGGATAAGCACTGATTCTGGAGAAAGGAAGACCTGAATTTGAATCCAAACTCTGATACAGTGTGACCATGGGCAAATTACTTAAACACTGTTTGCATCATTTCCCCCATTTTACAGCTGAGGTAACTCAGCTTCTCAGAGTCCCCCAGGAAACTCCATAGATATTTACATGAAATTGAAATAGCAGAAGACACTCAAAAACAAACGATCCTTGACTCCATTTTGCTGGTCTACAAATTTTGAAAGTATAATGCAGCAGCACAAACCCATAGCACTGGTGAAGTGGGAGGATGGTATGAGAGACCCAAAAGCAGTGATTTTTATGGGAAGCTGAAGGTAGTCTGAATGCTCTAGAGCAACCCTGAGGTATAACTTTGAACTGTATTTGTGGTTTTCTTGAGACAGATACTGGAGTGGTTTGTCATTTCCTTCTCCAGCTCACTTTATGGATGAAGAAATTGGGGCAAACAGGGCTAAGTGACTTGCCAGGGTCAAACAGCTATCTATGAAATATTTGAAATCAGGAAGAAGTCTTCTGTTCTTCAGGAACAGCATTCTATTCACGGCACCATGTAGGTTCTTTTTGCTCATAGATCTGTTGTTGACCTAAAGGTAGTTCAAATCTGTGCCCTACAATCACACATATTTTTATACATAAAACAACTCACAAAAGGGATGCCAGATGGACACTTTACATTACATTTTATAAAATATATTATAAGAATACATAATATATTATTTATCTATATATCTATAAAGTATAGTTTGCTAGGACCTATAAACTTCAATAAGGGCATGCTTTTTTTGTTGTTTATCTCTTTTCTCTAGTGAAAAATAAAAGGTGTAGTCTCTGTGCCCCACCCAGACGCTTCCCTAGGTATCAAGCATCCTAGGAATGTAAGAGCATATAAGGTCATATTGTAACATGAAGATGCTGGTAAGGTAAGGGAGAATACCTGTCATAATAAGACAGACTACACTTTTGTCAAAATTTCTTATAGAGATAGTAAGGCAAAAGTGAGCTAATAGTCTTTGTGTGTTATTGATTTAACTTTCCAAGGAACTGGATATACAATTCTCAAAGCCATTTAGATTGGAAGTGTCCATTACTTTATAATCACGATGCCACATTAACACCATGTGCTGGACACCTGCCACCCAAAGGACCAGCTTTCTTTCTTACCATTCTAATGCTGATCAATGAATCTTTAGTCAGCATGATGCCAATAAAATATAACAGGTATTATAGTTTGATATACATATTAACATTAGAAATATTTGGCTATAAAAGCTAATCTGTGACCCAGTCTCATTTAGGCTTATGGTCTACCTCTACAAAGTTATAAGCCTCTTAAAAAATAACTTGCATTGTATACTTCAAGAACCGTTATCTTCATATAATACTTACTAAATATTTTTCATTTTTAAAATAGTTCATTGAGAATGCCTTCGGTATATGGGCTAAGAGTCAGAATGAGCACAGGGTGAATGGGGCTGAAGTAGCAAGGCCCAAGGGAAGGACAAAGGGTAGAGTGTGTCAGGTAAATTGTAACACTTCAGTACCTCCACTTTCACCCAGACTGCTAAACCCTAGGATCTTGAGTCCTAGAGGATAGCATTGTCCCCCAAATGGCCAGCTCCTCTTTGATCCTGTTTCCTATAGCTATTATCAAAGGGAGCAATCCCTACTGACGATAAATTGTCCATCCCCTTCACCACCAATACCAATCACTGGAAAATAGTTGAATAAACCCAAGAGCTCCAGGAATATCAGTATCTATCTTTTCCCAGACAATTTCATTCAGAGGAGCAACCCAAGTGGAAAACTGACCTTCCGTGCTCACCAACTATTACCCAACTGACACCCACAAGCCAGTCAAGCCAGCAATAAAAGGCACCCTGAGGGAGAGGCAGGAGGCAGCATATGATGGGTGGAACAAGCTACTGCTACCATCTCCTCTCCAGCTTCAATAAAGATGACCCAGGACCATGAGCCTGAAAACCTCAGTCCTCCCAAAACCACTTGCAAAGCTTTCAATCCAAGCCTCACAACCATCTTCCAGGGAATCAACCTTCTGGGAGATGTACATAGCATCTGCAAATCCTGTAGACCTCACCTCCTCAGCAGCCACAGTTACTGAAGACTGGGGGTAAAAATGTTCTTACCACCAAAGTCCTTGGCATTATCATAAGAAAGGGATATGTCTTAATCATTGGAAATAACATTAAAGAAGCAGCAGCAGCATGAACTTTAAATGGTATCTTTTCTCTCTGACTTGTCGCTGAAACCTGCTATATGTGTTGTCTCTCTCCCAATTAGAATATGAGCTTTTGGAGAGCAGACTGGCATGCTTCACTGTTTGTATCTCCAACACTTAGCCTAGTAAATGTTTAATGAATACTTTTTTGATTCATTCACTTATTCATTAATTCCTCAGGATACTAACATCTGAGATGCATGTACTTCCTCTCTAAGGGACATACTTCCTCCCCAAAGTGAACATTACCCCCTTCTTTTTGTGTCATTGTCCTCAACTGGCCAAGCTACGATATGGCACACACATGACATCTAGAATCCCAATTCCATGCTACTCCTCTAACTCCACAAGGGTGAGGCAATTCTCTCAGCTCAATTGCACCAATAGTTAAGCTACATTCTCTGCCTTCTCATTTCCTATTCAACACACACAAACACACACACACACACACACACACACACACACACACACACACACACACCAATTTTTGCCCCAGTGGAAAATTTGTTCTAAAATACGCTTCTATATAGAAGCATATAGAAACAATGGCTTACTATTGCTATCTCTTACAGTGGTGACACATGCGTGATATTGGACATTTTAGACCACCCTGCTTTATTTCATTGCTTATGCACTACAAACACATCTACAGATCACCTATTTGTAGTTTGCATTCAAAACTATAGGAAACAATTACAATATTGTCCCCTCATTTCCTCCTTTTCCCTTTGAAATGAAAAAAAAAAAGATATAAGAAACCAATTATCTACATAACTGGTATATCAAGTTTGAATTCCTAAAATTTAATTCTGTAATGACAAAGGTCATTGGACTTGTAACACTTCCAAGCTGCGCTGTGTTCACATTTAAAATATTTATTAAATCACACACACACACACACACACACACACACACAAAACGCACTTTTATATAGTTGTGAAGAATACAAATGAAAGGTCTACTAAAGGACAGCGGAGAGCTCTTTGATGATTGTCAGTAGGTTGTATCGTTTCTACAATGGTGATTTCTGTGTAAGCAGTGACCTAAACTGCATCTCAAAGAGAACAATGAAGAGAGGGGGAGGTAGGTGGCTATGGAGTGAGTGCAAAGGATAACACATGGTCAGCCTGTGTGGTATTTCAAAATATTAAAGTGTCTAGAGAAGGGGCTTCAGTACATTGAGTAGATTTTCTATAGAGAATGTATAGAGGGACCTGACCAAGAACTGCAAAACATGTTTATGTAGTTATTTGTATATTGTCTCCCACAACCAATTATGGGAGATTACAGGTAGTGAGCTGCTCCACAGTATGAACTGCTTTTTCCCTTTCTTTGTGTCCTAAGTGCTTAATACAGAGCCTGGAATAATAAATGCTTCCTAAATGACTGACTATATAATTGAAGAGAATGCACATGTGATATCATAGATTGAATGAGTGGATTCTTAAGATCAAGTGTATTTTTTTTAATTGTCAGATATGACAATTATAGCGCTGAACCAGTGATTGCATTGGTATCTATTGATGCAGATGGGCACCTGTTGTGCAACTTAGAGTTTTAGAAAGTTACTTGGGCCACTAAGAAATTATCTGACTTGCCCTAGGCAACAAAGCTAGTTTTTAGCCAGAGGTTGGAATTGGATCTACCTTATTGGATTACAAAACTGACTTCCTTTCCATTGTATCATATGGTCCATCATGCTAGTACTATTCATGATAAAGGGAACTTTTGTACCAATTAGTTGTAAATGGAGGTTGGTGGCGGAAAGTGGTCTGGACCTATGATTTCATCAGTATGGAGGATTTCTGATGTGGGAATTTCATTTCATGATACAGACTGATAATTGATCTTTAGTCTTAGAGAGTTGCCTGGGGTAGGGAATACTGAGAGGTCAAGTGGCTTTCCTATTGTCACAGGGCTATAATACATCAGATGGAGGACTTGAATCTAGAGCTCCTTGACTCTAAGACTGTTACAATGTTCTATCCACTATGCAATAATGTTTCTCTTTTGTCCACTAAAAATATCACAATTGTCACTGAAAATTCAGATAGTCACATTCCTATAGGTAAAGGACATGTCATCTCACAGAATGCTATGGCTCTTGTTATTATTTTGAAATATTGTTATTATCCTAACTTCATAATCTTCTTCATAATTTCTAAGAAAACTTCAATAAAATAAGACCACAATATTAGATCATAACATTCTAATAGTCTACTCATTGATACTGCAATTTCCTATTATCATTTTAAGGATGAGAAAAGAAAGCATAGTGTTTCTAAATTAGTAAGTACATGTCAAATAAAATTAGTATATACTTTTGGGTCACATATGCTCTTACTGAACTTATCTATAGGGGCTTATCTATATGGAACCTAATTCATTCCGTAATATCTAATTTAGAATGACTAACCATGAATTTTTAAAACAGGGCTGAAGCCATCCTTGAAAGTAATCATCTGTGATGAGGATATTTTTACATATAATTGCCCAGGAAACTAACAGATACTCTTAAGGAATCCATGAAGAATTTCTATCAGATTGTAATCTAACTTCTGGCTAGGTATTTTGAGACTTGGAGAACAGAATTCTTGAAAAGACACAGTGGGCAAGAGAAGTTTTCCAACTTATTGTCAGAGAAATAAAGCATTTGACATAACTTGACAGTGTAAGTGTAACCATTTATGTAACCATTTATGTTAGCAGAGTGTGCTGTCCTTTATTGTGAAGCATAACAACACATACAGAAAATAGTTCTGCTACTTTGGAGGAAGGAGAAGGGCATAGTTCATTTTAGAAATAGAAATTGCCTCAAAGATCATGCATTGCAATTTTCTTCTTTTACCAGAGGAAAAGGAAAACTAGAGAGGATAAGAAATTTACCCAAAGCTATAAAGCTGGTTATTCAATTATTCAGTACTAGAACAGAGATATTCAAACTCACAGGCAGGGGGTGTTGTGAGGCTCAAATGAAATAATTACTATAAAGCACTTTGCAAATTTGACAGTGTTATACAAATGCTAGTATCATTGTCGTTGTTAATTTGCCTCCTCTCTGGTGTTGGCTTCATTCCCTGGACCTTCTATTGCACTCCTGTGGAGCTCAAAGAAGTTTCATAAAGCTGTAGCAGGGTGTGTTCACAAATGTTTAATAAATGACTCTCTGGGATGGGGGGGAAGTATACTTACAGACTTTTAAATTTAATATACATTATTAACCCTTTATTAAACCAAGGCATTCAACGAAATAATCAATCAACCCTTGATTTGTAGGAATTTCAAATATTTGAGGTGTTTACATTTAATATTTAAAAACGAGCTCTTGTGAGCTGGTTAGAGTTGACTTCAGCAAAATCTTGCTAACAGGCTAGTGTGCTTTCCATTAAACTATGCTCTATGTTTAAAGCTAAAATAATGTGTATCTAGTCTCCCTCTCAAAACTAGGCTCCATGTCTCTGGTCAACTCCTCTCTCATGATATTTATGAAATTAGGCATGAAAATTAATATCATGAAAAAGTATTTGCATGAAAAAGCATTGAGTAAAATCTTGCTATGTCCCTGGAGCAGGATCTGGAGATGAGAATTCAAATAAACAAGGCAGCTCCTTGCTTTGAAAGAGCTGAGGTGGAGCTATGATCCCAGGCAAGATAAGTGAAAGCTCACCTATTAGAGCCTAGAATCTAAGAGCAGAGTTCAGGTTGCAGTAGGGGAAGAATGAGAAGGATGGCCAAAGCGCAGATTACATATTTTGAAAATGACTTTTAAGTGACATGGAAGACTGGTTTCAATCAAGATGTAGGAAGTTCACCCAGACTCCCAAGGATAGAATCAATGTTCCAAGAAGGTCTTCAAGGAGGCTAGTTTACCCATAAAGCCAACTCAGCGCAGAGAAGAGGAAGTAAAGAGGAATAAGCCACAGAGTTTCAAGGTCATAGAGGAGATTGGTTGACCAGAGGCACAGATGTCTACCCCAAGGCCTAACCTTGAGGTCATGATAATTCATGATAAATGAACTAATTGTAACCAAAAATAGAATCAATGAGGAGCCACTAAATTTAAAAGCATCAGCCTCAGGGGCTGGTAAATCCCATGTAGCTTTTAATATGTTGCTGAGAAAATCAGTGTTTGAGTAAAGTATTCTTGTCTACAGTGAGAAAACTCTTTAATGTTAATATTGGGAAGGCTTTATAGCCTCCCCCATTAGGTACATCTGTCTCTCTAAGAACAGTCAAGTAGAAACTAGGCACTTTCAAATATATCCTCAATCTCATCAGTTTGGAACTTGACAATATACTGTCTGAGAATAGCTTAGGTCCAGGAGAGACTGAATGAAAATCAAAATAGATGGCAGAGTAGGTAGAATACTGAACTTGGAGTCAGAAAGATGGGGTTTGATTCTTGTCTTGAATACTTCTCAGCTTGGTCAAATTACTTTATCTTTCTGAGACTTAACATGCTCATCTGTAAAATGGAACATCTGTCTCAGAGGGTTATTGTAAGAATTAAATAAAATAAAGTACGTATAGAATTGTACAAACCTTAAAGTCTAACATCCCTATACTCTTCTCTTCTGTGCATCTTAGTCTTTTTATTGATTCTTTACAAAAGGAATAATACTGTATACATTGAACCATGCCTATTTGTCTGTATGTGTTGGTGGCAGACTTCATTATGATGATCACAGTCAGGCCATAAGACTAGAGCCCAGTAAAAGGGAGCCATTATGAAGGAAATTGATTTTTTCTGTGGTTAGGGCCCAAAGCTATTCAAATTGGGTAAATTCACCCTAACTAGGCCCTTACACTAATGAGAGAGAAACCAAGAAAAACCCAGAGTTGAGGAATAGAAGACATCTATCAGCTAGGAACCATAGAGAATGCTGCATCATTATTTTTCTGTTATTTTCTATGAATTGATGCAAGAGCAAAACTGCCAGGCTGAATATAAGACTTCCTTCTATCTGATCTTTTTGGTAAAGGATTTTAAGTTAGTAGCTAGCATCAACAGGTAAATACACATTAATACTTCAATGTATGTGATTTCATCAATGCGAGTCCATAGAGATCACAACTTCTCCAAGCCTTCTGATCTTGTTTAATTTTTGTTCATGTAATTTTGCTGATCTTCCAGAGAGCAACTATCCAGCATGCTGCAGGCATTTTTGTAGTCTTTTAAATTATTTTTTAAAGAATAAATGTAACAGAATTTTTTTTTTCTCAAGATTTTTTTAAGTTGGCAAGTTGTTGAAAATCATGGAAATAAATGTCATGATCTCAAAATGTTATTTTTCATTGTTAAAAATGTATAAGTTTGCTTTGTGTAATTATTTTCATCTTCCCAATTATTGCAGACTTGTTTGCTTAAAATGTTGAATTGTAAAGATCTTCCTGGTGCCTTCAGATTGTTTCATGGCCATTTTTCATCTTGCTAAGTACCCCTAGTGCCTTTCTAACAAAAGAAATGCTACTTCTAGGTTGATGTTCTAACATGTTTTACCTACAGAAAACCAAAGGACTCTCTCTAAACATCACCACCTTTTGTGTTATTCAATTTGGCAGTCTTGTGAGTTGTTACAGCTCTAGTTGTTACTCACCTGGATTCTCAATATTTTTTGCCAAGCAGGCAAAGCCCTACTCATCCAGATTTTTAAAAATATCACTGTCTTCCTGTACTGTACAAATAACCAACATAGACTATGCTACATTTCCCAAATACATCTCGTAATTCCTCAGAATCATTACTTTTTCATATTGTTTTTTATTCCTATACCATACTTTTCAGTCCCCTTCCTGTATCTGTTGAGTTCCTTCCTAAACATTCAAGAATACCTCATCTGTTTTCTCCCCCAATAAGATTTTCCCAGTCATCTTTTATCCTTCACCCTTAAAAGTCTTACATAGTACTATGTTTTGTAACTCTCTATGACATTTTTATGTATTATTATAGATTATAGATCCAAAAATGGGTCTTATGTCCTGAACAGACTGTCAGGCAAATAACTGTGTCTTATCTAATTTTTTCATCTGCTACTTGCCTTGCACACAGTTATGTCCACTTAATAAATGCAAATTGGATCAAAGTTACTAGACTTTTGAGGACCTAACATGGAGGAAAAATATATCTTTTTTTGTCTACAAAATTGTGATATACTAGAAAGAAGATAATAATGGCTGTTGGAGTTAGCCATTCCATAAATTTTCCTCATTCTTTGCTGACAAGTTCTTCCTAGCAGAACTTAATAAGACTATGAAAAATCAGACTAATATGCTAACAATGTTCCTTTTATAAGCACAGGAATTGATCAAGAGCTTCCTTTTTGGGACTCTCTCTCAACTAGAAATACATTCGATGTGTAGATCTAGTTACTAAATAAAGGAAACCAAAATGGACAATTTCACTACAGGGTAATTGAAAATGAAGCTGATTTTACAAAACTGACAAAGGTTCTGTTTGTTATGGGTATGGGACAATATATGGTTCTTGAGAAGTTTTTAACTTGAGATTTACCTGGGGTCCATATAATAGACAGATTCCTAGAGATTCATGAATATTTTTAATATATTGATGACTTTATTTCCACATATTGGTTTCCTTTGCTTTAGCCTTTAATTTTATTTGTGCATTTAAAAATATTCTTCTGAGATGAGATACTTAGTCTATCCCAGACTGCAACAAGAGTCAATAACACACAGAAAATAGAAGAATTTCTGTCCTAAAAGAAGACCTATCCAAAAGCCAAGGAAGTGGAGTGAAAAGATTGGTCTAAGAGTTATACCATAAGTACTTGATATCTGAATGTAACCCATTTTTTTCATGACCACAGTGTTGCCATAGAAACTTAGGTAACACATAGTTATACTTTATTTTTAAGACTTCATTCAAAGTCAATTTAGAACACTTTGAGACATACAAGGGCAGGGGCCATGTCCTATTTAAATTATTCATGTCTCTCAGAATATAATCTGTGGTTTTATACATGGTGTGGACTGAGCAAATATGTTAATAATTTTATGATTTTTTTCATTTTTACAAAAGGCTTCAAAAATTCCTCCACAAAAGTTCTACTCCTATATTTTATGATGTTGTGGCAGTTACTCTGGGTTATGAAATGCTTTGGTAGCAAGCTTCAAGCACTGACAGATGCATTTTGTTGGATGGACTTTGGCTACAGAGCCTGGTATTCTAATAATTCAATGGCTATCATTCAAAAAGCAGTCTAGCTAAATTTGGAGACATTCCTCACCCACTTGGCTAAAGATTAATGTATTTTTCAGCCATGATAATTCAAAAAGTGTATCTATCAAGACACAGAGGTATTGCATTAGTGGTTGTACCGCCCATCACTATGAAATTCCAGATCCTTGAAGTATTGATGTATTAGCCAATTGCTAAATGCAATTTTTACAGAAGTGTGACCAATGATGTGCCAAAGACTAATGATTAAAAAGTCAAGTGAAGTAGTCAAAGAAGGAAAGAATATCAGATGAAAGTCAAGCAATCCCTTATCCCTGAAGTCCATACTGTTCCACAGTCAGGAAATGTATAGTCAGAAAAATGTGCTCTAATATTAATATGTTTTTGTCCTCCATCTGCAATTTCATCAGTATTGACAAAATGCTGTTGAGGAAACTCCCTCTATCAATGACATTAGACTTCTGTTTAGAAAGTTAGAGTCTTAGGGTGATGCTTAGGACATTAAGAGTTGAAGCAATTTTCCTAAGGTCACATAACAAGTATGCATCACAGGAAACACTGGAAACTATTTCTGGGGGACTCCAAGACCAGTACTGTAATTACTCTTAAGCTTTTTCTAAATAATATCTTAAACCAAATATCATTAGCTATATGGTCTGTTGAATAAAAGAAATATAATTCCACAAATAAATATGTTATTTTTGACTTTTTCAATTTTTTTATTATTCCCTTTGATTTGAAAAGTAAAAAAAAAAGCACAATATATTTTGTCTTTTACATTTGTCAAAAGAACTAAGTTATCAAAGAATTTATGGTGGTAAAAGATTGAATAATGATTTTTTTTTCCAGTCAGCAAATTTTGTGGTTGTTTATCCATTCAGTCATATCCAACTCTATGTGATCCTAAGGAATTTGACCATGGGGTTTTCTTGGCAAAGATAATGTAGTAGTTTGACATTTCCTTCTCCAGTAAACAAATAAATGTAATTAAATATAGGGAAGAGATCTTCAATCATCTAGCTATCAGTTCTGTCATTAATATGCTTATGGAGGAAAAATTGTGTTGGAGCAGAAAGAACACTGAATGGAAAAAACACTGTATTAGAGTTAAACGATCTGTATTTTAATCTGACCCTGGTCTTAAATTTCTTTGTGACTTTGAACAATTCACATGCCTTCTTGAGGTCTCAGTTTCCTAATCTCTGAGAAAGAAACTTCAAGTTGGAAGGGACCTGAGAGGCGATCTAGATCAACTCACACCTGATATAATGCCTTCTACAACATCCCTGAAAAGCAATCATAGAGTCCTGTGATCTCCAAATGTGTTTGGTTGCATACTTCTATTTTTTTTAAACAAGCCTGTCCAGAAGGAGAAATAAAATATAGCAAACTATTTATGAACACAATAAAGCAGATGGTCTCCTCCACTGCTGTAAGAACTATTTGTTTTACTCAGATGGGAAAAAAAATATTCCTGCAATTTTGTCTAAATTGCTCATACTGCTGTCTTAGACAAAATAGACTTTAATGATTATAAAAATGTTTGATCTGTCAGTTTGTCAATAATCATATATTGACCACAATGTACCAGCCACTATGTTAAGTGCTAGAGATAAAAAGAAAAGTAAGAAATAATCCCAGTCCTAAAGGAGTTCATAGTCTAATGGTGGATACAATATGAAAACTAACATGTGTAAACAGGCTGCCTACAGGATAAATAGAAAATAATCAAGAGAGGGAAGGTGCTAGAATCATGGGAGATTGGGAAAGGTTTCCTGTAGCAAAGGGGATTTTATTTCATTTTATTTTCACAAGCTTCAACCTATGCTTATTTTTTTTTAACTAGGGCAACCAGAAGTCATGTTACAAAAAAATAAAACATATTAAATCAAGCAGAATAGATATCTAATTGTCACATAGAAGTGCTCTCACTCATAGTTCATGTGCCATCAGTGGAAGAGGTGACAAACATAGAGAGGAGTAGAGAACCCACATGCCAAGGGAACATACATGAGGTATACACAGGAAATCTGTATGGTGAAAGAACATACGAGGTCAGAAAAATTCATGCCTCCAATGCTGCCTCTAGTTGGGGCATTGAGCTGATCTCTGCTAGGCATCTCTACAGAGGCTCCAGGGTTCTCTGGCTGCTCTCTACTGTTCTTGAGCTAAGATTCAGCTTGTTTCCTGAGATACTTTTATAGCTGTTAGGGTCTAAATTCTGAATTACTCTTCACTTAGACATTTCAGTTCTTTGAAACCCCAAGTAACCACATCCAGTTCTAGTTCTTTCAATCCCAAATCCTATTTCATTGATGCATTCCAAATGTCTCTTAACTCCTCTTTCCCTTGTTGAGGATATCCTTTCCAATGTAATAATACCCTAGCTTCTGGTCCACTTGTAGCACCTAAGAGCTCCAAATATCTTGAATTCATAAAATCATCTTCATATCTTCACATGTCTATCTTGAGATGGATCTTAAATCACCTACAGAAGTCAGGATGTTTCCAGAGGCAAGGTCCAAGGTTCCAGAGAAGCAGGAGATGGGAATGAAGGCTTGAGTAGAGGCAGCATGTTTTAGGACCCAGAAGAGGGAATTTTTCTGGTACCTGAAGGAGGCTAGGGAAACCAGGAAGTGGAGATGATAACTTGATGTCCTCTTCTTTCTTGCTCTTGAATAGAGGACATTTTTTCTCATTCTGATAACAAACCCAATAGTTGCATGACTTGTATTTCCCCAGAACTGCATCCCCCTGTGCTTTTTTCCTTTGATTATTGCCCATTTCCTGTTCTCTGTTTTTTTTTCTTTTTTAACTTTTATTTATTTTAGTTTACATCATTCATCTCCATGAGATCCCGAGTCACTAACCTTCTCCCCATCCCCCCCCACCACCCAAAAACAGCCATCTCACTGTACAACCCCTCCCCCAATCCACTCCCTCCCATGTTCCCTCCCATGACCTCCCCTCCCCGACCCTCCGGCAGGGCAGGAGGGACCTCCCCACCACAGCGCTCATGCATCCCAAGTCTCAGCTGGATGTAGTCAATATTATCAATAATAGTAATTGTATATATATTTTTTCAACACCTGATCATAGAATCCTAAACTCTAGACTCCCTTTCCTCCTCTCCCACCACCCATCCCCACTGGAAGGACAAGGTGCTGGGCAAGGGAAAGATGGGGGGAAAACCTGCAACTCAAAATCTCATGGAAATGAACAATGCAAACAAGAAAGCAAATAAATCAATTTTTAAAAAAATTGAATGACAGGTCTCAAACCATTCCAAATCTAGTGGTATTATGTAAATATGAACTATTTGGAAGATGCTGTTTAGAACCTATGATTTCATCATTATAGGGAAAGCCTGTAAAGTCATTAAACATTTATGAAGCCCCTATTATATACCAGGTACTGTGTTAAACTCTGGGGATAAAAAAGAGGCAAAAAGACAACCCTGCCCTCAAGGAGCTTACAATCTAATGAAAGAAACAACGTGCAAGCATATATACAAACAATATGTATACACACGCATATATATATGATAAATAGGGAATAATTAATAGAGGGATGGCACTAGAATTAAGAGAGATTGGGAAAGGTTTTCTTTGGAAAGGATTTTAGTTGGAACTTAGAGGAAGCCAGGAGGCAATGAAGAGAGAGAATATTCCAGTCTTGGGGTGTCCATTTCCTCTTCTCTTCCCTGTCCTGTGTAAAGCATAGCTTATGCAACAAAATGCTGCTCATTGGCTGTGTAATTTTCTAAGTGGACCTAAAAGTTATAAAAACTAAATCTGTGTCCTAAAGAACTAAAGCTGTTACTATCAAGCAGGTTTCCTGAGCTTTTGCATTAATCCCTCCTCTCCCTCTTCCCCAAGTGTGGTTACTCAAATTATTTGTCTCCACAGTTAGCATACCCAGCTGTCAGGCAAGATTCTTCCTAGGCTTTTGTAATGCTATGCAAGAGCACCTTCCCAAAAGCATTCTACTGTGAACAGCTTTTAAGGTTCTGATTACACAGTATAGTGAACATTCCATTTATTCCATAAGAAGTCAAGGCAAACTTTCTCAGAACATCAAGGTACAGTATAATATTCACAACATTACATCTTATCACAGAAAATCAGAATATAGTGTTCACAACAGCTTAACATTAGGATGGCCACATAGTTTTCACCAAAGTGGCCACAGTATTTAAAACAAAGAACAAAAGAATAATCATCTGGTTTCCCTAAAGGGGAAACCCTCCTTATTTAATCATTCAATCATTTCACAACACAAGTGAGTCTTCCACTCATGGGGCAATCAAAAGTTAACTTAATCAGTCACTTATCCAAATTCTCAATTACTAAGTATCATTAATCACTAAATATAATCTTTAGAAAATTACACAAATCTTCCACCCTTCAGTGTCTAGTAAATTTCAATTTCATCACATGTTCAATATCCAAGGAGAGGCTTTTTCTTTATCTTGACTTGGGGTGGTCTCTCAGATTCCCTGGATCCCCTTCCATGGTCCCAGCTCCTACCTGAATCCACCAGACATTCACCTGGATTCAGAAGCATATAGCTCCCATGTTCTTGTCTAGTCCTCTGGGCCTTTCTTGCTACACACTGAAGTTCACAGGTGCCAGCACATCTCAAAACCTTCACAAATCCTGTTGCTGGGAACTCAAGGATCAACCAAGCCACAAACAAACCAGACCTTATACTTGTCATGCTTCTTCAGTCTTCTAGCAGTTCAGCTGGCTCTAGGACCAAGAGGAAATCTCAGCCTTCCAGGAGGCAGCAGCCACTTCGGCCATCCAGAAAACTCCAGTCTTCATCAGATCTCTCAGCAGAACATCTTCTTTCACCAGGAGTAAAAATTCCTGATTCTGACTGTCCCTCTCTCAAGTTCTTCTTAAACACACACACACACACACACACACACACACACACACACACACACACACACACACATTGGCTTCCTGTCTCAGCCAACCCCTTCCTGTTATGTCAGCAACAGGAGACCGAGTTCATACCTTCTGTTTTTTTTAACAGATATACTTAGCCCTTAGTTACTAAGGGCTACATTAATTACCGTTAGAGCTCTTCTGGAACCCAACCTAAGAAAGTTCCCTACATCCTCCCATGTGTATATATCTACTTATTTTAAAATATATACATGAACTGCTGTCCTAATAATTATGTATATTGTCACACTCATACAAAAAGAAAAATAAAAAAGGACAAGATAAAAGTAAAATAACATTTTATCCCGTAATTAATGGGGAGTCACTAGAATTTATAGCATAGGAATGATGTGGTCAGGCCTGTGCTTTAAGGAAATTACTTTAGCAGCCATGTGGAGGATGAATTGCATAAAACAACATTTTGAGTCAGAGTGATCATTTCAGAATAAATTACAAAAATCTGTCAAGAGGTGAGGATGGCCTGAACAAGGATGGTGGTTGTGTGAGAAGAATAAGTGAGAAAAGATGAGAGAGATGAGAGGATTCAAACAACAAGATTTGTCAACTGATTGGATATATGGGATAAGAGAGAATGACGAGTCACGGATGATGCTGAGATTGTGCACTCTGCACAAAAATATGGAAGTCTAGAATTGGAGTGTGTCGAGGGGATGGAAGGAAACTATGTATTGGGATTTGCTATGTAGATTGCAACAAATCAGTATATATTCATCTTATTGGAGTCGCACTCCTGCCCAAAATGCAAAGGGGTTAGGAAGGGTCTTACCCCATCAGTCACTGTCCCAGAGTCCAGACTCTGCTCTCTGAGGAGGCCTGCTATAGCCTTGACATGACTGTGTGTGTCCTGGGGCTTGGGGGAGAGAAGATAGGATTTTCAAATAGCACCTTTGCAGCTGCTACTGTGGCTGGCATGCAGTTGTAGGTTACAACTTCCCAGAGGAGCTGACGCAGCCTTCAGAAGCCAGGATGTTGGGAGTTTGTACAATGGGAGGGAGAATGGGGAAACATGGAGGTATGAAATTAGGTGTGGTTGGATTGGAGATCTGCCTTACAATTGCTTTTGGTTCAGAGGGTGGGAAGATAGGTTTCTGCCCAGTTGATCACTTTTTTCTTGGGACTAAACTGTGGACCCTTTGGGATTAGGGCATTGTCTCTGGAGGGCCCTAGACTCCATTTTGGAGATCTTTGTTCTAGTCCTGATTGAAATTTTCTAGGGAGGAACAAGTCACTATATTTGTAGAAGGAGAAGGTTAGACTAGATGACCTTCTAAGATCTTTTACAATTCTAAATATGTGATCTTGTGATATCATGAGATAAACTGTGCCACTTCAGAATAAATCTCATGGTTATAATACAAAAAATAATAGCTGGCATTTATATAGCACTTTAAGGTTTACAAAGTACTTTATAGATATCTCACTTTATTTTTACAACAACCTGGGAAATAGTAACTAATATTACTCCCATTTTACAGATAAGGAAACTGAGGCTAAGTGGTTAAGTGACATTAAAGGTCACATAGTTATTAAGTATATGAGGAAGGATTTGAACACCGGTCTTCCTGACTCCATAGCAATTAGGTGGTGCAGTGAATTGAGTGCCAGGCCAAGAGGAAAAGTCATCTTTCTGAATTCAAAAATGGTCTCAGACACTTAATAACTATGTGTCCCTGGCAAGTCACTTAACCCTGTTGCTTCAGTTCCTCATCTGAAAAAATGAGCTGGAGAAGGAAATGACAAATCATTTCTGTATCTTTGCAAAGAAAACCCCAAATGGGGTAGTGAAAAGTCAGACATGACTAAAAATGACTAACCAACAACTTCCTGATTCCATATCCTTCTCTCTAGCCACCGTGTCATACTAGGCACTGGCTGCTAAACTGTTAGGGAATACTTCCTTATGTTGAATCATCAAATACTTGAAGACAGATATTATTTTTACTATTAAGTGCTTTTTTCTTCTTCCACTTAACCATTCCCAGATGCTTCATCAATCCTATTATGTCTTGAGATTCCCCATGATCCTGCTCTGAGATGTTCTCCATCTAACTAAAGACTAGATAATCTCTAAGGTCCTCTCTGGTCCTAAAATCAGTGCATGACATGAAAACATTTTCAAACATGAAAAAATCAGTAAATATGTCTGACTACGGGATGCCCTATCCCATTTGCAGATAGAACAGAATATTTGAAATTTGTACCATCTCAGAAATCTGGTACATAAATGTCAATCATATGATAATATTGGGTCAGTGCAAGGTTTTAGAAGTTTGAATGCTCCTTAAATATCAGCACAAGAGAGTGTGTGATAGATATTGTCCATATGGATATGGACTATGTCTTATGCATCTTTTTATCCCCTATAATTCCTTGCATGCCCTGGGACACGTGTTATTAAATAAATATGGAGATGTTCAAGCAGGGATTCTGAGATGATATAGGAATGTGATAGATTGGGTTCATTCGTTTGCCATGGAGTTGCCTGAAGAAGCATTGGATTTGAATCATGGGGGTACCAAGTCAAGAATAACCATAAAGGCATAGAAAATAACTTTTATTAAAGGTAATAAAGATGCAACATTAAATGGAATAGAAGCCAAAAGATGACCTGGGAAACATGCCTGTACGGTAGGGACTCTTTGATAGTGACCTATAACTTGAGATAGAGGGTTCAAAGAGCACAATCAGGGTTTTATTTTTCATTTGTTTCAGTGCATTTGCTCCTACTGTAACCCTATTTGGAGTTTTCTTGGTAAAGATGCTGGACTAGTTAGCTATTTCCTTCTCTAGCTCATTTCACAGATAATTAAACTGAGGCAACAGGATTAAATGACTTACCCATGGTCATAAAGCTAGTAAGCATCTGAGGCTGCATTTGAACTCAGGTCTTCCTGGCTGTAGGCATGGTGCTTTATCTACTATGCCACCTAGTTACCCATATAATCAAGGTAGCTCCTTTAATCAAGATAGTTATTTTTAGAGACAGCAGTGGTTAGTATATATAAATGGGTTGCTGGCAGTTAATAAATCATCTGACTGACCAGATTTCAAATACTGGTCACTATATGGCTTGAGGAAGAGTTAATAATTCCATTGCCTGTGGACAGAGGTCACTATTATAGATGGAAACTGGAAGAGAGACCCTTTTCTTTACTCTATCTTTCCCTATAAAATATTTTTTTTTAAATATTCTCTACCTTCTCCATCTATCTCTATCTCTGGAACAAAAATGGCTCCACTGGTTTCCATTTTTTTTAAGAGATGCCTATGGAATTTTCATATACAAAGTATTTTCAAGTACAAACAATGGAAGAATTTTTTTTTTTTTAACAAAAGGGAGAATTTTTCATTGACCTGATGTTTTAAAGCCAGATGAGTCTACAGTCTGCAAAAAATACAGTTGTTTTTAATGAGATATAAGGTGATTTTGCATAAGTGTCCAATCAGAGTTCTGTATTGTGTCTCTTCAGGCATGGTAAGAATCTTTCCCTATCCTAGTAGCTAGGGATACGGAAAGGATCAACAAGAAGGATAACTTGGGGAGAGGAAGTTCTCCCCAAAAGTCAGCATTTCTTTGTCTCAATTCCATCCCTGCAGTTACTTTTTTTAATTCTTTTTTTCAATTTTTTTTTATTAAATTTATTTATTTATTTACTTTTAGTTTACAAGATTCAGTTACACAGTCCCTCGAGTTTCAAATTTTCTCTCCTCCCTCCTTCCCCAATTCCCCCCCCACCCGCCCCAGTGGCTTTCAATCAAGTATAGAATCTGCTAATACTTTCACACTGGACATTAGTCTGGTTGAATAGAGGGGTTGTAACCGAAGGAGTGAACAATGGGAAAGAGGAAATAAAACCAAAAATGGAAAAGAAACAGAGTATGTAGTTTTCCTCAGTCTCCATTTAAACTCTCTTCTTTCTAGATCTTTCTCTGAATGGAGAAATCTCCTTCTACCCTGAGTCTTTTAGAGTTGTCCTGTAACCTTGCGTTGCTGAGAAGACTCCAGTTTATCAAAATTGGTCATCACATATATGTTATGTCTGTAATTGTGTACAAATTTCTCCTGGTTCTGCTCTTCTCACTAACATTAGTTTGTATAAGCCTCTCCAGGTAAATATGAGGTCCATCTGGTTCTCATTTCTTACAGCACAATAGTATTCTATTCCATTCATATACCACAACTTGCTTAGCCATTCCCTGTTTGATGGGCATCCCCTTAATTTCCAATTTTTTGCCACCACCATAAATATTTTTGTACATATAGGTCTTCCTCCCACTTCTATGATCTCTTTGATATTACTGAGTCAAAGGGTATGCAATTATTTCTAGTTCCAGATTGTTCTCCAGAATGGTTGAATCAGTTCACAACTCCATCAACAATGCATTAGTGTTCCAATTTTTTCACATCCTCTCCAGAATTTATCATTTTCCTGTTTTGTCATCTTAGCCAATCTGACTGGGATAAGTGTTACCTCAAAGTTGTTTTGATTTGCATTTCTTGAATCAATAGTGTTTTAGAGCATTTTTTCTTATGCTTATAGATATCTTTAATTTCTACCTCTGAAAACTGCCTGTTCATCTCCTTTGACCATTTATCAATTGGGGAGTGACTTGTAATCTTAAAGATTTAGCTCAATTCCCTGTATATTTTAGAAATGAGGCCTTTGTCAGAGATACTGATTGTAAAATTTCTTTCCCAATTATCTACTTCCCTCTTAATCTTGGTTACATTGACTTTGTTTTTACAGAAACTTTTCAATGTAATGTTATCAAGATTATCCATTTCCTGAAGTTACTTTTTAGAGTGAAAAGCAGCAAAGATCGAAAAATATCTACTCAGTACTCAGGACACTCTAAGAGACTTACTGCAAAAATCTTGACAATTATCTGTTACCTGCAATATTTTCTGTGAAGATAGGAGCATGAAATCTCTACCCTATCCCACTAATCATGTTTTACCCTGGATATGATTTCAAAGATCCTGGTCCTCTGAAGAAAGGGGATTTTTTACTTTAAATATTCTTCCCTTATTCTTTTCATCTACTCATTCTTTAACTCTCATGGAGACATTCTCTTTTATTGTTGTTCAGTTATGTCCTACTCTTCATGACCTCATGGACCATACATAGCACACCAAGACCTTATACTCTCCACTCTCTCTCAAAGTCTGTCCTAGTTCATGTTTATTCATTGTTTCTATGATACTATTTATTCATCTCATCCTCTTTTTTTTTGTCTTCAATCTTTCCTTTTGTCTTCAGTCTTTCCCTATATCAAGATCTTTTCCAAAGAGTTCCATCTTCTCATTATGTAGCCAAAGTATTTAAGCTTCAGCTTTAATATTTGATGTTCCAGGGAATACCCTGAATTAATTTCTTTAAGGAATGACTGTTTTGATTTCCTTGCTGTCTCTACCTACTTTCTATGTATAATTTTGTTGATACCTCCAAGCCAACATATCTTCCTGCCACTTCTCCATGGAACCACTGCTCATTTAAATGATAAAGAACAATAAATAGACCCCATCCTAGGCTGTTTGCAATGACTGGCCTTCAGTTTTCCTAATCTTAACTCCAGATGTTCCAGAAGTATTGTTGACAACTTCACAGGTAACTGTCTACCCACAACCTCTGCCTGGCACAAACTTTTATTCAAAATGAAGCACTAAGTAAGTAAAATCCATTCCAAACCCCCCATACGAAGATGCAATGACAAAAATTAAACAACTCCTCCATCCATGCTTACCTTCTAACAGCAGAGATTCCATGAGCAGATAAAAATATATGTACAGTATTCTGAGAAAGACTTCTTCCTATTGGAACTCACTTAAGCTGAGCTTTGAAGGAAATGTGATATTCTAAGAGGCAAAGGTAAGGAAGGAAGTGAGTTGCAGGTATAAGAAATAGCCAGTGCAAAGACACTGAGGTAGAAGATGAATGACCCATTAGATTATATGAAGGGGAGTGATGTATGATCAGGTTGGAAATATAGGCTGTAGACATGTTATGATGGCCTTTAAGTGCAAACCAGAGTTCCTATTTGATTCCACAATTTTTCAAGAGAGAGCAGCTAGAGTTTATTAAGCAGCCTGAAGCATATGGACAGATCTATGCTTTAGAAATATGACTTTGACCATTGTGTGGAGAAAGTATTGATGAGAGGAGAAACATAAGATGTAGGGACCAATTAAGAACATTTTTCCAATAGTATTTTGTTTTTAATTGTTTCCCTCATGCCCAACTCATTGCGACCCCACCTGGGGTTTTCTTGGCAACTGCACTAGCTTGCCATTTCTTTCTCCAGTTCATTATAGAGATAAGGACCTGAGGTAAAGAGGGTAAAGTGATTTTCCCAAGTTCACACAGCTAGTAATGGCCTGAGGCTGGATTTGAACTCAGGTCTTCCTGACTACAGGCCTGGTGCTCTATACACTGTGCCATCTCCTTGCCCTTCCAGTATTATATGGTAAAAGTAAAGGACTCAACTAGGATGGTGACTATGAGAGGAGAAAAGGGGCATGATAGTGAGACATGGTGGAAGCAGAATAATAAGACTTGGCAAATGATTGAATAAATGAAATGAAGAAAAGTGAGGAGTCAATGATGAATCCAATATTGTAGATCTGAATGACTGAAGGGATGGTGGTACCCTCAAAATAAAAATAAGATAGTTTAGAGGGAGAACTGGTTTCACGGAAAATACGTTTATTATTATGGACATGTTGAAGTTGAGATGACTGTCAAACACTTAGAGCTCACAAATTCTAATAGTCATTATGTGGGAACAGAGATTAGGAGATACACTGGAAGCACTCTTTGTCATTCAAGAACTTGAATTATAGAGGATCAGAGAACTTCATTGACTTCCTACTGCCTAGTGAATTAAGTTCAAACTCCTTTTCCCATCATTAGAGACCCTTCACATTAGGGTACCACTTTATCATTATGGGGTCATTTTCTGCTTCCTGAGCACTCTTACAGTCTCTCACCTCTGTGTCACTACTGTTTTCTGATACTTTCTTTACCTGTTGAATTCCTATGTATTCCTTAAAGTCCAACTGAAATACCACCTCCTTCAGGAAGTTTTCCTTGATCCCTCACACTGGATCCTTCAAATCTTTTCTCTAAGACTTCACACAAACATTTTGTTTTGCAGTTTTCTAATAAACTTGGCCTATACATTCTTTTAAATAGACATTTTTATGCTCTATGCTCTACAAAATCATAAGTTCCCTGAAGGTAGGGAGTATATCCTATTAACCTTACATTTTCTCTAGGGACAGCAAAGTGCTTTGAATGCAATAGATATTTCACAAATACTTCATCTGATAAATGACAATGAATAAATGATAATTCTGGGTCACTTCCATGTCAGATCAAACACTGATATAGGACTTTAGTGGAAGAATCCAATATACAGTAAATGGAACAAATAATAATGTTATGGGAAGCTTTTATATGTTTATCTTGAACACCACTGCCACAGTTTTTTGAATCACATATATTCACTTGAAAAATGTCTTTAAAAAGAGATAAACCACTGTCAAACATTTTTCACACACACGATCCAGTCATATCACTTACTTCTTGTTCAAATCTTTTGAGGTTCACATTGATTTGCCTTTTTCTATTCTCTGGAAAAGTGATTCTGTGATTGGAATTGTAAGATTTCCTACTTGCTACAGAAAATAGGAGGAGAACACAAGTGTGAGCATCATTAATAATGGCCTTCACAATGACTGCCTTTGTAGGAGAGAGAATTGATGTCATATTTGGCAGCAGCACAGTTCACACTATTCTGCAACATCGCAACATATCCTGGTACAGACTTAATAGGGTTTCCCCTTTCTAAATTGGACACAACACTTATAAGGTATTTATGCCCAAGCCATGTTTTTCTTCCTAACAGGAAATGAAAAAAAGAATGTTCTTGATATTTTCATAGTTTTTTACCTTTTTTAAAAAAAGGTGTGGAGCTTTATGGATCCAAAATCATTTAGAATACATTCCCAGATGTGTTGTACATTCAGTTAAATTAAACTGTGGATTTCTAGAAATTGATAAGATTATAAAAAATTATGCTTCTGCAACATGTTTACTCTGTAGTTCATGCAGCATGTAACTTAAGGGGATATAGTCCCAAGTCTTGATGTAAGCCCTGCTTTTGAATAGCAACAACAATAATGACAGCTACAAAATCCTGAACAATCCCACCTTTTCCAGTATTTCAAATTGGATGAATATTTTAAATTTTCTTTTGTCAATTTGAAATTAAGTGGGTTTGATAGGATGGATAGGCTGCAAATGTTTGGAATAGCAAGGCTGCTTTATAGAATGCACTAGCAGTTCCTGTGACTGAGAGAGAGTTTACACTATCCATTTTAAGCTATAGTTTGTGTATTTTTGTGCAAATATTTTTCACAATGTCTTTTCTTTCCTGATCACGGGGATCTCCAGTTTTACTTGGAGGACACTAAGTATATCCTTCCAATCAATGTGAAATTATGCAAGATAGGGAGTACTGGTTAAGTAACCATGTCTACCTGCTAAGAAAATGCATTTAAAAAATGAATATTCAATACCTTTGGTTTTTATGTATCCCTTTCATCATCTGGTTGAATAGTTACCCAAATACAAATTTTAAAAAACGCTATCACTTTCCTGCAGTGAGGCTAACATGGTGGCATTTCACTTGTTTTGCCTCTGAAAGAACCTTCCTCAGCTCTGATCGTTATAATCTGACTCATGTTACCCAGGAAACCAGAGAACCTCTTGCCTTGAATCAGTACAATGTTTTCTCATTTCTTATATATTCGATCTTCAATGGTCTGTTTTGTTTGTATTCTGTTAAATCTAGTCAACAACTTCCTTACTTTTATATTTAAGGTTGAGCTCATGGACAGTTTTGAGCACATTTTCTTTATTTTAAAATATATTGGCTAGTTGTCTTTATTTCATAAATTAAACCATTCATTCCCTCTTTCCCTTCCTTCCCCCACCCTCAACACAAATTTGACTTACTAGGGCAGGTTTGCTCTCTTAGGCGTGAGATGGGTTTTCACCCTTCAGTGTGACACACTAACATAGAAATGTTAAGATTTCGCAGGTCAACATAGAGGTGATGCTAACTGGAAAGCTTTTAGCAGATTCATTGGGCTCTGAAAAAATCATCATGCTGTGATGTCACACAGGGTCTCAGTGTTAATTCCCCCAGAGACATTTTCTGAAAGGCAATTCCTCATGCCCTACTTTCTTCATTTTTTGTGGCCTGCTCTTATCAATTACCACTTCCCCTAATTCCACATGGGTCACATTTCATCCAGATTCCCTGCAGAGCATCTATCCCATTGGCAGGGCTCCAAACACTGAAGCTTACTCTTTTTTTGGGTGGGTAGGTGGATAGAGATCTCTTGGTGAGGAAATTACATTCACCAATACAGAGTTGCCTCACGGTACTGAGAAAGAAAGTGGCTTACACAGCAATCCACATCCAGGATGTGTTAGAGTCAAGACTGAAATTCAAATCTTTCTGATTTTGAAGTTAGTTTTCTATCCATTGAAGCTTATTGCCTCTCACATTATACATAGTAGGTGATTAATATTTGTTGTGTTAAATTTTTTTAAAAATGAATAGAACTATGTAGATTTCTATCTCTCCCCTTTCTATCTCTTAAGCAAACATAGAAACAATGCATGTATGTGTGGGCAGATAGATAGATAGATAAATAGATGTTTTCATATTACCTTTTTAACCCTTTACTAGAAATAGGGATAAAAGTTTGGAATTTGAAGACTCATGTTAAAAGTATGCCTCTGGCACTTACTAGCTATTTGATCCTAAGAAGGTCCTTTCACCCCGTTTTGCCTCAGTCAGTTACCTAATTATTGACTTAACAACTACTACCTAGTGTGGCTGCTATATTCTTTGTGGAAAGAGTTCACATACCAGGAGTTGGCAGCCAATTCTCGCAATTATAGGAAGACTCAACCATCATTTCAAATAGTTTAAAAAGGAAGAAAATCCAGTTCCAAGAAAAATTTTAAATTTTATATATCTCTAGTGTTTATTGAAGTGCAATAGAATCAGAGAGGAAATTAACAACTGAAGTAAAATTTCAATGTTCATGCATATTATTTCCATGTAACATATGCATCACACACTCTTTTTTTTTTTTTTTTTACAGCAAGGTGTCTTCTATCCATGCATCAATGTCATTCAAGACTCTTTAGAAAATTCATAGAAATAACTGTGTCCAATGACTTTCTGATAATAAACGTCATGTACACTATCAAAGTTATTTCCCAGTATGATGCAGGAGACCCAGTGCAGAATCCAGATGCAAGAGGGATTCTCTTGGGATGGGGAGGCTCTCCAGATGTTCCTGTTTATAGATGACATTTTGCTAATTGTATCAAGCCCCAGAACATTCCAGACTCCTGGAAGAAATAATGTAATCACTCAAAATAGTTTGGCCTATCCATTCACATTCCAAAGACCATGGACCAAGGTGTTTTTGTTTATTTGTTCAATTGTTTCCCAGATTTAAACATACATTTGGGCAGACACTCTATAGAGCAGGGATACTTAAACTTTTTGCGTATATGATGGATTCTTTTGGCAGTCTAGGGAAGTCAATCATTCCTTTCTCAGAAAAAAAGTTTTTAAAAATACATTAGACTGAAAAGAAAACCAATTATTTTGAAAGGAAACATTTATCAAAATATATGTACATACATACATATGTATACATAGATACATCTATATATCTATATTAACTATATGGAAGTATGTGCATATGAATATGGATTTAGGTATATATACATATATATATATATATATATATATATAAAACTACAAGCTAGAGCTATGTATTTAAAATATCAATAAAGAGAGATAGATATAGATATAGAGAGATATAGACATTTCACAAACCCTACATTAAGAATCCCTGTTACAGGGCTTTTCCATTTGTCTGTATGTCTGCTTCACATGATATGAAGACAAGGCCTGGGCCTAGAGTTGAATGGGAGAAGACGAGTAAGTAGAAGTGCTTTTGGAAAATTGCAAAACTCTTTTACTGATTCCAAGCTTAAAACAAGGGGTCATCTTTTTGGTAATAATGTTTTATTGGTATAGCTATATATCAACAAAATGTGACTCACCACTCCCATCTAAGAATTTAAAATGCTTATTGCATGACAGGGCAATGTAGAAAAGGCTGTAGCACATAAAAAACAAAGAACTCCAAAGAAGAACAGGAGTTAAGGAATTGTATGCCAGGAAGAGAAGATGGGTTGTCCATCTTGTGCCAAGACTGAAGAATGACAGGCAAACAGCTAGCATTCCATTGGTGTTAAACATCTCTCAAAGGCTGGGTGAAATTTTGGTCAGAATTTGGACAGGACTCCCACAGGATCGGCAGGTATCGATGGGTTAAGCATTTTGAAGTTTTACATAAGTTTGCTTTACCCACTGAGGCCTTCTTATAAAGTGGAGTTCCAATTCTGCTTTACTGAGCTACAGCTGAGCTATAGTGTCTTGGTTCTTGTCTCCAGAGTAAGCCATTTTCTAGAACCTAGACCACTCTCATTTTATTTTATTTTTTGCTTTGTGACTAGGGGAAGGCAGGACAATTGGGGTTAAGTGACTTGCCCAAGGTCACAGGGCTAGTAAGTGTTAAGTTTCTGAGACTGGAATTGAACTCAGATCCTCCTGATTTCAGGGCTGGTACTCTACTTACTGCACCACCTAGCCGCCACAATTTGAAAAAAAAAAATTGGTTGTTTTTTCCCACTCTTATTTTAAGGACCAAAAAAAAAAGGTTTTTGTGTTTCCCAAGTGACCCCTCTTTTTGATAAATAAACAGAAGGAAGTCTTTTTTTCCCACCTCTATCCCCATATGTAAACTCTAAGTGGATTTCAAAAAACAAGTAAACAAAAAACCCAAACACAAAAAATTCTGAGTTAATAAGTAGTTAAATGTTAAGTTAAAGGGTGTTTGTGATGGTATGGATCTACCCCAAGTAGATGTTTCCCTTCTATATTCTTCCTTAGTACAAGGATGTACAACCATTTATCTCTTCCATCAGTAGGCTTTAGATCCACAGACTCCAGGACTGATTGAAAGAGAAATCTGTCTAAGACTGAAGCCATTTTTAATAGTGCCTTCCATGTATTTGCCATCTACATTTCTCTGACATGTACAGATTCTGACTGCCTCATTGCCCAAACTTCTGACTAACTTCCTTTCATGGACTTTTAAGATTTGCCCCTTCTGATGCCTGCTGGTTTCCTGAATGCCACCAGTGCCGGGGCTAAGCAAAGTGACTTGCATATAGTAGGAGCTTAGTAAATGCTTACTGAACCACATTGAAAAAGGAAACCTACATTTTGTACCTAGACAAATGTGAACTTTTTATGGCTGTGTTTCTTGATGCATTCATGGTTTCAGTGCTAGCAATTCTATAAAAAAAGTATTCTATAAGTTTTATCATAACAATGCTCAATTTGTGCAAATTATGCTTATTATCTTCACTTAAGGCCTACTCTCTTGGTCAGGAGGTGATTTGCACTTTCAAAAGCTGCATCCATTAAACACAAACTACAACAGCTCCTGGCAAGCTGGTAAGGTTTGGGATAAGGGCTCAGTGATGAACTATGTATGCTTGATGTACAGCTAGCTAAGTTGGGACAGGCTCATCACCAAAGAGATGGCTCCCAAGTGACTTCCTCCACCCCTAGTGGAAGCAAAGAGAGTGTTGAGGAACTCACAAAGATCTACTAAGTCAAAATAGAATTGTGAGAGTTACCTTCTGTGTTAGTGGAGAGAGAGGAGTACCCATTTCTATGAAACTGCAGCTTGGGACTGGACATATAATTTGATCAATATAGAGAACACTCCGATTTGGAAATTATTTCTACCAAAGTAAATCATCATTTCCCTGCAATTTATAGTGTTAGAGAGGTTCCTAGAATATTGAGAGGTAAATGTCTTGCCCAGGGTCCGGTCAGATTTGAAGTTAATTCTTCCTGGCTTTTGGGTCACCTTTCTTTCTAGCATACCATGATGTGTCGAAAATATTGAAATACATTTAGACATAATCTTCATATTTATTGTGCAAAGTGGTGTATAACCAGGATGGTGCTGGTAAACATTTAACAACCATTTCTTTGGGAAAAAAAGTCATCCTTTTAAGTTTTATTTGTAGCAATAACATCTTTTCATTATTTTCTTAAGTCTAAAGTCCAGAGCTTCTTAAACTGTGGGTCATGACCCCATATGGGGACATGAAAAATTTGATAACAGTAAAATGTTTCTGAATGCACAATGGACATAAATTAATTAAAAATCAAACTCCTAATGAATTTGAAGTATTTCTGACAGAGCTTGCCAGTGTTATATCATACAACTTCACTGGAGCTTTTGTTCTGAACACAAAGCATGCCCATGTTGCACTTTGCATGACCTCAGGCCATGCAACACCAACCAAACAAGCCAGGGGTAAGTGGAAAAAGTTTAAAAAACTCTAGTCTAAACAGTCAACAGAACAATAAATTAAGCCTTGATGTATAAGCATTTGCCTATTTGCAAGGTCTCTGGATTCATGATAAACATTTAATGATTAGCTCTGTTTTGGAACTGCCCCCAGCACATTCTTTTGTATTACATATTCATATTAAGAACTCTAGCCCCTCTAACTATCCCTTAATTTCTTTTTTTTTCCCTCTCAAAATCCAGACACACACATCAGCATTTGGTTTATGCAGTTGATGAGTCAAAAAATATGAATTCTGAGATAAAAATTATAAGGCAGTGGCAACCAACCATGAGACTCTTTTTATTTTTAAATTGTAGATGTAAGACTCATTACTGAAAATATCTTCAGCCCATCCCTCAATGCGGGCTGTATTTGATCAGCTTCCATCATATGTGAATGTATTTCTGGCTTTTTAATATATGTACGGTCGAGTTATAAGAGTTTGAAAACAACTTTTTCTTGCTTTACTTATATTTTTTGGAAAAGATTGCAAATGTGATTTTCAACAAATTTTTGACATGTATTACTGAACAAAAATAAGATACATTCTAGTAACTCCTCTGCATAATATTGCATAAATATTTAGCAGTGAAGCATACATGAAAAATATTACTGATCTGATGTGGAATTACCAGTGTTTTGAGTTGAGCTGTTGCTCTTTTGCAGCCCTATGTCACTCTAATTTACTATAACATCTAATATGTGCATTACCACATTACAAAAACACATTCCTCACTCTACCTCAAAGGAAAAAAAAAGTATAGAAGGAATAAATTAGATAAAGGATATATTAAGTTTGGAGTTTAGAGAAGACATCTTTAGAATTAAAGTTCATAACTTTAGAGGGTTTAAGGGACCATGAAATAAAACTTAAGAATTATGATCAGACCTTTTACCTTAGGGGGCAAAATTTAAAGGATGACAACAATCTTATCCTTCCATGGAAGCTATATCCTAACACCCTCCCACCTACCTCTCTCCTGCCACATCTCCAGTAGCAACCAATCTAGAAGTGTTAAAACCATACAGTGGTTTCTTAGTGATGGTACTCTCACCTAGTAAACTTGTGCCATATGCAAAAAAGTCTTCATTATAGCTTTGAATGGCCTCATACAAAAAGAAATATTTGATATTGCTGAACTTAGTTCTATATGTTGAATATAATTATGTTGTAGCTAATTTATACAAATTAACATCAGCAACAACAAAAACACAACCTACTTTTCTTTTCTCTACTATTTCTCTCTCTCATACATATACACATACATATATATCTATGCACATGTGAAAAATACATGTCCATGTATGTATATGTGTATACACACGCATATATATAAATGTGTACATATGTATATCTTTATAGATATCTGTATACCTGTGTCTATATCTATATGCCTTTCTCCCTTATAGACAGTAGCTATGTAGAACATAACATCTTCTTCCTGCCTTCATCCAAATGCTTGTGTTGTTTCCCCCTCCCCCCGCCTTTATGTAAAAACAATTTAGGCTTATAATACTTTATGTCATACTTCTTTCTGAAGTCATAGAAGCCATGTTTGGCCACTCTAGGCTTCTATGTTCTCTCCCTCTCCATACTGATCTCATAATGCTGTGGTATTCAGAAATTTTGAGAGACATAGTTTCTGGGTAATTAATCATTTTATTAATAAAAGAGTCAGTGACACTCAAATGCCAAACACCCTTCTGGAACCCATTCAAAGTTTACATGCGCTTAGAAGTTTGGATATTTCCCAAAGTGGCATCAACTCTGATTGGTTAACAATTAATGAGAGAAAATGAATATTATAATGAGAGGTGGACCTATTCTAATTAGGGGCTACAGGAAGTGACTTCGAGCACTCAGTCTTGGTCAAAGAGACATCAATATCCGTATCACCCATCTGACATAAACGAGTATCCACATTTTCTCAGAACTTTCTGAGTAAACACAATGAGCAGGAATCAACCCATTCAACATAAATTTAGAGATTCTTTACTGTCTTTGATTAGATCTTAGCCTTTCTGACTGGGTAAGTTTTGCCTAAGATTTCTTGTGCTGGTTGATTTCTAGATGAGGACATAGAAAAAAAGAAAAAGAAATATTGGTCCTAATTCAATAATTAGTTATTAAATACAAGAAAGAAATAATCATTTCTCTCATTGCTCAGCTCTACCATTCATTTCACACTAAATGAAATATTACCCTGGGACAGCTATTGTATTATTCTCTTGCATTCTTCTTTGACTCTTGGAAATTAAGAGTTTTCTTACTGTGTTTGGTATCTTTTCAGCCGAGCCACTACAAGCTCCCTGATGGCAATGACTCTGTGTCCTTCCTTGTTTCCTTTACAATACTTAGCATGGTGCTGTGCACATGGTGCTCAACAAGTGTTTAAAATAAATAAAATTTCAAGTGTCAGCATTTTATGATCACTCATTAGATTATTTTTTTTTAATAAAATACCCTGTGTCATCACACTGAGACTCTCTACTCAATGGTAAAAAAAAAAAAAAAAAAAAAAAAGGATTTGGGGATGGAATAATAAACTGATGCCTATGGGTGTGGGTGGTGTTTCTTAAAAGCAAAACACAATTGGCCTAACAAAGATTTTAGCCAAATACATTTTCTTTAAACTGGATCTTTTCTACTGTAGTAAAAGGAGAATTCCAGCCAACAGAATTAATTAATGCCAAATGAAAACAGCCTGAACAGGTGGTTGGTTCAGGCTCTCTCCCCTCTGTTTGTCTATACATCATGAATGGAGAGAGGCTTGAGTGAGTTTTGCCTTACTGACAGCTGTCAACTGTTAATGGGCCATATGTAATGATGGATAAAGTTGCTGTCAGTTATAAATGAACCATATGTAAATGATGAATAAAATGACAAACTAATGAATGCTCAGAAGCCAGCAAAAGCCCTTGACTACTGGCCTGGGTGTCAGCATCTTAGGTTGATTTTAAAGAATGATATAAAGGACAATTCATTTTAAATATGCTTTCCAAATTTAGATAGGATCTCTATACCTGAGGTCTACTTGTCTCTCATAACCTTGATACCAAAAACAAGTTTAGATATTAAGCCAATATCTTATCTTTAATAACTTTCTTTAAGAACCATTACAGCCTATATGATAAAAATGACAATTCTGCCTATATTAATTTACTTATTCAATGCCATACCAATTAAACTACCAAAAATTATTTATAGAGCTAGAAAAATAACAAAATTAATCTGGAAGAAAAAAAATGTCCAGAATATCAAGGGAGTAAATGAAAAGAAATGCTAGGGAAGGTGGCCTAGCCATACCAGATCTTAAATTGTATTATAAGCAGCAGTCATTAAAACTACTTGGAACTGGCTAAGAAATAGAGTGGTGGATTTGTGGATTTGGTTAGGTACAGGAGACACAGTAGACAATGACTATACTAAAGACTATACTAAAGACATCTGGGATAAGAACTCACTATTTGACAAAAGCTGCTGGGAAAACTGGAAAAAAAATATGGCAGAAACAGGGCATAGACCAACATCTTTTACCATATAAAAAAATAAAGTCAAAATGGGTTCACAATTTAGATATAAAAGTTGATACTATAAGCAAATTAGGAGAGCAAGGAATAGTTTATAGGTCAGATTTATAGAGAAGAGGAATGTATGACCAAACAAGAGATAGAGAACATTATGAAATGCAAAGTGAATAATTCTGATCATATTATATTGAAAAGTTTTTGCACAAACAAAGCCAATGCAACCAATATTATGAGGGAAGCATAAAATTGGAAAATAATTTTTATAAGCAGTGTTTCTGATATAGGCCTCCTTTCTAAAACATTTAGAGAACTGAGTCAAATTTACAAGAATACAAGTTATTGGGGGGTGGAGCCAAGATGGCGGCGTAGCAGCAGCAACATATCGTAGCTTTCAAATAGCCACCCCAAAATACCCATAAAATAGGACTCCAAACCAATCCTAGAACTCCAAAACGCACACAAGGATACTTCCAACTAAAGTCAGCTCAGCTATGAGGAACCATATCAGCACTGCGAACTTAAACCAGCCTGGCCTGAAGCTACGGCTGTGCCCCGCGGGTGGCTGGGCGGGAGAAGCAGAGAAAGCTCTCTGGTGAGTGGATTAGCCACACCTGCACGTGGGGATTGCGAAAGGGGGAGATAAGCAGTCCGGCCGAAAGGTCTCCAGAGCAGAAAAACGAAAAGGCAGAGGTTTTGCACCCGCCTCCGCATTGTAGCTTCCCGCCCGAGGCCTGCAGACAGCAGGGGGACTAAGCAATTGTTTTCAGGCCAGTACTCTTGCGTTGAGC
>CM053588.1:158038187-158070589 GCA_028646515.1 Pseudochirops corinnae | reverse complement strand
ATGTTTATCTTCTCATGCTTCTTGAGTTGGAGTGTCAAACTTTCTTTTCAGTTCTGGTTTTTTCAGCAAGAATGTTTGAAAGTCCTCCACCTCACTGTATGACCATATTTTCCCCTGGAACACTATACTCAATTTTTCTGGGTAGGTGATTCTTGGTTTTAATTCTAGCTCCCTTGATCTTTGGAATATCATATTCCAGGCCCTTCGATCCCTTAATGTAGAAGCTGATAGATCCTGGGTTATCCTCATTGTGTTTCCACAATATTCAAATTGTTTCTTCCTGGTAGCTTGCAATACTTTCTCCTTGGTCTGTGGATTCCAGAATCTGGCTATAATATTTCTAGGAGTTTTCCTTTGGGAATCTTTTTCAAGAGGTGATTGGTGAATTCTTTCAAGTTCTATTTTGCCCTCTGGTTCTAAAATATCTGGGCAATTTTCCTTGAGTATTTCTTGAAGGATGCTTTCTAAGTTCTTTTTCTAATCATTGCTTTCAGGTAGTCCAATAATTTTTAAACTGTCTCTCCTGGATCTGTTTTTCATGTCAGTGGTTTTTTTCAAGGAGATATTTCACATCGCCTTCTATTTTTTCATTTGTTTCGATCTGTTTGACAGTATCCTGATTTCTCATAAAGTCATTTGCTTCTCTTTGCTCCACTCTAATTCTGAAGGAGTTATTCTCTTCAGAAAGCTTTTGATATTCTTTTTCCATCTGGCAAAGTCGACTTTTTAAGACATTCTTCTCCTCATTGGCTTTTTGGGCCTCATTTGCCATTTGAATTAATCTATTTTTAAGGTGTTAATTTCTTCAATCAGGTTGTTGACTCTCTCTTCATGATTTTCTTGAAACATTCTTATTTCTCTTCCCAATTTTTCCTCCACTTCTCTCATTTGTTTTTCAAAATCCTTCTTCAGCTGATCTCTAGCTTTTAGGCAATCTTCATGTTTATTGGAAGCTTTTGGTGTGAGAGTTCTGACTGTGTTGTCTTCCTGCCATTCCCTGCTTTGATCCATCTTTTCCCCAAGGAAGGAATCTAGAGTTTGGTTGCTGTTCTTACTTTGCTTTCTATGCTTGTTCGTAGTTGGCCAGTCACTGATTTTTTAGCTCTGTGAAACTCTGCTTCCAGTGGGGAAAGCTTTGTCCCAAATTGCTGGGGTTTTCCCAGCTGCTGGCAGTTTTAGGAGGCTGCTGCAGCCCCCACCAGCTCTGGCTCACTGAAAATGCATCCCAGGACCACCACCCAAGACCACGATCCAGATTCAGGCTGCTCAGTGTGAGAACACTTGGCCTCTAAACGATCGCTTGGCCCTGTAGTCTTCAGTCCAGGAGCACTGAACTAGCAACGTGGAGGTGGCTGCAGGGCCTCCACTTCTGCTGCTTTCTTGCCCTGGAGGCAGTTTGGCCAGGCCCACTTATCTCCCCCAATTTTAGCCGGGTTCCACTGACCTTTCACTTAGTCCTTTTTTTTTCTTATGGCTTGATAATTCTGGATACTGCCACAGCTGCCACAGAACCAATGTAGTGAAGCTCCACCTGCAGCTTGGCTCAGCTTGTCAGGCTGCCACCAGGTTGAAGCCACCATTTTAGGCTGGGGTGGTTTCGGCTCCCAGAGCTGAGATGGTCCCCTTGAACTGAGCCTCCTTCATCAGGAAGTATATCTGTGTGCATTTTAGATCTCTAAAATTTGTTTAGAGTCATATTTTTTGGGTATTTTAAGGTGACTGTGTGGGAGCTGCCAAATCTTGCTGCTCCTATGCCGCCATCTTGGCTCCTCCCCCCTTAGAAAATATTTAGATAAGATTGTACACAATAATTCCCAAAGCAAATAAGAGATGCTAGAAATGATTTGGAGATATTCCACAAGTTTTGTGATTGAAGTTATGGGAAGACACCTACAGCTAACATAAAGTTTTCCTTTGTTCTCTGAATAGAAATGGAATGTTGATTTGGATGATCTAAGAACTGCAACAGCATGACAATTATTAATGTACACATATATTTTTATATAAAAATATGTCATTTCCTTAGAATGTAAATTCCTTGAAAGCAGAGACCATGTCTTATGCTGTTCTGGATTACCCTAATATCAAGTAAAATGCTCTCCAAACACTGTTTTTATATCAATTTAAATGAACAACTAATTAACAACAACAACAAAAAAGAAACGTGAAAAATTCTTAATAATTTTGCCGTGTGTTCTTGTAAGAAACTTACTGAACTAGAACTTTATTTTGATGGTTGCTTTTGCTATGTACTGGCATCTCTCCCTATCTCTTAACCTTATTTAAATTACTCTGTTGTTCTTCACAGTTTTTTAATTGATATGCCAAAAACTTTGGCTAAACAAACACAAAATGACTGAAGTATACTATACAGAAGAATCATTAACATTTTAAAAATATATTCTTTTAAATGAATATTTTAAAAATAAAATTGGTGGAACAATTAATAATTTTGGAGACAAAATGTCAAATATACTTAATAAATAAAAAGGAGATGTCAGTTTTCCAACACACAATCCAATGCAATGGGACTTGTTTTGATTGTTTCTGGGTTTATGTTAGTGCTAGATTTTCATGAAAAGGTAAAAAGTCAGTTACCCGAAGTTGTCCTGTGACCTAAACATCTAGCTAGCACCATTTTCTTTTCTTCTAACCTTTTATTGATACGTGAATTTTAATTCTTAACTATGATATTACTGCTACATGGTGTGATGGCATCATTTCATTACCAAATGTTTAAAATTATGCCAAACCAAATTTTCTAAATTCCACTTAGTTTAAGTACAATTTTTCATGGGTACCATTTCCAGGCTGTTGAAAGCTTGGGTTTGGTGTTAGAACAGCTAGACAGATGGAATAGACTGTCTGGAATGAACCTAAACTTTTAGTTCTGATTCAATTCTGTAAATACATGCAGAAACAGCTGGCCTGTTTGGTTGCCATCTGTGGAATCGTCTAGAATTATAAAAATTGAAAACAAACAGATTTTTAATTTGTCATTTAGATATTAGTAGAAATATGTAGAATTTTAGATCTGGAAAGTACCATTTGAGATCATTTAATCTAATATTTCATTTTATAGTCAGGGAAACTTGAAGTAGGGAAGTTAAGTAATTTATGCAAAATCACATGGCTGTGTTGTATGAGAGTCAAAACTAGACAGTGTGTTTTGTCATTTCTGATCCCCTGAATTTTTTAATATGTTAATTTTCCTACTTCATTTCAGGGTCAGTTGTATTGTCAATTTCTAACCCTATTGTTTAAAAAAAAATTATTACTAGGAGAATGTTCCAAATTATCAGTATCTGTGATATATGAACTTTTGTTTGACCTTGTTAGTTACGTATGATCAATTGTATTAATCTCATATAACTACATAGTTTAGTAGGTATGATTATAATTTCTGTTTGAATCTGCCACGTATAATTGTTTGAAGCTGGAACCAGGAGCCTTGGGTTCAGACCCCTAACAGTGATACTTAATAGCCATGTGACAATGGTCATGCTATGCCCTCATGTCCTATTTGGGTCTAGCTCAATTTACAGATGAGGAAACTTAGATAAATAGGTTTAAGTGATTTGTTCAGGATCACATAGCTAGTAAATGTCTGAGTTTGGATTTGATAGAGCAGCAGCATGGAGCAGAGAACAGTAGTCCAGCCCTATAATTAGAAAAATTTGAGTTCAAATTCTAACATATATTTGGTTATGTATTAATGCAGAAGTCACTTAATCTTTCAAAGACTTAGAGGAGTTAAAAAAGCTAAAATATCGAAGTTACAAGATGTCTAATTTTGAAGGAAATTCTCATTTCAGTGAAAGGACAGATCTATTAAACTAACAAAACCGCCTGAAGGTAATGTTCCTCTCTGAATGAAATTTTAAATTAGTAAATTGGAAGTATCCATCATATAGAGCATTGTTTTTTTTTTCCTAACTACATAGCAAATTTAGCATAGTAATTCAAGTGCCATTTTATTTGTCTATGTATTTTTCTAAACTTCCTTCTGTTCTCTTTATTGACGTTTCATTGACACATTTTTTCTTTTAATTTTTATTGTGGCATCACTACTATCACCTTTCCCCTACTCCAAACTCTGTTCCTCACAAACATAAAATGTCCTACCCTATATAACAAATCAAATAAATCCACATATTGACCATGCCAAAAATATATGGCACCCAGTAAGTGTTTAATAAATTCTTATTAACTTGACATGTTGACAGTCTTCTGAATTATCACATTCCAAGAGTGACAAAATATGATTCATCATCAGTCATCTGGAGTTGTGGCTGTTACTTGTATTGATCAGAGTTCTCAAGGCTTTCAAAATTGTTTTCTTTAACAATGTTTTTAGTCATTGGATATATCATTTCCTTGGTTTTGCTTAACTCAATCTGCATTAGTTTTTATAAGCCTTTCCAGGTTTCTCTGAATTCTTCTGGCTTTTAAAAATATTTCTTAAGTGGCAGTAACTTTCTATTACATTTGTATATCATAATTTGCTTAGTCTTTCATAATTGATAAGTGTACTTTCACCTCTGGTTTTCATGCTTTTGAATTTTGTGTTTATTATTTTTGGAGAGGGGTTATTTCAATATATTGATCTACCCTTTTTTTCCCTTTTGTTGAAGATATTGTTCAGAGACACATTTTTTCCCATGATGAGTGGCTATATCCTAAATGCTGTGGTATATTGTTTTAATGTTTTCATTTTAAAATGAAATTATCTATTTGTTTCTGTAATTTATCTTTTGAGTTACCAGTTCTTTAAAATTAAATTATTTAATTTTTACTTCAGCTTGAATTCTTTCTTCAAATGCCCTTTATTAATTGTATTTTAATAGAATTAAGGTCAATAAATTATCTCTATAATAGTCTTACTTTTTACTCTTTATTTTGGTGGGTTTATGTCCTAATATTATGACGGAACATTAACCTCTTCTCTTTCTATTACAATGTAAATACTTCATCATTCAGGCCCTTCCCTTTCCTTAAATGTATTTACTTTTCTAGTTTTTTTTTTTTTCTTGATTGCTGTTTTCTTTTCAAAGATCTCTACTTAGGTCTGGTCTCAGGAGAAATTCTTGAAACTTCTTTATTTTGTAAAATATAATTTCACCCTATGGGATTATAATTATTTGTGAAGGTTAAAGTATTCTGTTTTAAATCTTTATGTTTTGTCTTCTAGTCTATTGTATTCCAAGAATTTTTCTACATTAGGGTAGTTGTACCAAACTCTTCTGTTATTCTGACTGTGATTCTTTAGTCCTTGAATTCCATTTTTATTGGTATTTGCAGCCTTTATTTTATCTTTTCACCAGATGATTCTGGAATTTGGTCATGACGTTCCTGATATTTTCTATTTCAAATTCAAAATTTTCACAATTCTTTCAGGAGGTGATATTTTCTTTTTTTATTCATATTTTCCCCTTTGTGTCTCCTTTTTAAGAGGTCAGTTTACCATAGCTTGTGTGGGTTTTCCTGCTTTAAACACTGGTATTGTTTACTTTAAACACTGGTAATCTGGTATTGTTGTTGTTTTTTGTTTAGCTTTTCAGTAGACAAGGATGTTTACTTCTGTTACTCTGTTTTTGTTTTTGCTGGGATATGTGTGCAAGGGCTAAGCATCTCTACAACTTTCACATCAGCATCTTAACTATACATAAATTCTTCAGTCAATAAGTGTTAGCAACCACTGTGTGTCAAGCACTGTGCAAGGTACTGAGAATACAAGGACAAACTATCAAATCACCCCTACTCATAAAGAGCTTAGACTCCAATGAGGTAGAACAGTACTTCCTATAAAATAGGTATGCAACATAAGTATAAATAAAACAAAAATTAATGTATACAAATTAGTTGAATACAAGAGACTACTAAAGGGATTAGGAAAGTCTTTATGTAGAAGGTTTCTGAGCAGTATCTTAAAGGAAGAAACAGGCTTTGTGAGTTGGAGATAAGGAGGGAGTGCATTCCACGGAGGTGCAACAGCTAGTGCAAAGGTAGGAGATCAAGTACCATATGTGCAGAACAGAGAGAAAGCCAGTTTGGCTGGATCACAAAGTATGGAAAGGTGAGTAATGCATAAAGAACCTAGAGAAATATTTTGTAGCCAGGTTGAATAAGGTTTTATTTAAAAGTTAAAAATGAAAGTTTATATTTTTCCTAGAGTTATTAAGAAACCATTGATATTAACTGAGTAGGAGAATGATGTGGCCACATCTGTATTAAAGGAAAGTACTTTGGTACTAGTGTGTAAAATGGACTGAAGGAAAGACATAATTAAGGCAGAGAAACCATTTACAGGGATGTTACAACAATCAAGGTAAGAGATAATCAGGCCCTGAATCAAGGTTGTGGCTGTGTGAGTGGAGAAGGGATAAGATTTGAAACACTTTGGAGAGATAGAAAAGGTAAGATCTGACAACTGAATGGATATGTGGATTGAAGAGGAGTCCAGGATAATGCCGAACTTATTAACCTGAGAGTTAGGAAGTTTGGTAGTCAGTTTCAAAGAAATATGGATTCTTGGAAGAGGAAAGAGCTTAGAAGGAAAGGCAATTAGTACAGTTTGGGGTGTGTTGAGCTTGAGATTCCTTCCCAATCTTCAGTTTGAAATATCCAATAAATAATTGGTGATATGAGACTGAAACTCTGGGAAGAATCTGGGGCTAGATATATAGATCTGGGAGTAACTCACATGGAGATAATGCTTTAAACCATGGGAGTTGATGAGGTTACTAAGATAAGAGAAAGAATATAGATGGAGAAAACAAGACTGCCTAGGACACAATCTTGGGATATACTCATAGTTATGGTGCATGATGTGGACAAGATGTCAGCAAATGACACCGATGACTAAACTGATAGACGGTGAACCGGGAGAGTTCAGTGTCATGACAACCCAGAGAGGTAAGAATATTCAGGAGGAGAGAACAGTGTCAAATGGTGCAAAAGTGTGAAACATTAGAACTGAGAAAAGATGATCAGATTTAATAATGAAGAGATCATTAGTAAATTTAGAAAGAGTTTCAGTTGAGAGATACAGGTAGAAACTAACTTGAAATAGTTGAAGAATAAATGAAAGGAAATAAATGAAATTGAAGTACAGAGTGAAGCTAGTTTTTTCAAAGAGTTTGGCTGAGAAGGGGAAAAGAGATAGAATTTAGTGAACAAATTTTTTTTAATCAAGAAGAGGAGAGATGGGAATATTTGGAGGAAACAGGGAAAGAACTGGTTGATAGGGAGAGATTATAAGTTTGAGGAAGGGGAACAATGATTGAAGATACAATATACTAGCAGGAATGAGATCAGTAGCCTAGGTGAAGAGGTTTATCTGGTCAAGGAGAAAGCTCACCTCAATTGCCTTGTAAATGGTCTAGTTAGTCTCAGATTTGTCACCTCTGGTGTCTCCTGAGGGACTGGGCTTGAATGGTAGTCTCTGCTTCTATTTGGTTTGTAGTTTTTCTTTGTCTTTTAATGTGAAGTAATAATTGAATAATATATGCAATTCCATTGAAAAGGAAGTCAAGTTCTGATCCTCTTCAGGCAAGAACTGTGCTAAACAGTGTAGCTTTGAAAATGAAGGTCCCTGTGCTCAATGATCCCATCTTTTACTGGGCCAAAAGAGCATTTACACAAAAACATTCCTTATTCAAAGTGATCACAAAGTAATTTCAATAGTGAGAATCCAGTAATAACTGGTGGGACTAGGAAAGGTCTGATAAAAGGAGGTGACAGTTGAGTCTGAAAGTTCAGCATTCTTTCCAATATATCCTGTTTCCTCTTAACTTCCCATAGTAATTTTATTTTTAATACAGCCCCACAAAGAATAATTTTCCACCCCATTACTCTTTAGCGTGCGTGCACACACACACATACATACACAGTTTATAAAACTATTTTCCATATTTTAATACCATTTCACCTTACCTTTTGCTAAAGACATTTTAGACCCTCCACAATCTAACTCCATTCTGTTTCCATCCTTATCTTAGATTATTCCCTATCATGCCTCCATTCCAATTACACTAATTTACTAGCTGCTCCCCTAACAAGATACTCTGTCTTCCTCCTTACATTTTCACAAATGGTCTGCCATGTGTGAAATAACCTTGCTGATTACCTCTGCCTTAGAGAATCCTTAATGTCCTTCGAAGCATAGTGAGAAGTAACTTAATATAATGGGTAGTTGACCTCAGATCAAAGGTTCAAGTCTGTGACTATGTGCAAATTACTTAACCTTTTAATTCTCCAAATAACTTTACAAGATTATAAAGTAAGTTGCAAATCAGACTTTTACTTGCCTGGGAGTTCTTCTACTAAATGATCCTTATGCCTAAGGGATAATCAAAACTCTGATAAACAGAAACAAAGAAAAGCGTTTTCATAAGAATTACAACAAAATGGAAGGATCTAATAAGCTTGATCCATTAAAAAGTGACAAAGGACTAGAGAATACTTTAGGAATTTCATTAAATTCTCTGATATGATGCATTCCCAAATCTAAGTGCTCTAAATATATTTGCAAGTACCCTATGTTTAAAGGTCTCAATAAAATACCATTTGAATATCACTTATGACTGTTACTATCTGAACAGATTTTTTCATTAACACAGAAGTACTTATCAGCTAAGTAAACTAGAATAATAGTCTCAACTCTAGTGTACTCCCTAAGTCAATATCCACTTGGAAGAAAGTATGGTATAGTAGAAAAAAGCTGAATTTTGAGTGCTGAATTTGACTCCAAGCACCACAAACTCTACTTGTTTGTTCATTTTTGACATTAGGAAGTGGACTTGAGTGACTAAGTGATTAAGGTTGTTTCTTGACCTATCTGCAGACTTTGACATTGTTAATTTTGCATCTTGTACTTCCTTTTGGACTTCACAAGTTGGATATTGCACAGATATTTCATACTCATCATGTCCAAAACATTATCCTTCCCTCAAAGCTCTCCTCCTTTTCTAAAGTTCATAGGAGAGCAATACCATCTTCCAAAATTCCCAGACCTGTCATGGTAGTATGTACCTTGATTTTTCAGTTTGTTATCTTTTTTTCCAATATATAGCCTGGACTACCAAAATAACCTGTAAATATGGGCTCTGCAATGATTGTACTAATAGACTGAATATGTCAGAGCTTCCCTTTTCACAGAGGAACTAGGCAATGGAATAGCACAACCACAAGCCAACTAAGAGGAGTTCTGAAGCCCAGAGCTGCTTGGCATATCACTGGTCCTTTGCAGGTAAACTTTAACTAAACTAAGAGATGCCTGCAACTACCAAAGCCAGTCTTGGCCAGCTCACAAAGAGCAGAAACATCCTGATTGTGTTTTAGAGATACCTTCTCTCTTAACCCCCATTTCCTATGCAACTTCCCAATTCCTTGTGTTTCTTCCTTCACTCCCAGTTAGCCCTAAATACCTCAAATAGTCATAAATACCTTAAATAGGTATAAATCCCTCATCCTTTTCTACTCTCCTTTGAGCACCTGAGAACTTTCTGTTCAAGCCTGCAAGCTCTTCTCAGACAATATATGTTTTGTTTTTTGTTTTTGCTTTTGTTTTTTTGACAACCTTTTTAAACTATGATTAGATTCTGGCTTATTCCCTTTCTTGACCTTGGGTTTCTTCCATTTTAACAATTTTACAGTAATTTGTCTGATTTTGGCACTTCTAACTAATTCTCCTGCCACACTGCAATCCATTCTCCACTCAACTACAAAAAACGATCTTCTTGAAGCATAGATCTGATGATCTTACCCACTGTTCAATGAGCTCCAAACTCTCTATTACTTGCATTATCTAAGTCTTCTGTTTGGCTTTTAAACTCATCATAACATGTCTTGTTTTGCCTTTCCAATTTTCTTATACCTGACTTCCTTCTCCATATTCTATGATCCGGCTAGAGAGCATTATTTAGAGTTAATCAAATAGGACACTCAATTTCCCATCTTTGTGTCTTTGCACTGATGATGCTTTATGCCTGGAATGCTCTACTCCCTCCGCTCTGCCTTTTAGTTAACCTGACTTCATTCACAACTCAGATCAAAGTCCATTTTCTGCAGAAGACTTTTCCTACTTTTTTTTCTAGCTACTAAGACCTTCCCCTTCCAAATTTCATTTATTGTTTATATGTCTGCTATTAGTCATTTGCATTCATGTCTCTCATTAGAATGTAAGCTTCTTTAGGTAGTGACTGTTGTATTTTCTTTTATTTTGTTTGTGGTCTTTGTTTCTCTAGGTTTTAGCACAGTATCTGGCATATAGTAAACCCTTAAGGCGTGTTTATTGATTTACTGAATAACTCTTCTTTCAATTTTTATTTATTTGTTTCAGTCACTTCATCTGTCTCCCATAGGTCATGAGGGAGGTGGGGAAGTATCCAAAGACCTTTCTTGAGCAGCTTCAAAAGTCCCGTCAAGGTCACCAATGAGGCATTCACATCGAGGGCCACTTCTCCACAATATCTTGGCTATGCTCTTTGCTTATTGAACTGGTGTTAAAATGACCTGGTATATTAGAAAGAGCACTAGAATTAGAACCAGGAAAATGAAACTATAGTCACAGGTTAGCCATTAGCTGTGCACCATGGAAAGTGATTTGATCTTGCTGAGATTCATTTTTCCTCATGTGCAAAATGAGGAGGTTGTTTAGAATTACCTAAGATACATTCTACCTTTAATGACCAATTCAGGCTTTGATTGATAGTACTATCATTAGCATAAATCATTTTCCTTCTTTTTTCTTGTCTTTCAAATGGTTCCAATAAAGACCTCCTTTGAATAGTTTCTTTTTTAATTTAATTTTTATTTAATTTAATTCATTTCATTGTTATCTGTACAATCTATCACTCTTTACATCAACAACCTCAGTCTGATTCCTTTACCTTTGAGGCCCATGAGGATTAGCTGACCAGGCCAGTATATGAGCCTTTCCTCAATGATCTGGCCTTCCTTCTGCTCATCATATTTCACTTACCAAAGATCAGAAGATCAGAGTTCCTCCATGCTCCTGGCTGCAAGATGAATGCTTTCACTCACACTACTACAATTAGCAGAGAATAACTAATTATAATTCTCCTGATTAGATATAGGACTGGTGGTTTTTCCTTTTGCCAAGATATTCTGCCTCACTATTGCACACTAAGAACTACTGGGTCTTTCCATCCACCTTGTGGCTAAATTGTCCTCTATGTATCTTCTCTACCAATATGAATGTGAGCTCTTAGAGAGCAGAAACTGCTACTAGCACTTATGCCTTTGTATCCTCTATCCTCTACTTAGCACAATTCTTGGGATATAATAAGGGCTTAATAAGTGTGTTTGCATTCCACTCCATTCTCTTCTCCTTGCATATTCTTTTCTTTATTCTCACTGGACCTCTTTATCCTCTTATCACTTTGGCTCTTTCCATACACATGCCTCTCGTTTGCACTTTCATTTTTCCTTCATTCTTTAGAAAAGAAAAATCTGCAAAGGGCTTTAAAAAGCAGCTAGGAATATCTATTCTGTTCTTTAAAGCCTTTGGTTTTATTTCTTCCCTTGAGGATATTCTTTCTTGTGGCATTCTATGACTATTTAGAAGGAAAGGAGAGAATTCTTCCTTTTGATCCTTCCTCCACTTTTTTTTGGGGGGGGGGAGTCGATGGAGGTGGTTCTAACAGAAATTTACTTAAAATTTATGTATTTCTGCATATGTCTACTGTTTAATAAATATGAAAAATTCTCTTACCATTTAATAGTAAGAAAATTAAGCATCTCTTTTATGACCTCGATTTTTTTTTCTGTCCTCTACAAAAGTGCTATTCATGGCATGAAAGTGTTTTGACTTCTTAAAAGCTATTAGAAATAGGAGTTAAAAAGTTCTGGCTCATCTCATCAATTTTCATAGTCCTGGCAATGGGTTGTACGTCTTTTGTCAGAGGCCCAGCAAAGCTAATGTTGGAAATTCTCCTAATTACAGATTTGGGCACCCTGTGATCCATCTTGTGCATCACAGATCTTTGAGCTCTTGAGCATCATATGTCTTTTCAAGGCCTAGAGGGGTTACAGTGTGTATTAGTAGAGAATTTATCATCCTGTTATTCTAATTAGAGTATAATCTTCTATTGCTAATTCTTACCAACAAGATCTATAATGCTTAAAATTCAAAAAAAATTTTTTTACATAAATTTTATCAGTTTTTCTGGCCCAGTTGCATCACCTTTTGTCAGTATATTCCTACCGAAAGTGTAAAAGTAGGGCAGTTACCACATGACTCAAAGTGAGCATCCTGCATTGTTACAAATTTTATATTTTTCTTCTCAAAGGTGATTTTTAGGTTATTTTCAGTTCAATATTTTTTTTTCACAGTCAGTCAAAATAACTGCTTTCTTTTTTTTTTCTTCATAGGAAAGGTATAAACATTTCTTTAAGGTACAAGAGGTGTATTCACATGTGTAAAGTTGTCACCTCTTTAATTCAAATCCATAGTCATATATCAGCTTAGTGGAGAAGAGTATTAGATCTGGAATCAAGGAGACCTGAGTTCAAATACACATTCAAACACTTATTCTGGATGACCCTGAGCAAATCACTTTATTTTCCCCAGCCTAAGTTTTCTCTTTTGTGTGATGGACATAAAAATAGCACCTACCTTCCAGAGTTCTTATGAGAATAATGTAAAATAGTAATCTTGAAGCACTTTGTAAACCAGAAAAAGTTATGAAAATGCTCACTATTGTTATCCCAAGTCAATTATATATTTTTGAATATTCACATCATTTGAAGTGAGGAAAATCTCAAATTGTTGACTACCATCCCCTATTGTTCGGTATTAAGCCTCCAAACTGAATTTCTTTCCATGTTGTGAATGAATTTTATATTTTGCTTTGTTTTGTAATCTAGAATAACATTTAGATTTTTCTTTTTCCACAGCATTGTAGTTTCAATATCTTGTTTTCTTTTTCTTATTATATTTATATTTTGTTTCTCCTGCAGGTCAGACTTTAACCTATCTGTGTAATTTTATTTTAATCTTCCCTATTGTATTAATAAGTTGTGTAGCAGATAGAGCACAGGACCTGGAGTCAGGAAAACTCACCTTCCTAAATTCAAATCCTGTCTCAGACACTTATTAACAGTTAAATGACTTAATCATTTAACCCTGTTTTCTTCAGTTTTTCATTTTTAAAGTGAACTGAAGAAGGAAATGGCAAACTACTCTAGTGTCTTTGCCAAGAAAACCCCAAATGGGGTCACAAAGACTCAGATGTGACTAGACAACACAATAATTCTTTGAATTTCTTATTCTCTTTTCTAATTTCACTTCTTACTCTATGCTTAACTAAGATTCTGCATTTCTTCCCTTATCCTTCATCTCTTCCTCGTCAACTAGTGACCCATCTATAATGGATCCTTTATTTTAATTGTATTTGGGATTTTCATCATTTTCTCTGAATGGTATGCACCATGTTCTGTTTCCTTTTCTCTTTTGTGGAAAATTATGCACAGATCACTCCTTTGAAGTAAATAAACAATGTCTCTTTTCCTCTGCTGAAAGTTGTAGTCTTTATGCTATATATCCTGATTAATGATAACTATTTATCTTTGTGATAATTATGATTTCTTAAATCTTTGTGTACATGATAGTGTCTAACAGCAAGTCACTTAGGCTAAGTGGTTTAAATGACTATAAACATATAAGCTATGAGAGAAAGCCTGGACTGCACCACTCTTCTGATATATTCTGACCCTATGTCAAACATATAAATGATTGTTGCTCTTGACTGGATAAGTCGCTAGACTGAGTGCAGAGGCTGTGGGCCAATCCCTGTTTCTAGAATCCCCAGTGAGAGATTAGGACTTTCACCTAATTTCTGGTCCCAATTAGGAAACTCTTTTACCAAATGTGTTATATTTAAGTGATATGAAAAGTTTCTCTTCAATATCTAGGGCTGATTAGGAATATCCCCTCCATATCCTGCATCAATTGCCTGTTCTCAATCCAGCTCATCTTTAAGGCATAAAAAATTCTCTGCTTAGACTTCACTATGAGTCTGTATCCCACTGAGATCTATTCCTTTTTAAATGCATCTCTCTCACTTGAGTGACCCTAACTCTATATGATCAAATTTCTGCCTGTGTTGACATACAGTGTCTCTGTGTGTATGCTTTTGTTTTTGGCCTGCTTGTTGCACCTAGTAATAAAGCTTGTGATTGTACTAGCTTCCCAAGTACCAATTTTCTGCAAATCCTCAAACTTAGGTCTTTGTTCTAACCTGAACCATGAGGCCAAATAGAGCAATCTTGTTCTATGCTTTTCTACCATAACCTAAAATTCATCTTCATTTTCTTGTATTTGCTCCATCTTTCCTAAAGGACTCTCTCGCTACTTTCTTCTTTTATAACTCATTAGACTTACTTATCTATTTGGACTGAAGTTACTAATTCCACTGTTCCTCTTCCCTTTCGATTCACAACTCTTGAAGTTGGTCAGTTTGTGTCTACCTCCCTTTATTATTACATGTCTTTGTTAATATATGCCTTTTTACTCAAAAATGCATACATACACACACATATACATACATATGGGTATATGTATATCTTTTTTAAACAAGTATTGCCAAATCCTTGTTATCCCCAAGCCACCCATATAGCTAATAAGGAAAATCTATACTACTTACATCTCATTTCTCTTCCCAATTTAAAAGTACCTGACAAGTGATCTTTTCCATCTTTGTGACCAGTTCTATTTCACATTTACAGTCTTCAGCTCAATCAACAAATATACATTTAACATTTAGAGAAATGGCGAATATATTATAATATATCTTTATACTGATTTTCTCCTTCATCCTCTGCTTCATTCCTCAAGAGAAAGGAAAAATAAAATACTTTTTAACCTTGGTCTATCAAGTAGTCCCCCCAAATTTTCTCAGCACTTTTTACTTGACATTTTTTCCTAACATCTCCAAAATAACTCTGATTTCTCTACTATGAATCTTATTCTGAGTTCCATACTTCCCGGGACTTGAATTACTGTAAATATGTCACCTGAGTTCATCCCAATTGAATTCATAATTAGAGTTCCAGTACACAATCTTTTGAACTGCTACTTTCATCCCTTGTACAGCCAATTTTAATGGTAAATCTTCCCTTAGAGGAGTCTTTCCTATTGTTCTGTCCTCACAGATGCTATCTTACTTTGCAAATATTCTTGCTTCCTTCAATGCTCTTCTGTTTTCTTCTGCATGGAAGGAAAAATGAATTACTCTGCAGTTTCTATTGCCTTTTCATTTTCCTTCTTTCACCTTCCTCCTTGTCTTCAAAATGTGTCAATTAAATACATGAGAGACATAATATTTTTGGGTAATTTAATCATTTTATTAATATTGCCAGCACTTTAATAAAAAGAATGGTCACTTAAGCCACCTCTCTCTCTTAGACCAACAACAATCATGGTGGCGGTCCTGTGGCTTATACACCCATTAGAAGAGAGGTTTCCCCCCCACCCCACAAATGGCAATCAATTCTGATTGGTTAACAATTAATGAGAGAATTAATATTACAATGAGGGGCTGAACCTATTCAAATTAACTCTGATTATGTCATTTAGTTCTAAGTTACCCCTAGCATTGGGTAATATATTCAAAGAAATTCTCTCTACCCAAAACTGAGTAGAGTACAATGGCTTCCCCACCTAGGTGAGGTCTGAATAAGATTGTTAAGAAAGATAGTCTGATCTCATTATCAACAATGTCCTTCAAGAGGCTAAAATTTTGAAATCATGACTTTAGAAAAAGGGGGAAACTCTGTGTCTCTCCAAATCATTGGTTAATAATAATTATTTCTCTCCAAACTTTCTTCTATCTTTCCCCAGTTATTCAGATCTTTCCAATAACCTCTTTTCATCAATTTCCATTTCTTTATCAAATAATAAGTAGTAATAATGATGTATAGTAGTAGTAGCAGATTTCCAATCTTTATTCATTTAACCAAAAAAAAGTAACTATTATGTAGTACATAGCAGGGAGATATAAAGATGAATTGGACACTGCCCTTGTTTTCAAAGTTAATTTGTAAACTCCTTGAGGGCAGGAACTATCTTTTGCCTTTTTGTATCCTCAGGTCTTAGCATACTGTCTTGTACATAATTAATGTGCCTAATAAATGTTTCCTGAATGAATGAAATTAGTGGAGGAAGGGGAAAGGAGAAAAAAAAATATGTCATTTATACAAATTTGCATGATACTACATTTAATATGATACCTACACAGCATAGGTGGCAATAATGTGCTAGACAAATCACAAGAAGAGAATATTTATTCATAGCTAGGCAAAAAATCAGAGAAGATTCACAGAGCATTAGAACTTGACCTGAAACTATCAGGAATGGGTAAGATTTTAGGAGCTAGAGCTGATGACAAATAATTGGAGTTTTACATGACTCATGTCCTCTTTCTCTTGCTCTTCTAATTACTTTGTGTATACATCATACATTAACTTTTCTCTTTCTCCTCTATTTCTTTGTTAGATCTAGTGAATTGGTATATTATTTCCTCTCCTCTTCATCCATTTCTCTGCTTTTTGACCCTGCTGATTTCTTCCCAGCAATGTACCACTTACAGGTGAAGCTCATTGGACTCCATGAGGTAGATGAAATAGTGATTATGAACTTTTTTTCTAAAATATTTTGCTCATATCTTGATACCACAATTGAGGAAGGTTATTTTCTTTATATGCAAAAGAAGTTAGGAACATACTCTTCCAGTAAAGGAACACAAATCATGGCATACAAGGATCAGTTGACTGAATTAGAGAAATTAAGCCTTACTGAGAGGGAACATGGTTTTATTGTTTTCGTTTATTTGAAATATTATTGTATGCAGAAAGAAAGAATACTATTTACCTTGCTTGATTCCAGAAAGCAATATGTGTAACAAAGAAGATGTTATGAAGAAAGTGCTTTCTAGGTTTTCTAGATAAATGATTTTAGGAGAACTGTACACTGATGAAGAGTCCACAAAGAAGCTAAAAAGGCTAATTAGGTTTTAAAGCCTCATTCATGGAGGTACAAAGTCTAAAACAAGGAAGGTGGCAGGCAACACTGTGTACTACCAAATGGGTCATTATCTTCAGTTCTGGGTAGGAAAAATATTGACGAGTTGATGATTCCTTATTGGGGCAGGTGAATAATCACAATATAGAGGGAACTCAAAAACACTGGAAATAACTGTGAATGTTTAGCATGGAGAATGAAAAAAAATGAGGAAGACTTAATGAGTGACTTAAAATATTTGGTGGAATGTCTGGAAGAAAGATTAGACTTGTTCATTTTGATCCTAGAAGATAGTTAGGCCCAGTGAATGGACAGTACAGGAGGCAGATTTTAGCTTAATATAAGAAAAACAACCCTACAAATTTTACAATCAAAAATGGAAAATACTTTATAAGGCAGATAGATGGTTCAGTGGATACAGTCCTGGAACTGGAACCAGGAAGACCTCAGTATCAGTAATACCACCCAAGATACTCACTAGCTATGAGATCCTGTGCAAGTTATATCATCTCTCTGGCTTGGTTTCCTCATCTGAAAAGAGGGGATAATATCAACACCTACCTTTCAGAATTGTTATGAGAATACAATGAGATGATATTTTGCAAATCTTAAAGCATGACATAAATACCAGTTATTATAGGGAGGTCTGAATTTCTTAAAATTTTAGACAAGCAGTCTCATTATCTAATTATTGCTTTTGGAAGATGATGTAAAAGAGACTACTACTTCATGTACCAGTTGTATTGGATGAATTCTTAAATTCCTTTCAAATTTCAGGTTCTATTTCTATGATTTTACTTATTTCTGTTGAATTGTCACCTTTTCCTTCCCAACAAATTTCTCTTCCAATCAAAATTCATTATCATCAGTCTCCTGTTGAGAGAATTCTTCACTTTATGGTGTTCCTCAACATTCCGCTTTTCTTACCTTTTAAAAAAATATCCCCAATTTCAAAATTTCCTCTTCTCTCCATACAATCTTTACAAAGGGGAATTTGGAATTTTACTTGAATTTAAATATTACCTGTTAGTAACAAAAGACTCAGAAACCACCTTTCATCATCTCACCATTGTCACTTTGTCTAATCCCATTTCTCTTTTTTTTTTTTTTCCTGTGGGATGATGGCAGTGAGGGTGATGAAAGCAAAGTTTAGATCTTTTCTCACATTTCCCCAATAGCCTGCTCCAAAGATTAACTTTTAGACAAGTGAGGGATATTATATTTCTTCACAAAGGAAAATGGGTAAGCTTCCTAATAGGTCATATTATTTGAGTTTATATTGGTCTTTTTTTGGTTTCCATATTAATATATTTCCCTTTAAAAAAACTTATACTTTATTTCTAGGTACTTGAATAATCGTTCTGGAGTCTGAACATGGCAACTCATCTGGAAAATTATGTTACTTATTAACATATATAGACAGAAACCATTATGTTTAATAGCAGAATAAAGCCAGTTTGTGAGAGTCTTGGCTTTAATAATATTTTTAAAAAGAAAGCATTAACTTTTTTATTTTAATATTTCCTTATTTTTGCCTTTCAGTAGGAAATTTTTAGAATATAACAGCTCCTCCTATAATAAGGAATGGCTATTTTAAATTAGATTTCCTCCACATCTTACACTTGTGAATCTATCATTAGTCTTGCCCTCCTCATTCATCATCTGCAGGACACCATGAAGTTTAAAAAAAAATTTTTTTTTGAAGTTTTTCTTTCATGCCTCTTGAGACAAAGGAGGGTAAAGTAGTTTCATAATTTTGAAGTGAAAGAACTTTTAGCTCCTTCACCTCTGGGTACATACACATAGGAAATAAGACATAATGAACAAAAGAAAGTCAGGATAAAACAGCCTCATGATAATAAGATTCTCACTGTTAATTAGTGAAAAGCTAAAGCATCATGTATACATCATATATTGAAAATCAATGTAATGGGAAATTTGTGGTCCAGAGACTGAAGGGAATTTGAAAGTCATGGACATCTATAAAGTTACTTTCAAACGCCTAGATGTTTTATCAGCAATAAAAACCTGAGTTATCACCCATAATGATAAATGTATTGATTTGTAAAATTACTACAGCAAAATATTATAGACATTAATAGGACAAAGCTTAAAAATTAAATTATGATAGAAAGTTAATATAGGGTTTGTGTTTTATATAAACAGTATGATACCATCACGATCTGGTTCATTATCACAAATATCTGGTCAAACATATCTGCTGAATTAAGTCCATCATTTAGCATAACTCATAGCTTTGTTAATACTCTGTTTTTCTATCAGTATTTTGTATGAGTGACACTACACATTCTTTGGGGCATCCTTATCATGCACTTGTTCTCATTGTTTTTTTTCTCTATGATCATTTCTGTTCCTGACCCCAACTTACTCTATTCCTTCAATGCACTCCTATTCTTCTTGTCTTCCTCCTCTATAGAGGCCTTTCTCAGTCTGCTTTTAAACTTCTCTAGCCTGAAGACATCATGACCTATGGCTCAAACATTACCTTCTTGGAGAAATAAGTCATGCGCTTTGGGCCCAGTCAGTGAAGCTCTATTATCCTACGGACTAGCAAAAGATGAAGTCCTTTATTTTGCTGTTTTCCTATTTACTTCATTCTCCCCCTTTCATTGAGGGGCAGAGAGTAAGGGAACAACTGAAACAGGAAATCTTATATCCATGATTTCTTCACTTTAAGAAACTCCTGGTGGGGGAGCAGAGCAAAGATGACAACATAGAAGTAGGAAATTCCATGAACTCCCCCAACAACCACCTCAAATACCTATAAAATATGACTCCAAACAAATTTTAGAGCTGCAGAACCCACACAGTGACAGAGAGAAACAAATCTCCTGCTTAAGGCAGCCTGGAAGGGTCCATCACAGCACACTGGGAGCAGAGCATAGTCCCACTTGAGCTTCTTGGTTTTGGCCTCAGGGTGGCCCTGACCAGCAGTGGCTAGAGCAGACTTCAGCAGAGTGAATCACCAGAAGCTGGCAGTTTCCAGACTCCTTAACCCATAAATACCAAAGAGCAACTAAAAAGTCATTCAGGAACTCTGCTGGAAAAGAAGGGCACAGTTTGGCCTCTGTCCCCAGGGTGAGAGGTGGCAGAGTTGTGCCAGCTGCAGCTGCTTCCCCACATGGCTATTTCCAGAGCTCTTGGCATGTAGATTTTAAGGGGGCCAAGCAACCATTTAGAGGGCAATTGTTCTTTTTTCATCCTGCTTGTATCTGGATTGTGGCCTTTGGTGGAAGTCCTGGGGTGTATGGCCAGTGAGCCAGAGCTTGTTGGAGCTGCAGGGAGAGCATCTTCCTAATAGCTCTAAAAGCTAAAAAAAACCCAGAGATTTGGGACAAAGCTCTCCTCTCTTGGAAGCAGAGTTCTACTGTGGCTAATAGTTCAAAAGTAAAGTAATTGACTTGGAACATGAGCAAGCAAGAGGAGACAAAGAAAGCAGAGCAATCAAACCTTAGATTATTTTTTGGGGGGGACAAAAAGGATCAAAGTATGGAATGGGAGGAAGACAATGAAGTCAGAACTCCTGCATCAAAAGCTTCAAAGAAAAATATGAATTGGTTACAACCCATGGAGGAAATCAAGAAGGATTTTGAAAATCAAGTAAGAGAAATAGAGGAAAAATTGGGAAGAGAAATTAAAATGATGCAAGAAAATCATAAAAAATGAGTCAATAGTCTGACTGAAGAAAATAACACCTTAAAAAACAGACTAACTCAAATGGCAAAAGAGGTTCAAAAAGCCAATGAGAAGAATTCCTCAAAAAGCCAAATATGTCAGATGGAAAAGGTATTTCAAAAGCTCACTGAAGAGAATAATTCCTTCAGAATTAGATTGGACCAACTGGAAGGGTAGTTAGGAGCACACATTTTTGAAAAGAGACAGGATCAAAGTATAAAATAGAATACGTGGCAGGTGGGATAAGATGGAGGGTAATATAGTCAATCTTTCACAATATATCAACTATGGAAATGTTTTGTGTAACTACATATATATAGCCTATATCGAATTGCTTATCTTTCTGATAGGGGTAGGTGACAAAGGAAGAAGAGAAAGAATCTGGAAATCAAAGTTTTTAAATCAAATGTTAAAAAAAATATTTTTTTTAATTTTTATTTTTACATGCAATTGGGTAATAAGATATACAGGCACTTGGGTATAGAAATCCATCTTGCCCTACAAGAAAGTCAGAGAGGAGATGGAAGGATATAAGAGAGAGCAGATTGGCATAAGGGGTATTCAGTAGAATCACTATGTCGGGGTGGCGGGCAGAGGAAAGATGGCGAGAAAATTTGTAACTCAAAATCTTGTGGAAATGAATCTTGAAAACTAAAAACAAACAAACAAATAAAAAAAGAAAGAAACCACTACTACCAAGAACAACAAAAAAGAAACTCCTCGTATGGTAACTTTCTGTATCACTACCTATCAGATCATCTGTATTAGATAGTTTTAGTTGCTTGGGGACACAGAGAGTTAAGTGGCTTGCTTGCTCATACTACTGTTTCCAGAAGGAGATATGATTTGACACCTGAATTCCTTGACTCCAAAGTCAGTTTCTAGAAAACATGCACAAAAATTATTAATTAAAGGATAGATGACAACTTGATTCAATGAAGTACTAGACTTAAAATTAGAAAAAAACTGGCTTCAAATCCTTTCTCTATATTTACTCTGTATTACTTAATTTACATATATTTCAAGCAATTCCTTAGGACATGTTTACTTGAGGTGGGGTATAGTTTATGAAGATGTTAATTTGGTTTGACAAGGGATTATGTTAGAGAGGGTGTTATTAACCACTCCAGTTTAAACTACAAAAAAATAGAATGCTACAAAAATTGAAATAGCATGTATTGTTTTACTTCAATGGAGCTGGTGATTTTGGGATGGGCACTCCTTTCCACTATGGTTACCCATATAGCTTCCTTTTGATCCTCTACAGAGTCTACAGGGAATTTATCCAAGGTACTTGGGAGCCTTCCTCTAAAACTCTTCACATGGATTGTGAGAGTTCTCCATTTGTATCTATCATTCTTGCTATATATGCAACCAATCTCCTATACCCACTACACATTTCTTCTGGTTGTATATCATATTTACATCAAATTTAAATTTAGATGATTTTTCTGAAGTTGAATTTAACTTGTATAGATTCTGCCTGTGACTTATGAAAATAGCTTTTGTTAACTAACTAAAAAATATTATTAACTGTTGGATTCAGGAGAAGAGAGAGATAAGCAGCCTATTGTTTCCACTTTCCCCAGCGCCTAGAAGAGTAATAATTTTCTCAGTGGACTTGATTGAATAATGCAAACTACAGGCACAACCACTCTCTGACCAGTATTGGTGCTTCCTTTTTTGACTTTGGGGTGAAACCATTATTCAACATAATTTACATTGAGAAATTCACAAAAATGATCTGTTTTGAAAAGAAAGAAAAATCTTTTCATAGGTGTCATTAATAAATTATACAGACCTTAATTACATTTAGCACTAAAGAAGGACGGCAATGACAATTCCCTACTCTAGCATTTTGTTCTTGCTTGGTCAGTAGATTGGCACTCTATTTCTCTAAATAAATAGCGAAAGAAAACTATCAAACTTTGCTCACCTGGAAGACTAGGACCAAGATAACAAGAAAACTGATTTCTTTCCTTAAAGATTACATCTCCAAGAACAATCCGGTATCTTATATCTCTCTCCTGGAATGATCAAATATATGGAAGATATCTCTTCCTTTAGTGATATATATTCATCTCTTTTTCTGTACTGTGTTACTAGTGTTACAATTTGTACTTAGCTAACATTCCTAGAAGAACTCCATGTTCAAAGTCAAATCTGATTTCGCTATTATTTCTTTCCATAATTTAATAAATTTTAAAAGGATGGTTATTAGACATTGTAAATCACTGATGCATGGATCATTTACATATGAATGAAATTATAACAATTCTTGTATAAATTGTTCCACTGTAAATTAGAATAGAGAAGCTGCTCTGTCTGGTAAGGTTGACTTGACCTTCTGTAAAATCATCTGTAAGTCCTGTAGGATATTCTTAACATTTAGAATACAGAATCTAGATATTAAAACTCTTTGTCATATTTCCATATCTCTAATAGGGTAGTTATTACATGGATAAAAGTATAAGTTTGGCTCACTGGAATATTTAATGACCTATAATGCTACAAGGGAAAAATCTTTTTTACATCTACTTTAAAAGAAATACAGTGGAAATAAAACAGAAATACAAGCTAAATAATGGTGTAACTCATTTGAAAGTTCTTTAGTAATGACTTTAAAGGAAAAGTTTGCAAGGCCTTTTTTCATTTGGTTTTGTTTTGTTTCTGTATTTCTGGAAGACGAGTTGGACACCTGAAACTCAGCGATGGGCCAATGTAATGAATATACTATACACATAATGTGGAAAAGGGTTCTCTTAGAAATAAGCTCATCTTCTGTGCCTGAAAGAGTAAACCATCATAAATATGTATAAGTAATAAGAAGAAAAAATAGTATGTGATAGCAAGAAACCAAGTTTCACAAACAAAAATGCTTTCAGAGCCCTTATAAGGATGAAGCTCAATAAAATAAACCTAGCATGAATAGTAATACCAACAGAGGTAAGCCCCAGTGAGGAACACACAAATTTAAAACAAGGAAAGCCTACTAACTATTAGAGGTATCCTAAAGAGGAATGGTCTGCCTTCACAGATAACAGATTCCTCCTTTTGAAGTTTTCTGAGCACTGGTTGGATGATCTTGTGTCAGCAATGCTATAGCTTGTAGAAGGAATTCTTTCTCAGATATGAGTTGGAATAGATAGTCTCTGAAGTTCCTTGTAATTATGGAATTGTATGATGCTGTATGAGTAATAGATGAGGGTGTTTGTGTGTGTGTATGTGTGTGTGCATGTAAGTTTAGATTTTTGCTTAGATCTTGTTTGAAATAGATGACTTCTTAGATTTTCATCTCTATGGCATTTGATTAATGTTTAGGTGAGACTGTTGACCAGGCCTGTGATTGCACTGGTGTAGGGAACTTCTGGATAAGGAACTCCCTCTACCAATCCAGATAATTACTAATTTTGCAACTAATAGTCTTAGAAAGTTGCCTGAGGCCATTAGAACTGAGATGATTTGCCTAGGTTTGTCCAACTAGTATGTGTCAGAGTTAGGTCTAAGTGGCATAATGCTAGACCTGAAGGCCCAAAGATCTAAGTTCAAATCTAGCCTGTCACTAAGCTAAATGACCCTAGACAAGTCACTTAACATCTGTCTGCCTCAGTATCCTCATCTGTAAAATGGTGATCATTATGCCATCTACCCCCCAGAGTTATGATGATCAAAACATGAACTATTTCTAAAGCACTATGCTGTGCTAACATAGGGCCTAGCACATAGCAGATGCTTCCTAAATATTTATTCCCTCTTCCCATGCCTCCAATACTAACAATCCCTCTCTGGCAGGTACTTACATTACTGTTGTTGTTCCATCATTTTTCATTTGTTCATGTTCCCATTTGGGGTTTTCTTGACAAATATAAAGTAGTGGTTTACATTTTCATCTATAACTCATTTTGCAGATGAGGAACTAAGGCAAATAGGATTATGTGACTTGTCAGGGACATACAGCTAGTAAGTATCTGAGGCCAGATTTGAACTTAAGCCTTCCTGACTTCAGACCCAGCACTCTATTCACTGAGCAACCCAGATTCTCCTTGGTATTTATTTATAAATAATTTTTTAAAAAGGGTTCATAACATGAGATTCTCATGATGAGATTATGTAATCATATTCTAATACAGTTACTCCTATCTGCATTCTTTTTTCACATGGTACAGTTGAATAGTATTTGAGTTTCTGGTCTATAATTCTGAGCCAGTGAATGCCCAATATCACGTTCTTGGAGTGTTCCTTTGAATATTTCTGTAGGAAGATTCTGTCTTATTTTTTTCAGATATTAATGAATAACAAGGAAAGTTAACAGGACTGCAAGTCACAGCAAAATGTCTTAATAAATGTCTATAGTCAGTTTTAAACAAAACTTCTGCCAAGACTCATCTTTACTGGAGTTCATTTTTAATTCATATAGGGCAAATAGGGGAAGATACTTTCCTTGTGGGGGCTAGAAGTCCTTCTTTCTTAAAAGGAGCAGTACTTATCATTTTGATGGAGGTGGGTTTCTGATTAGGTTTGGCAGTGTAAGAGTGAATGCTGGAAAATAAAAGCTTGAGGTCTTGAAGCACCAAGACTAGGTTAGGTGAAAATTCAGCACAGTCATGAAAAAGGGAAGAGTAGAACACAGAAGAGAGATATGTTACCTATGACATTATTTTGCTTAAGACCAGGTGATCCTAGAGGCCATTGTATCTTACCCTTGACTTGGGAAAATTATGTTTACCCAATCCCAGCCTAGTTCTTTGCTCCATGTTAAAACTGAGTATCATGTATCACAACAGGCTTGCTGTCTTTGCAGCACAAATATCTCATATTTGGCCCAGTTTTCTTTTTTACTTTATTACTGTATAAATGCAGACCAGTCACTCATTTCTAACTATCATTGTTCAGGAATCTTTCATATATCCAATTTCAGAAAGTGTAAATTACCTTAAATGATTTTTTTTTGCCACTTCCAATACAAATTCACTTATATATCTATACATACATATATAATACCATAAAATTGTTATCTAAGTATATAATTCTTATAATTAAACAACAAAACAGCAAGAATTCATATGGCATTTTAAGATATGCTAATATCTCATTTCAACCTCCCAACAACCCTTTGAAGGAGGTGCTATTTTTTGAAAATAATTTTTACAGATAAGGGAACTGAAACTGAGGTTAAGTGACTTCCCTTTTCCAATTCATTTCCACTACTACCTCCATCCTAAGAAGAATTATCAACATTCATTTACAAATATATTTTATTAAAATATTATGTTTTGGTATAACAATAATTTCTCATTCCCTATCTACTCAAGCATGTAGTAGTACATTCTTCTTCAAAGTAACATAGGTAAAATTATCAAATTTGAGACAGCTGGTAGTGAAGTGGATAGAGTGCTGGACCTGGAATCAGGAATTAAAATCTGGCTTCAAATATTCATTAGCTGTGTGACTCTGAGTAAGTTACTTAAAATCTATTTGCATTACTCAACTGTGAAATGAAGATTATTAGAGCACCTTGCTCATAGAGTTGAGTCTCAGATGAGACAGTATTTGGGGGGGAAAGCACTTAGCAGAGCACCTGGCACATAGTAGGTGCTATATTTTCTTTCTCTATTGTGACTGAAAGAACATATAATATTTCATACTTAAAATTTATTTAAAAAATCATTTTTCATTACATGCATTGTCTTTCAAAGTTGTTTCACATTACAATGCTGTGAGAATTGTGTAATCAATTCTACTCACTTCACTCTGCTTCAATTCATACATGTCTTCCCAGATTTCTCTGAATAAAAAGTTTCTTTCATTTTTTTCTTATGGCATAGTACTATTCCATATTATTGATATGTTGTAATTTCTTTAGTCTTGATAGACTGATATCTACCTAACTATCTATCTACCTATATGGAGAGAGAAAGAGAGAGAGGGAGAGAGACGGAGAGAGAAAGAGAGAGAGGGAGAGAGACAGAGAGAGAGAGACAGAGAGAGAAAGACAGAGAGACAGAGAGAGACAGAGAGAGACAGAGAGAATTAGATAGCTAGAGCAAGCATTTGTTAAGTGATTGCTTAAAATGTGTGAGGTACAGTAACAAGTACTGGGAATATAATAATCAAATAAAAGTGTCCTTGTCCTATAGGACCTTAAATTCTAATGAAGAAAGATCATACTTTGGAAACAGAGAAGGGAGTAGGGCAATGTAACCTTGGTCTAGGAGAAGGGGATGGAGTTCAGAAACAGTGGAGGAAAGTCATACGAAAATTAAAGTAATTGTTCATAAATTAAAGTGGAAAACACCATAGTAGTAGAACGGTGTCTTATGGGGACCCTTTAGAATTTGGGTAATTTAAGGAATAATTGAGTGTCCAAGAAAGGACAATCCTATAGAAAAAATAAAACTATTGTTTTGAGAGAGAAGTCTGCTCTGCCAAAGACTAATCAGAGACTAGTGGCAGCCAGCTGTCTGGGCACTCCTCACTTCTCCTACCAATAAGAAATTCTCATGGGCAAAATTTGCCCAAATCGAGTCAATCTTCCTACTCACCATCCTCTTCTCTGATTTCTAATCTTTCTTCCTCCAGAGTCAGAGAAGAAGAAGAAGAAAATTAGTTCCTGGTACCCATAATTAGAATCAAAATTTCAGTGAAATATCAGCTCACTTGGTTGAAGGGGGAGAAAGAAGCCTGGAACTTCATTTTTAAGTTTCTCTTCCCTTTTAAAAAATTTATCAGGTTATTAATAAAATAAAATCAGTATCATCAACTCATCACCTAATGCAAGCAGTACCTAGCAACAAAGCTGAAAAAAATACTTTCCAGTCAGTATATTCTGTGTTGCAAAAAGCACTCAGAACTGATCTTACCCCTACCCCCATCCTACCCCTGCTGAGAATATCTATCAACTTCACTAAGAAAAATTGGAACTAATTCCATCATTTATCTAAAGAAATCAGAAAACAATACTATTGAAACTGTTAAGAAAAGTTTGAAGGAGAAACAGAGTATTGACTTTAATTTTCCATTTGAAATGAGAGGGAAAGGTAAGAAGAAAATAGTATCTGGAAAAGACACTTCAACAAGGAACTAGGGATGGTATCTGGAGCAGACTTCCATCTTTGCTAGCACAAGGCAACTCCTAAATCTTGCTGCCTGTGAAGAGGAACAAACTTCCCTTTGACTACAGGCCTTCCAAATCTTATTCAGCCTAGCCTTTGAGAGAAGAGGAAGAGGAAAGTCAATGGGGAGCATGACTTTAAACTGCTGTTCCATTTTCTGACTGAACTCCAGCTTCAGAGAGAAGGGGAGTAGAGAAGTATGGTCTCCTCAAACCATCTAACCATGTACTTTATGTCTTATGCCTTATCTTTAGACTCTCTTAACAAGAAAAATAGGACTTTCCAGTAAACAATGAACATTTTCATATTTGGTCACACCTTATACGTTCCATTGATTCTGAATCCCTATAGGTGATCATGCAAACTCCATCCCCCATCCCTTGCCAACTCATTCCTTATTCTTACCTTCTTCAACCCTCCTACCCCAAATTTCTAACTAAACATTACCATGCCCTTTCACTGTCTTCCTCTCTCTCTCCCTGACCTTACCAGGCTCTACTCTTTTTTCATACTGTGACCACCAGTCACTGGGACTTGTCCCACCAATTTCCTTCTAGGACATCTCCCTTCCTCTAGTCACTCTAATCTTTTTTTCCCTATCATAAACTTTGGTGAATGAATTCCACTTGGCATGGTCTTCTTCCCTCCAGTCTTTACATTATGCCAATTGTCATTCATTTAGGGTCAAGTATGTCTTAAGCCAGTCTCCTCATTCAGGCTTGAGACTAGAACATGGGATATGCATAGATAATGCAAAACCTTTCTAAGAAGTTAATTTAACAACAACATTAAAAGTATATTAAATAAGGATATAGCCCTATTTCAGGTAGTCATAGCCCACCTTCATCTCCATGCAGAAATGTATATGGTCAGATGAGTATTTTTGGGTCTGAAAGGTATATTAACTTTCATGATAGCTGGTATCTGTTGATTCTGAGGGACTCAAGCTGCTTTTTGGTTTTTTAAAACATTTTCTAGACAACTGTAAAGTTGTGTCAATAACTCTATTATTTGAACTATAAAATCTGGAGGATAGCTCCCATGCATTTTGTGGAAAAATTAGCCCATCCCTCATCATAGAGTTTCTGGCAGATTTTAGTACTACTACAGCTCTAAGTCTATCTTACTTATTCAACTAACTCTTCCTGCCTTTCCAGTCTTGTTATATATATCAAGCTCTTTCCCTTGCCCTATGATCCAGCCATACTAGCCAATTCATTATTTTTCGAACAAGTAGGATGCTCCATCTTCCATTCCCATATCTTTGCACTAATTTCCACCTTGCCTGGAATGCACTCCCTCCACATGGCTGTCTCTTGGAATCCCTGGTGCCCTTTGTAACAGTAATGAGATTTGAAGTTCCTTTTGTGTTGCTAACCTAAGAAGTACTTAGCACCTAGTTCAGATTAAGCCTCTGTCAAAGAAATAGAAGGTATAAACTCCTGTCTCCTGTTGCTGATGTAACAGGAAAGGGCTGAACAGTGAAGGGCAATACTGTATATAAGAAAAAGCCCCAGAGAGGGAGAGTCAGATCTTCTTGGAGCAGGTTTCCTGGATGCAGAAGTTGCTTCTGCTGGAGAAAGAGAGAATTTCTCTCAGCAGCATCTGGAGGCTAGGCTGATACTGCTGGACTGAGAATTGAGAAGAAAAATGAGAATTGGTATCTTTGTATTTGGTGTTGAGGGAGCTATACAGATAATTAGGATTTAACCCAATTCAATTAAACAAGTATTTATTAAGTGCTTACTAAGTTCAAGGCACTGTTTTAAGTGAAGTGGATACAGAGACCAAAGTTAACTAGTCCTTCCCTGAAAGGAATTTGTATCCTACTGAGATGGGGGATGGGGTCAGTGAGATATAATAAGCATGCAGTTAAGTAGCTACAAAGTACATTGTAAGTAGCATAGTTACATGGTGGTGCATTGAGTAGTAGAAACTGGGGTGATCAAAAAAAGTCCCGTTTAGGAGGTGGCACCTGAGCTGAGTCGTGATTAGTTAGTGTTGGGGTAGCCAGGTGACACAGTGAGTAGGGCACCAGCCCTGGATTCAGGAGGACCTGAGTTCGAATCTGGCTTGAGATACTTGACCCACTTACTAGCTGTGTGACCTTGGCAAGTCCCTTAACCTCAATTGACCTGCCTTTCCTCCTCCAAAAAACAAACAAACAAGAAAAAATTAGCATTTCCAAGAAGCACAAGTGAATATAGATAGTATTACAGGTGTGGGGGACTGAGATCAAAGTTACGTACACTATGCAGAGAGACAAGATACGTTTACGTGTCGTCATGTAGATTAGAATCTCTTAGGGTAGAACATACATGTATATGAATATGTTAAATAAATAAATACCAATTATAGTAACAGAACAAAGTTCAATGTGAAGCCATCAAAATATAATACTCCTGATTCCTTCATATATTTTATTGTAATTCTTTTTACTTTTATTGGTACTTTTCTTTTTGTTGTTTTCCTTATCCAATTTGTAGTAATAGACATGTAAGAGAAAATGATGCTACAGATAGCAACTTTCACATTGTTAACTTTATTGTGTAGTCATTTTTTGTATTTAGAAGCAAAGGCCAATAAAGGCTGAAAATGAGAGCAATATAAAAATAGAGTAAAAGAAAGGAATTATACCCACAGATAGCATGGTCATCATATATATACATGTGTGGCATGTACATTTGTGTGCATATGATGATGTGCAGAAAAAAAATATGGGAATATAAAAGCAGATATTTCATAAATTCACATGGAGTCCAGCTTCAATTATGAAATATGTTCATGAAATCTTAGTAATCTTTCATGTAACCCTAGGGTTCCATGCAATTGAGTTTTTAAAAACCCTATTTTTAAGTGACCTTGGGCAAATTAATTGACTCTTCTCTTCCCACACCTATGTCCTGGGCATGCTAGAAGTTAACTGAGATAAGATCACATAAATCTCTGAATTCCTGGCAAGCCACTCTGTGATCACAGGGTAGAAGGACCCGTAAGGCTGATGTAATTAGTATAAGGCACCCTCCCCCTCAGAAGTGTGAAGGGCAGGTCTGTGGGCCCAGCAAATGGAAGATATCCACTAAATAGAAGACATTTACAATATTTCCTAAGACAGTCACTATTAAACAATCACAACAGGACCAGGTGTTGGTATTGAATATGTCTATATTTTGGACCTTCATACTAGTCCCATTGGAGAAGGTATCAGGATGCCTTAGGAGGAATAAACCAGAACACATGTATCAAGCCAAATGTCCAATGACAATTAATAATTTGATCTGGTTGTGAGTGGTCACTACATTTCCAGCCTGTGTGAGATATTCTCAGAGAGAGGAAAAGAAGTGCAAAGGTAAAGGAAAGGAAAAAAAAAGAAAAGAAAAGAAAAAGGTGTGGGAAATAAATTACTTAATGACTACAAAACACTGAGGAGATGATAGAATGAGAAGAAATAAAAGTCTCTGAGATCTGGTAAAAACACAAATATGTCTCCCTTCACTTACTGTTCCCTTCTCTTCTTTTGAATGGGGCATTTGAGGAGATAAAGATAGCAGGAATTCTATAGCCTCAATCTCTATCTCTTTCTCTCTCTATCTCATATATTGCAGTTAAAATGTGTGGGGAAGGGGGGCAGAGCCAAGATGGTGGTGTAGCAGCAGCAACATATTGCAGCTCTCACATAGCCACCCCAAAATATCCATAAAATAGGACTCTAAACCAATCCTAGAACTCCAAAACGCATACAAAGATACTTCCCACTAAAGTCAGCTCGGCTACGAGGAACCATATCAGCACTGCGAACCAAAAATCAGCCTGGCCTGAAGCTGAGGCTGTGCCCCAGGGGTAGCTGGACGGAAGAAGCAGAGGAGCCTCTCTGGTGAGCAGATTAGCGGCAGCTGTGAGCAGCGATCAGAAATAGCTCAGTGGGACTTGCGAAGTTGGGAGGGGAGCAGTCCGGCCGAAAAGCCTCCACAGCAGAAAAGCAAAAGGCAGAGGTTTTGCATCCGCCTCCGCATTGCAGCTTCCTGCCCGTGGCCTGCAGACAGCAGGGGTACTAAGGGATTGTTCTGAGGCCAGTGCTCTCACATTGAGCAGCCTGGATCTGGATCGCCATCCTGGGCTTCGGTCTTGGAGTCTTCACTATCCAGTCAGCCAGAAGTAAGTAGGAAGGGTCCCAGAACCTTCCTGAGAGCTACAGCAGCTGGGAGGACCCAGCGATTTGGAAAAGAGCTTTCCCTTCTCCAAGCAGAGCACCACAGAGATTTAAAAAAAAATCACAGACTGAACAACCATGAGTAAGAATAAGCATAAAAAGCAAAGTAAGAACAGCTCCCAAACCCTAGATTCCTTCTTTGGGGAAAAGAAAGATCATGGGAGAGATAGGGAGGAGGAGAAAGCAGCCAGAGCACCCCCACCAGGGGCCTCCAATAAACATGAAGAATGCCTTAAAGCTAGAGATGAGCTGAAGAAGGATTGTCAAAACCAAATAATGGAAGTGGAAGAAAAATTGGGAAGAGAAATAAGAATGTCGCAGGAAAATCATGAAAAGAGAG
>CM053588.1:158015311-158037687 GCA_028646515.1 Pseudochirops corinnae | reverse complement strand
GGGTGACGAGGGAGGAAGAGAAAGAATCTAGAATTTAAAGTTCCATAATCAAATGTTATAAATATATATCTATAACTATATATATATATATATATGCAATTATTATTATTATTATTATTATCATTATTATTATTGACTATATCCAACTGGAACTTGAGATACACAGGCACTGTGGTTGGAAGATCCATACTGCCCTACCGAAAAGTGACATAGGAGAGAATAGAGTGGGGCAGTGGGGACACACTGGGATGGCTGTTTTGGGGCAGTGAGTAGGGGAAAGAGGGGGAGACAATATGTAACTCAAAATCTTGTGTAAATGTATCATGCAAACTAAAATAAAATTTAGAAAAATGTGTGGGGAAGATTATTTCTCCCCTCTCTTTCTAGCTCCATCTCTCCACAAAATTATATTCAAGTGAAATACCCATTTGTAAGACAGTGAAAGGGTGGAGGAAAGGTTTGAGAACATATCTAGGTTAGAGGTCTGAAACTGATAAGGAGTTTTTCTGTCATCAATACTGGAAACTATTATTTGTGTATCTGTGATTTGTAAAATGTTCCCTCTATTACATTAAACAAGTTAGGATGTCTAGACAAGATATTTGAATAACAGTGATCTTGACCTCAGATAATTTCTGAGAGAAAAGAACTTTTCTTGATTTCTTTATCATGGAAATCCACCAGCAACAGAGCCCATTTTAAAATACCAATGGTCTAATTAGTCACTTCTTTTGAAATGTCCACTGAGACTGCAGAGATGCAAAGGTTTGCAAAAAAAGGTTCTGTCTTTTCAATGTCATGTTCTGTGAATTATCTTGGGAGAATATTTTTTAAAAGAACTATTCTCATTTCTATGAGGGCACAACTTACTGAGAAAACTCAGAAAAAGATAATTGATCCCAAAATACGGTAGTTCTGGAAGTCTTCAATATTCAATTCAGCAATAACTTTGAGTTAAGTCATGCTCAGAAACAGGAACAAGTCCAGCATATCATTGTCTCTTTTACTTTACCAAAAAGATATAGACAGGTGTAATTTTCTAAGCCTCCCATCAACACCACTGCGTGATGAGGCATTCTGCAGTCTGTGAATTTAAGGTTATGAAAATACAATTGTAATAGAAATCTAGTTACATAAAACTCAGATTTCCATCATCCTGAGTGCACTGATCAAATACACTTTGATCTTTATTGTACATTATATAAAAATCAATGTGTTGCTCTATAAACAATCTGTTTCTTGGATCCCAGTTATTACCAGGTTTTGCTGCCTTTACAAGAGCAGTCATAAGGATCATAAACTTATAGCTAGAAATGACTTCAAGACCATAGTCTAATCCTTTCCTTTTTAAAGGTGAGGAGACAGAAACCCAAAGCAGTGAAGTAGATTATGCAAGAGTTAGGAAGTAAGCTGCAGAGATAGAACTGGAATCAAATTCCTCTGATTCCATAATCAGTTTGTTTTTTTCACAACTGTTTAGGAAGGAAACAGGGGTAGCTGGGTGGTATAGTGGATAAAGTGCCAGACCAGGAATCTCAGACTCATCTTCTTGAATTGAAATCTGACCTTAGGCACTTACTAACAATGTGACCGCAAGCAAGGCACTTTACCTTGGTTGTTTTAGTTTCCTCATTTATAAAATGAACTGAAGAAGAAAATGGTAAATAACTAAAGTATCTTTGCGAAGAAAACACCAAATGGGGTCACAAAAAGGCAAACATGACTGAAATGACTGAAAGATAAAATTAAGGAAGCTACTGGGGCATGACATCAAGTTTGATCATGATGGTTGAAATAATACTGAGGGTCCATCCTAGGCACACTGATTAAAGAGAACAGGAAGAAATATAAGCAGTAATTTTTTTTTCCTGGTTTCTTATCAAAGTATGGAGAGGGAGAGGTTTGTTTTGGGTTTTTTGGTTTGCTTGAGAAACAACAACAACAACAACAAAAACCCATGCTTTTTCTGCTACTTGAATCCCATGGAGATATAACTGTTGTGTGAGATGAAAGAGTTTGGAGTCTGAATCTGAGGTTAGAAAAAGTTTTTATTCTTTCTCATGAGAAAGGACTCTGCCCTGTTGCTCAAATGGTATCTTCTAGGGAGAGAGCACCGGGTAGAAGCAAGCCCATGGTTATATAACTTTCTAATGCAGAAACCCAAACCCCAACTGGCCTTCACTCTCGTTGGTTAGGGAGGCTGGCCCACAACCTAAGTGTGGGAATCTATCTCTGAGACAAAGGACCCAGAAACATGTGGGTGTCCAATGCAAGGCCAGGAAAGCACTCTTATCCTTATTTGGCATATCTTGTGCTGAGGTGGCACTGGGGAGGGTCTCCATTGCTCTAAGTCCCAGATTCCTGTAAGGTCAGGTGACCTCTAAACTTAGGCCTAGTGAATTCTGAAGCCACTCTAAATTTGATTTTTCAGAATGGGGGAACTTCACTACAAATTATCTCTCACACTGTCAATGCATACAAAATGATAGAATCAGAGGACCTCAGTTCAAATTCTGCCTCTGACAATAACAACTTGTGTAGTTAGTGCAAGGGCAAATCACTTAAATTTCCTTGGTCTCAGTTTCATCATTTATATTATGAGGAAGTTAGAGTTAGTGCCCCCTGAGATCTGTTCTAGCTTTAGGTAGATTTTCCTAAATGATAATAGGAAGAAGATAGAGAAGCATCTTCCTGAAGTAAAATAGCATTTCTACAACAGATAATGAAAACTTGTGACTGTAATTTGTATATTAGTTTAAAATTAAAATAATTTAATTTCATATTAATCTGAGGCTTAATTTTAAGTATGATATAAGTCCCTTGAGGGCAAAATGGTTATTTTTTTTTTACCTTATTAGCCCCAATCACCATGCTTTGTACATAGTAGCTGTTCAATAATTCCTTGTTGAACTAAATTGTTTTGACTGCTTTTTGAAGAACTGAAGTTAATTTGTTGAACAGATTTTTTTATTTTTATATGGAGCAAAATACCATTCTAACTGCTATTCCTTTGAGTGAAGAATAGATGAATAGAATAGAAGAATAGGGCTGACAGGTTAGTCCTAGGAAGGTGAAGAATTATCACAAGAGTTTTAAAACTTTAAGAGGAAAGCAGTATTGAGTGAGGTCATTCAGTATAAAGTGAAGGACAAGTGGGACCCCATTTCATTACTTCTGATGTGAAAAGGAGATAATACATTAGAGAAAGAAGAGATCTACTATCAAAATACCTTCTGTGGACAGACAAAATTTTATAGAAAATAGAAAGTTTAAAAAATTGTTACGGTAAAAAGTGATTTGTGTTACTCAAAACATAAGCAAAATAACCCTTTCATGATTCTAGGACATGATTATCACTCATTCCTGTTATTCTGAAGCAGTGGAGAAGCAGTTTGAAATAAGAAAACTTTTGAATACTGATTGTCATTCAATCCCTGTTGCTTGAATTGTATGCTAATTAAAGCAATCTTCAAATCTTTCTTTGCTAGCATATGTATACACATAACAGTTCATAAGACCATAGATTTAGATCTGGACAGCAATTTAAATAGCAATTATTCAAATCACACATTGTACCTATGAGGGACTTTCGTGTAGAAGAGATTTGATGTCACATAAGAATGAATGCTATAAATAGCAATGCCAACATTTTTGGACAGTTCTGACTCTGGAACCAAAATTCTATCCATTGTACTATGACAACAGACTACATAGTTCAGTGTAGATTATTCAGGAGATAAAGTTCTATGTTGGTTGCTCAAAATCTGTGTCATTTAGAAGATATTAGAAGTGAGTATTTTCTCTGATTAGTGTCATAGGATTTAAGAGTTGAAAGATGTTTTGGACTGAGCCTAACTCAAGACTTTCCTCTTCAAGTATAAGATCAATTGCATATTCAATTAAAATAATGCATATTCAATTATATATTCAATTACATATTCAATTCAAAATTGATCCTATTTTGAAACAAAATAATAGACTCATATGTCATTCAATAGTTAACAAAAGGAGATTTACTTAGCCATGGCAGAGGGTTTTGCAAGAAAAATAGCCAAAGAAGATCACTCAGGTTGATCCAGCTAATTGAAACTAACTTTTTTGAATTTCTCATCACAATCTACCAGTCAAGGAGCTAAGTATGCCTGGAGTTTCTCATGGCCATTTTGTAGTGAGGCTACCAAAAAGGGATATAAAAATCTTCAACCTTTATTTCCATGAGCCAATGAAAATTTAATATATTTTAGGAAAAAAAAAACACAACAAAACTATCCTATACAGTATGAATGAAGGAGTTAGAATATTGCACCCATCATAGAAGGGACGATGGAGATCAAATAATTCACCCTCCTTGTTTTACAGATAAAGAACTTGCGGTCCAGAGGTATTAAATGATTTGTCCAAGACCAACCTGGTAGATCTAGGATTCAACATAAGTTTTTTGGTTTCCAGTCAGTGTTTTTTTTTCTTCCAGTGTAGAAGAGCAACTATTTGAACTAAGTATCTTGAGTTTGCACTATATTTTTTATTTTGGCTCTTGGTCCTTTGATATGTACTCCTAATGGACGTAGGATGGGCAGGGAATAGATCTTGTAATAGAACTACAGTGATGCAGGAACATTTGGAATCATAATGCTGAAGTGGAGGAGGAAGGTAGGGATGATGAGTATTTTTTTTTATATGTTTCTACTTTGTGATAGGACTCCTTGCATCTGAAAAATTGTCCCAATGAGGAAATTAAAATCTATTGAGCTTGCAGAAAAAATTGCAGATATCAGCAAGTAATCAAAATAATATGTTTAGTAAATCAGTTTAATTTGAAATATAGTGTAACATCAAGACAATGTACTTTCTAACTACAAAATCAATCCAGTTACTTAGTCAAAAAGCATTTTTTAAGCACCTACTATAAGCCAGGCATTCTGCTAAGTGACAAAGATCCAAAGAAATTCCTAAATTTATCCCTGATCTTATGAAGCTTGAAATATAAAGGAAACAATATAAAACACAATTTATAAGCAAAATATGTAAAGGATAATGAATAGAGAGAAGGCAGTAGCATTAATGGGGATCAGGACAACCTTCTCATAAATGTGGGCTTTTAGCTAGGACTCGAAGTCTTTATTGATGCGCTACAAAGAAAGGGTCTAAGATATTTTTTTTTAAAGAAAAGATCATTAAAATTTCCTATGATATTTCCTTCCCATATGCAGCAGCATAGATGATATCAAATTATATCCCTACTGGTTGTTTGGTTCATGCCAGTTCAAGCCTATAGGTATCAAGGTCTGGTAGTAAGGGATTCTGTAACCGATTACCAATAGAGATATGGAGAGATAGAAGGAAAACAGTGTTGCCGGACTCTGAGGAAAGCATATGTCTATAGTTCAAATATGAAGTTGATATTGAAAACAATACTGGCTGACTGAATTTTAAAATGTCTTTTTAAGCTCTCTGAGTCCCAAATTCTCTACTTTCAACCTGTCTGTGATGAAAAATAGCCCAGTGTATGTAGAAAACAGTTGAACTTCTCAGGGAAATGGTGCTATATAAATACAAACCTGTATATTTAGTTACTACGTAGAAGTGAATATTTACTCTCCCTGAGAGGTGGTGGGCAAAATGGGAAGCCAGAAGGGAAATGCAATAGGATATTCTATGTTCCCACCAAGAAATAATTTAGTTCTCATTGACTTGCAGGTTATCTTTTATATTTTTCTGTTGCAAAAGATTAATGTTAATTACCACATGAAAAAACAGTGACTTTTCCCCCTTCTTTTCAAAGATTTTCATTATTGTTAGATGGAGATTATTGGGATTGGATAGCCAATTGAGAATTGATCACCAGGGCCCTTCTGCTTCATTGCATTCAACAGTGACATAGAAACTAGGGAGAGTTTGCTCTGTACAATTCTATTATCATGTGTTCTTTATTTTGCGCTCAAGGATATCTCAAAAATATATTTCATCCAGAAAATGGAGTGATGTACTCCTTGGTGTGCTATTGACAAAAACTTGCTTTCAGAACTTAGAGTCTTGTAACTTGTGCGTTTCTGAAAACTGTATTTCCATATGATTGCAGCAATGTCAACTGAAATTTTAAACTATTTTTCTAAGAAATAGTTATCCTGTTAAATCACAGCATCAAGTTCCTGCTTGCACAAAAGTTAACCAATCAAATGCATCATACTAAGACATTGTTAGGGAAAGTGAGGCTTTCATACTATATCTAAAATGTGAAACCCTTTATAGTGGGTGAATAGTCTGGATATGTTACTCAGGATGCTTAACATATAGGTATGTATATGAAGTATGTATTTGTAGCTTGAAGGCTATTTGTCTCTCATCTGCTTAGTCAGCATTATGCAAATCTTTCTGTTCTGGGAGATGGGGCTCACAGAAATTAAAATTCAGCAAGCATCTTAGTTCAAAGGGCATTCATGAAGAAAATAAATACATATATACATACATATAGATCTTGACATAATTACAGATATATCTATCTATATATTTCCCATATATCTAATATTTTCTATATATGGGTATATATGAATATGCTCATATGTGTATATATAATCTATATAGACATAAGTGTATATATGCATTTACCTACATATACAATGCATGTATTCACGTGCATGTGTGTGTTTGTATGACTAATTGATCATTTTATTTCATTAGTGTGAGAAAATTTCAATATAGGAATCCCCTGTACCCCCAAAAAAGATAATATGCAAGTCATTTGTTATTTGTAATCTTACAGAATTGCTTAGAGGTACTAAGAGGTTGGATGATTTCAACAGGTTGAATGATTTCACCATGCTTACACTGTTGGTATGCATCAGAAACAAAACTTGAACCTGTTTGTTTTCATGATGTCAAGACTGGTTCTTTCCATTACATGAAGCTTTTTGTCAAATATAAGCTATTATTTTCTATTAAGTTCCATGATGGGGGAGGGAATCATCATCATCATCAACATCAAGTCAATTCAAAATAATTGGCATTTATTAAGCACCTACTGTGCCAGCTGCTCATCGTTATCATCACATCATATGTAACTAAAAATAGCTTGGTAAAGCCAAAAATTCAAGTGGAATCAAAAAGCCCTCCATTGAGGACATCTGAATGAACTCAGGCAACAATATGTCAATTAAGTGAAGTAAAAATGACTATGTGTTTTTGTTTTTTTTTATGGAAATGTGAATTTATGGGGACAATTTAGGACCATTTCATTGAAATTAGAAATTAAGGAAAGGTTATCTTTGAGGATTCTGAATTTAGTGATCAATGAGGATTATTCAAAGAAAAGGTAAAAATTCTGTAGAATATCATTGTGGGGTGCAAAGTTTAGTACCAACTGACTACTCAGCAATAAGTAACTTGGCTTTAGGACTTATACCCAAGCAACTTGCTATCTTTTATGGATTGTCTGATAAATAATAAATCTCCATACTGCATATACAGACCTTAAAATATCCTTGAGAACTCAACCAATAAATTCTACTCGAACCAGAATATTTTCACAGACAGAACTATCATCCACTGTCTCCTAGACCTGACATTGGTTCATAAAAATTTGAGAACAATGTTTTATTGATATCTTTTGTTTTTAAATTACTTACATTTTCCCCTATATACCTTTTCTTCCCTCTTCCCAGAGAGTAATTTCTTATAATAAAGAATAAATAGGAAAGAGGAAAAGAGAAGAGCTAATAAAACCAATCAGCATGTAATATACAGTGTTCTGTACCCAGAAACCCCCACCTCTGTGAAGGATTTGGATGCATCTTCTCATATCTCTTTCTTGTGACCAAGCTTGGTCATTATAATTTTGTAACATTTAGTTTTATCTGCTCTGTTGTTTTTTGTCCTTTTCATTTGCATTTTTCTACTCATTATGCATTTTTTCACTCTAGTTCTACTTTTTCTTCATTTTGCTTCATTTTATATCTTTCTACCTTTTTCTCTATTCATTATTTCCAACATTTCTTGTTGTCCGATATTATTTTATCGATTCAGGTATCAAACTTTGTTTAGCCATCCCCTAGTTAATGGGTTTCTACTTTGTTTTCAGTAGTTTGCTATAACGATAAATGTTTTTATTAATATTTTGGCTTATGGGCATATATCATTTTGGCATGTCAAATGTTTGGCCAATTTCCTGCTTGGGTATTTACCTAAAAGTAGAATCTCTGAATTCAAAGGGAATGGAGATTTTAGTCACTTTATTTGCATATTTCCAAATTTCTTTCCAGAGTAGTTGTATTAATTCGCAGTTCCATCAGCAGTTCCTTAGTTTCCTTGTCTTTCCACAATCCTTCTAATATTGTTTGAATTTCCATCTTTTGTCAACTTTGCAGATTTCCTGTGTTACATGAAACCTCAGGGTCATTTTGATTTGTATTTCTCTTACTAGTAATTTGAAATTGATGACTTTCTATTTCAAGAGTTAGAAGTGAATGGAACTAAACAGGTCATGAAGTCCAATCTCCTCATTTGACAGAGCAGGAAGCTGATTCTTCAGACAATTTTTGTGACTTGCCCAGTGCCCCACAGCTAGTATCAGAGATGGAATTTAAAACCCGGTTCAATAACTCAAGAGTTACTGATATTTCCACTGTATCATGCTGCTTTAATTTGTTCCTCTGCAATAATAATCTACAGAACATTAAGTATGAAAGAATAATATCAAGATAGTGGCTTCTACCTACATCATTTTTATTTGAATTCCATCAAATAAAATGAGGCCCTTGAGAGAGAAAAAAAAAAAAGTAACTGACATTGAAAAGGTGGGTTTTTTTTTTCAAAGTGTTTTTTTCAAAAAATTTCCAAAGAAATAGTAGTACTCTCAGCAGAGGGAACTTTGAATATGAAGGGGGATGGGTGTGTGGGTGTGTGGGTGTGTGTGCCTACATGCATATGTGTGCATGTGTACATACCAAGGTCTTCCCTTCCCAGAAGTCATTACATTTTTATTCCTACTTATCTATTTAAAATTCAGTTAGTGAAACATGTTGAAACTACTTGAAAAGCAGTACGTGCAAAGCCAGATATGAGTGTGTAGGTAGTCATCACTCCTATCTGCAGATGCTCTACTGAAGTCATTGCCTTTCTGATAAATGTAAATCTCAGGCTGGATGCTGACTGAGCAAGCCCATCCTTTTCTATTTCAGTGACAGGTCAAGCAGATTTGTAGCCTTTTCCTCCTTAGTCTTTTTAAAGCAAAGTATTAAATTGGTATACAGATAGAATCTTTCTATTCTCCTAATAACTCAAGGATTGGATACAAAAGTGGGTTACTATCAGTTGGTCTGGTGATTTTACATTGTTCTTGTTATGATTTCTCTCTGGTACTCTGGCCACAGAACATGTACAAAAGATGGCCGAGGTTGTGGGTGTAGCCAACACAAGATTTTATTCTTTTGAAAGATAATTATTCCTTGTGACTTTTGGAAGTCATTGATGAATGACAAGGGGATGGGGCACTCATCTGCTCCATTCCTTTCTGCTGAAGGACTGTCTTCTCCAGATGCAATCATGCAGTAATAATGGGTTTAGTCCTAGGGGACCCTCTAGGTTCCTCTTTCTTACACTATAGCTCCTTAAACTACTACTCTAGTGCCCTGGGCAGAAATTTCTTATGACTTAGAGTTTTGGGCCATGTCTTAGTTCTCTCCAAAGGGGCAGTGGAAAGGAACTCAATGTACAATATGAAACAGATGTGGGCCAGGCATTTACTTCCTACCCACAAAAATAACTTTTGTTACATTCTCCCAGGACATTGATACTTCAGTCTCAATGAAACGGGAGACATTTTGCCAGTTTGCTGAATGGGTATTTTTCATTTCTTTTATTGTCTGAATTTTTCTCCTCACAGGAGACACCTTCTGGCAATCCATGCCAGCATTTAGGATTATTCTTTTGTCCACAATCCAAGAATGTTGGAGTAGTTGCCAAATATGTCTTCCTTTATCAATAGTCAAATCCCACCAAAAGACTCAGAACCACCAATCTCAAACTCATGAAGTGGCCTCTAACCCTGGACACATCCATCTGAGGAGTGACATTCATTTATCTAAGAATAGGAAGGAATAAACATTAGAAGGAGGAAGTTTCAAACTTTGAATCAGTCTTTCACCAAGGGTGGACATGGACTTTAACTGCCAGGTGCTTTACAACTTACCATTTCTTTGGGTGTGGAGGGAAGAGCTACCTCTTCTCTCCTCTCTCATAGAAGTATTTGCAACAGAATGTAAGGGAGTGCCAGGGAAGGTAGCACTCCACTGAGTTATTGATTCTTCCAGATCAGTGGCCAGAGGGGGTTGTCTCATCTTCCTAAACCACAAGTACTTACAGTGTTGAGCCATGCATGTGGGGGTGGGAAACATCTTAGGGTTTCATCCTTCCCAAAGTATCCAAGTGCTGAACTGGAGTGTGGCGTGCTCAGAACAAAGAGATTTAAGGAGAATGGTTTTATGTCTACCCTATTCAACATTTAATTACATATGAATTGAACTTGTGACCCTGGCCTCTTAAGAAAGGTGTTCTAATGCAGTCCTCTTTATTCAGTCCTCTTTATTCAGTCCTTATTCAGTTTTCTTTCCCACCCTCCCCAACTTCATTAGTTTGGCTTTGGGGTTTCAGATTTCCATAGGATACATTTTTAAGCAGAGAACCTATAAAGTAGTCATCAAATGCTGCAATCTTAACTAATTGAGGCCCACCTTTCTCGGCAGCTGCATTATTTCTCAAATGGGTGAAAGTTCAAAAACGGAGCAAAGGAATATAGGCCAGCTTCAGTCAGAAGCCAGATAAATAGATTGGATGGAAGCTCTCACAAAGGGTGCAAATCTACTCTTGCAGGCTTATGTTTAAGCCAGTTGGAGAAGATGATTGAATATATTTGCTTTTCATCACTGACATTGTCACCCCCCACACCCCGTTCTAATCTCTGTTCTACAATGAAATATTACCTTGGGCAAGTCTTTTTGTCTCTCTGGACTTCATTTTTTTTTACTCTTTTTTATTGGATCAAATATTACCATTTATCCAATTTACTGACTTCAGAGTCAGGAAACTTCCTTTAGCTGGCCTCTTCACAGTTGAAGTACAAGGAAGACTACAATGAATATGAAAGGGGCCTGGGGGAGGAAGATGAACCAGGAAAGTGATAGATGTAAGCCTAGAATTGTCTTTGTTTTCCCAGTTCTTTTCCTCTACTAAATAGGACTCTTTCTATTTGGGGTATCTCCTGTAATCAAATTCAATTTAATTAATACTCATTGCTCCATTTTCTCCCAGTTTCTAAATCACAGTCATAGCATTTCAGATCCAGAATCAGCTTTACAGATCACCTAGTCCAAGTCTTTTTTTTTTCTTCAGCCAAAGTATCTGAGATGGAGAGTGTTATTGTTGGAAAGAGCTACTCCAAGTCAGAAGATTCTTGTTGTTTTAATTGTTTTTCAGTCACATCCAATTCTTTGTGACCCTTTTGTGTCCCCTTTGTGTCCAACTCTTTGTGTTTTCTTGGCAAAGTTACTAGAGTGGTTTGCTATTTCCTTCTCCAGTTCATTTTACAGATGAGGAAACTGAAGCAGACAAGGTTAAGTGACTTGATTAGGGTCACACAGCTAGGAAATGCCTTAAGCTAGATTTGAACTAAGGAAGAGGAGTCTTTCTGACTCCAGGCCCAACACTGTCCATTGTACCACCTACATGAGATTCAAATCTCAGATCAAGTTTCACTTACTAACACCAGCATGTTTGGGAAATTACTTTATCTTCTGGGTCTCAGTTCCTTTATCTGTAAAATGTCTTGGTTGAATTTGAAACCTCAAAAATCCCTTACTGATGAAATAAAGGGTTAACCAAAAGTCTTAGTGCAGTTTCAAACTTATGTTAATTAATTTAGAACTAGAGGTCTCCTGACTCCCTTTCCATGGTTCTCTTCAGTATCCTGGTCTCTCTGGGATTAAAAGTCAGGAACTTCAATTGTAGTCCCAATTCTGGAACTGACTAGCTTGTCACTCCCATTTTAAACTTAAATAACTTAAAACTGCACTAAGACTTTTGGGCCACTTTGTATTCTCTAACCTTTTGATCCTTTTCTGCCTCCTTACCAGTGGTAAGCCAGTCAGTGGCAGAAACAGGACCAGAATTCAAGCCTTCTGTCTTCTGTTTCTAGAGACACGACATAATAAACACAACAACATAACAGGGACATGAAATGGGAGTCAGGAGACACCTTGCCCCCAGTTCTAATCTCTGTTTTACAATAAAATATTACCTTGGGCAAATCTTTCTGTCTCTCTTGGACCTCATTTTTTTTTTTACCCTTTTTTATTGGATCAAATGCCTTTTTCATAAGTTAATTTATTTATTTTTAGTTCTCAACATTCACTTCCATAAGTTTTAAATTTTCTCTGATACAGGCTTTACATATATATTCCTATTATACATATTTTTACATTAGCCATGTTGTATAGAAGAATTATAATTAATGTGAGAATCCATGAAAAAGAAAAAATAAAAAAAACATGTTATTAATATCTTCCTCTGTTAAAATGAGGGAGCTGAGTGGACTAGATCAATGGTTCTGAACATTCTACCCCTCTCCCCTCCTTCATCCCCCCCTCCTCCCCAGGATCCCTTAAATTTTTTTTCTGTTGTTTCAAAGCTTTTATTTATGTGGATTACACTTACTAATATTTACCATATCAGAAATTAAAATGTCTTAGTGTTATTATAATCATAGTTTTGATTTTGCTAACCGTCAGCGTTCTCTCTTAGAGTGCCCTTACTTACCAGCAGAGGCAACCAGTTACACACACAACTCACTGACGCTAGTATACCTTTCAGGAACAGAAGAGTCACGGCTCTGAGGTCCAAACAGAAAAGTTTATTAAGGTCTCTCCATGGGGAAGCCTTAAAGCCATATACTAAGGCAGGCTTCCCAAGATGCCGCCCAGCTCTAGGTCTTAAATAGACCCCAGATCCACCTACCACACGTGATAGAACCCAGCTGAACAGAATTGTGAGAGGGGGAGTGCAATTACAAGGATATGAAGGTCCCAAGGTGTGGAGATGCCAAGCAGGAACAGAGGGTAACCCTACGCAAGAGAGTCCTGAGCAATGCTGTGTCCCCTGGTGGGAGACAGTGCAATATGCCCTGACCTCCACGTAACCCAACTAATTGCCGGGCCTCAAACACTTCCCTGTGGCATGACACAACTGCTTTCAATGTGAACCTCACAGCTAACCTACTTCAATGGTCTTGGAGATCCTTATGTATCACCGGACCATCCTTTGAAAACTACTAGATTAGATGGTGTTAACAGGCAATTACAATTTCACAAAAGTTATGTAAAAACTAGATCTATTTCAAGATAAATGAACAGGCATGTGGAATTCAAAGAGTTCATAATCCATATCGAAATGTGTATATTTATGACAGTACAGCAATGGGAAGATGAGGAAACAGAAATCTCCTCCAACAGGGGTACAGTATGGGATGGGGAAAGGTTCATTAAAGGAAGAAAAGGAGAAAACCTGTCCCAAAGGGGAGGAGCTGAGTAATGGAAAAAGCCACATTCTTTTCCCTTGGGAAGGCTAGACAGTAAAGGTCAGAGGGTCTGCTCATCTGTAGGGTGAGCTTTTAGCTTCACAAGCAGTTTGTCTGCCTAATACAGACTGACTAGAGCCTGTTTTGACTCCCAAGGACACACAGAGAGAGTACAGTTTGGGCTATAAACAACAAATTATGTCAGCTTGGGTGAGGGTGGGAGGTCATTCTCGACACAGTCTCCTTCATGCTCTGAGTCCAGTGTTTCTGGAAAATATGGCAACTCAAAGAAAATTTCAGGGGACCCTTTAACAGTCCTTAATAATGGTCTCTAAGGTTTCTTCCAGCTTTGATTTTCACAGGTTCATAGGATCATAGATCTAGAACTGGAATGGATGGATGGATGAAAAAAAAACAAAAACATTTAAAGTACCTTCTGTATACTAAGTTCTAGAAAAACAATGGTAAGCATGAGTTGATTATTGTTCCCAGTGCAAGAGGCAGAAAGTCTTGGCAGTGGTACTTTGCAGATCATATAATCCAACTCCCTCAGTTAAGGAGGTTAAGTGACTTGTCTGAAGTCACATAGATAGGAAGCATCAGTGCTGAGATTTTAGAGTCCTTTGACTCTGGAGCCAGTGCCCTGTAATTCAATCTTCTGTGCTTACTCAACTTTCTTTTGTGACTATGCATCCTAGTCCAGACCTGTAAATGTTAACTTACCTCCATTGTTTCATCCCTTCCTATTCCTACCAGCATCATGTGGTGTTAAGAGATTTACAAGGCTCTCATAGGATGCTTGCTATAAGCTGTTAATGTAGAATCTGAAGGCAGTTTGCTGTCTCTTGGGCTTTGCTCTGGAAATCCAAAAATGGCTTCATTGACACCTGGCCACCAGAGGGTACTGTGTAACCAGCCAGCTGGCTCTCCCCAGCGGTGTTCTCTAGGGAGGTAAAAAGCACAGACTGCATTTCCATCTGTCCTTTGGTGGTGCCTGCTATTCTTAAGCTTAGAACTGTGCTTTCAGTCACTCAGTGGGCTCAGATTAGACTTCTATTTAGAAACTCCTTGAAAGAGCATAGGCCTTGCATTCTTTGTAGGAACTAGAGCAGTGGTTCTGAACCTTCCTAATGCCATGACCCTTTAATACTCGGATGTAGGTGTATCTGCATGTGAGCAGACCCTCCTGGAGATAAAGGAGCAGTGTCTCGGTTGCTAAGACCATGGGAAATATGTGTTTTCCGATGCTCTTAGGCAACGCTGTGAAAGGGTCATTTGATCCCCAAAGGGGTCGTGACCCACAGGTTGAGAAACACCAAACTAGAGGGTGGCAGAAAGCTAGGGGCTTATAATGACTACATCGACACTTAAAGTGAACTAGAAATCTCCCTTCCACAAAAGTAGTAATAGTAGTAACAATAGAAATGGAAATCATTATTATTATTATTAGTAGTAGTAGTAGTAGTAGTAGTAGAAGTAGTAGTAGTAGTAACATTTATATGACACATGTTTCACAGCATTTTAGAGATGATTTCTCATTTGATTTTCAGAACTATATTCTTAGGTAGCGCAAATATTATCTTCAATTTATATAAGAGGAAACTGAAGCTGTGAGGAAATCCTTGTTCAGAATTAGAGATATTAAATGTAAATGGTGGGATTCTAACTTGTATCTTTCTAATTCCAAGACCTAAACTCCATGACACCACCTAGCTGGCCCTATAGGAAAAACACTTGAAATAATAGGCACTCATCTCATGATTAGTGATTGTTGAATAAGATTGTTTTTTTTTTTTTTTTTCCCTTAACCCGGTTTTTTCTGCCTTCTCCCTTGGTCCTATCTTTTTAGGCTGAGCAGGTTCTTTGGTGCACTGAAATTAAGTAAATTGCCTACAGGCTGTTCTTCTCAGGAACCTTTGCATTCAGTTGCCCTTTGGAATAATTGTATTGAAGTTGTTTCTCCACCTCTCCCCCCACCTGAAGCTTCTGTCATTCCATTATCCTCTTTTATTTGATTGCCTTGGTTGCTTTTATGGGTGTTCACTTGGTTTCTGATTAAAACTCCATGACACCAAAGAAAATCTAGGCAAAAGAAAGCTGAATCATCTGAATTAATATAATTTCATTTTGAAGGTTTTGAAAACACTTACTTTATCCACTAGTTTTTTTCCAATCTCAACTTAACTGTGCCCTCCCACATCAGGCCTTTCCTCAATCTCCAAATCCTAGTGTCCCCAAGTTGCTTAATTTTTAAAATATATTTGCTAGTAACTTGTATGTGCATGTGATGTTCCCCCATGGGATGTAAGGTTCTTGATTGCAGGGACTCTCACATTTTTGTCTTTATATACCCATTCCCTGCCAATACCTAGTGCTTAATAAATGCTAGTTGGTAGATTAGTTACATTTGGGGCAAAAAGTAAAATGGCACATGGCAAACTATAAGTAATCAGATGATGTGGGAACCAAAAGTAGAGATACTGAAAAAATTTTTGGAAGATTGTCTTTAGTTTAATGATACATGACTTAATTTCAGTATTTAGCATTGTGTATCGTTTCATAATAATAACAGAATTTATAAGATATCTTCTAAGTTCTAGGGAAGTTGCTGAGGCAGTTTGACTCCTAAACATTTAAAATGTCTTCAAAGTCAGAGTGGCCCAGGTGGCATGTATGTGATTGGTTGATTGATCTGTTAAGGGAAATTGCACTAATTTTCCCCAACCCAACAGTTTAAAGGTTTATAATGTAAGAAGCAATTTTCCCCATGATTAGCTTTGAACTCCATGATTTTTGGTAACCTTATTTAAATTGGTATTTTAGTTGTTGAGCTTATATGGAATCTAGTTTTACCTCTCCATAGGGAATCTATACCACAAGTTTAACATGCATCGCATTATGTAAATTATTAATAAAAATACTTTATCTATGTCAAGCATAAATGGACAGTTAATGTTTTTTTATTAGAGGAAAAATAGATTTTTTTTAACAATAAGTTTAAGAATACCATGTTTTCAAAGACTGAGAAAAATGCAATACAATAATATTAAGCAAGTATAAACTATTAGGGCAGAAAGTTTTTAGAAATCTAGCTCAGACTCCTCATTTTATAGAGGAAATTGAGACTTAGATTGGAGAAATGAGGTGATTTTCCAGAAGTCACGGAGCTAGTAAAAAAAAATATTGTAATAACATAGCATGTTATAATATATATGACTATAGTCAGGCTATGATTAGACTTGAGAGATTCTTGGCAGATTCCCTTGTGCAAAAATATCTTATTCAGCAGTCAAGGTAACTGAATTTACCATTTTGACTGTCTTTTGGTCTCTTCAATCTTAAGGCATCTCAGTTCTTCAAGAATCTGATTTTAAAATGGCAAGATACTAATATCTAGGGTGCAGGGAATGACACCTACTACCACCAAAAATATCAATATCTGACATTTTAGAGGAGAATATGACAAGTAGTTTGGACAAGGCTCTGAAAAAATGGTGTATATAATAGATGAATGGGAAGAGAAAGAAAGAGGATGTCAGGATAATCAGACAGAAGACAAAGAAGCTTTGGTAGGCATGTGATGAAATGAGAAAGATTCAAAGAGAAGAACACAGAGTGAAATAGTGATAGAGACAGAGACAAAGATAAACAGGGGCAGAGCCTCTGACTGATATCTGTTAAATGTTGTTCCATTTTATTGTATAAAGTTGCAGAGTTGATTGCTCGGGGTGGGTGGGGTAGAGAAGAAAAAGAATCATTTGGGACCAAATTTTGGCAGAGTAATTCAATTCTGGAGATCTGAATATCTTGGGTAGCATTCAATATGTGCCTGTGTTGTATGTGTTTCTGGGGACTCTTGTGCACTAAATTGCCAAAGTCTTAAGCACAGAGGAAACTAACCTGATGGTCAATGACTACATGTCATGAGGTCAAGGACAGATCCATCCTGGATAGCAACTTCTGTGCCCTTCCCTATTCTCTGGTCTGTGTCAGAGTCAGAGGTCCCAAAGGAAGATCATCAATTTGGAGCCGAAAGGGACTTCAGAGGCAATATAACTCATCTATATCCAGATGAGCAAATGAGGTCCAGACAGGTCTTATGATTTGCTTATACTAAGTCAGGTAGTATCAGAGGTAGAATATGAACCCATGTAAGGAGTTACCAAAGAAAATTTTCATAGAGCAAAACCATTTTGCCTAGGACAGGTGATGATTTTTTGTTTATGGTTTGGATATGCAAGCCTCCCCAAATACAACCATATATGAAAAATTCTATCCATGTATTTATTTACAACTTCTTATAACACTCTGTGTCTTAGTCATGTTCCAAATGTAACTTGCAGACATTAAATCACTAGGATTGTGTAATGCTAATGTGGTATTTGTACATTAAACAAAGTCCTGAATTAAATATTTGATTAATTGCCAGTAAATGACTTGCTGTATCCTTAGTAAAATTGGTTTACCCTCCCTCAGAGAGGCTAGGAAGCATGACCCCACTTCCTATGTATGAATATACTTAAAAAGTCTATACACAGCCACCTTCTTGTCTCTTTCTACTCTATCTCTGGGTGACCTCATCAACACCTATGGTCTCAGCTACTACCTTTAATTCAGGCAATTCCCAGATCGGTATATCTAGCCCTAGTCTTGTTCTTGAGCTCTAGTTCCACATCATAAATTCCTAATGAGACACTTCTAATAAGGCCTATGTTGTTATTGCTGTTCAATCATTTCAGTCTCATTTGACTCTAATGACCTTATTTGGGGTTTTCTTCATGAAATTACTGGAATGGTTTGCCATTTCTTTTTGTAGCTCATTTAGCAGATAAGGTATTGAGGCAAAGAGGGTCAGATGGCTTGCCATGGGTCACACAGCTAGTGAGACCAGATTTGAACTAAGGAAGATGAGTTTTCCTAACTCCAGGCCAGGTGCTCTGTCCATTGTGCCATCTAGATGCTCCAGAATCCCGGTAGATTTCTCAAATGCAAAATATCTTAAATAGACTTTATTATCTTTTCTCCAAAACTCACTATCAGTCCTTACTTCCCTTTATATATTAAGAGTAATACTATCCTTTTAGTTACCAAAGTTTACAACCTTAGAGTCATCCTCCAATCCTTGCTCTTCATCTTTCAAATCCTTGTCTTCCTTCACATGCTCTATCAGTCCCCTTCTCTGTAATTTCTAGTCTGCTCTCCAAATTCTCCTTATTTCTGCTTTCTAATTCACCCGCAGACAAATTGATATTTTCAAAGCGCATATTCAATCATTTCTCTACCTTGCTCTTTTAATTCCACTGACTCTCTCTTGCCTCTAGCATCTAACCTCTGATTGACCTCTAAAACCCTTGATGATCTGGCTCAAACCCACATGTCAAGGTTTACTTCATATTACTTACTTTCTCTTCCTTAAGTTGTTTTTTTTTTTTGAAAACTGACTTATTTGCTGTATCCTGTACACAATGCTCTCTGATCTCTCTGTGCCTTTGCACAAATTGTTACTCAAGCCTGAAATTCCTTCCTTCCCCATGTCTGCCACTTCAAATCCTTAGCATCCTTTAGAGTTCAGCCTAAGTGCCACCTCTTAAAAGGAAGTTATGTTAACCTAATTACTAGTATTCTCCTCCCTGTCCTCAGAAAATACTTTGTTCATATTTTGTCTCTCTGTTTTTTATTTACTTGTCTATGTAGTTTCTTTCCACAGAATGTCAAATTCTTGAAATATAGCAAGAAAATTTAAACTTAAATATCACCTTAAACAGGAAAGTCACTTCAAAACATAGAGTTTTTGCAGTTGTGTGATACTATTTTGGATATGTTATTTCTTCCCCTCTAGGCGTGTAAGCAATCTTCATATGCATAATATTCCCAGTCTGTAGATTAAGCAATTGAGATAAAAGAGGATAGAACTTCCCCCAAATCAAAGTTACCGTTTACATTTTCCAACTGTGTGCTCTCTTCATTTGACTATACAATTTTCTTATACAATTTTGAGTTATTGTTTATTACATATGAATGACTCAGAGTGAGGAAATAAAGTACCAAAAGGAATATTACATTAAGATGTAGAGGTCTTCATTTGATTTTTTTTCCTTTCACTATCCATAAGTTGCTAATACTTTTCTCTTAGGTCAGTAATATCTTTATGCTTCAAATATGTAATAGCACATATGAATATAGGGATTTACCTCTTTTGGGATGAAAATGCAAACCATGAAATAATTATCTCACAGCCTATCATAGCTAGTCATATTTTATCTGTCCTTCCATTTAATAAGATGCAATTACCTCATAGAGGTGGCATGAGACTTAGTTTATGTTGAGTAAGATTTAAATCTTTAAATTAAAAATGCTCAACCTTTATTAATATTATTTTTAAAATATTCAAAGGATCAGGTTATTCAATTATGGTTTAAAATTTTCCAATTTGATGCTTTCGTGACCTATTTAAATGTTTAAAATATCCTTGGACTCGAAAATACATCCTTTTGGAAATAAAATGAAAATATTATTTTGGACAAGAATGAAGTGCTAAGATAGTTTCACAGTGAGTATTTGCTGGATGATCGTGCTGTGCAGAGTTAGATCCTGTACGTCCCTGGGCAGCATTTATTAGACTCACACAGAGAGGAGCTGACTCTTGCTGTTAAACTGAAGGCTAGAGATACCAACTTCAGGCTTCCTGCAGTCACAGTTAGTGCAGTGGCTGAGAAATGGGATTTTGGTCTTAGGAAAGCATGAGTCAGGTCTGTAATGGAATGTGGCACAGTTTGGTGTATGTGCCTGATAGAATTTCATGCTCTAAACAGACTGCCTTCATTTTTTTCATTATGTAAGTATTAAAGGTCTTGAGGCAGAAAATTCAAACTGGAAAGCTTTGTAAGTTTTTGTCTTAAGAGAAATTCTTATGTCAGAGTGGCTTAGATCTTAATTTCTTTGCCTTCTTACTTTATATTTCAATAATAATAGCTTATAAGGATGGTAGTGACCCTTTATAAATAAGAAACTGATTTTTTTATGAACTCAAATATGTTAGAACAGCATGTACGTGGATGAATTAATAATTGAAAACCCTGGAAATACATAAGCATTATGTCCTAGGAGGTGGGAAAAAAATCCAAAAAACAAAACAGCCAAACCAAAAAAAATAATAATAATTGTCAAACCACTCTTTCCAGCATTCATATCTTTAATAAAGACAAAACTCATAGTTATTGAAGGTTTCATGTTACTTTTCAAATGTCTTGAAAAAGAAACATGCAGTCAACAGTTGACAATGCGTTATAACTGTTGTACCATGTACCTTTTTAAAAATTCCTTTCTTTGAACTACACCTAGTCTTTTTCATTTTTTTTTAATTCCCTGAGGATGAGAATGACCATTTCAATTAATTACGACTGATGTATTTTTCCCTTTCTAAATCGTAGGCTCTGGGCTCTTTGCTATCCCTCTGAGAGCACTATAAATGAAAAGAAGATACTGTGTCTGCCTGCAACTATCACAGAGAAAGTGAACTTGTTTTCAATGGGGGCAGAAGCCCTTTAAAAAAAAAAAACAACATTTTTAACTCTTGAGGCAGCCTCTTGGGGCTGCATGATTAAAATAAACATTTATTAAGGTCCTGCTACATGTCAGGTGTGTGTTAACCACTTTAAAAATTATCCCTTTTGAATTTATAGTTTTGAAATAAGAAGGAACTGAATTAATTAAGTCGTAGATGGTATAGATTTTATTTTTTTCTCTTCAACTAGTAAGAATAGTACTAAATACAACCATCTTTTAGTAAAGAGTAAAATATCTTAAAATCAATGGCAATATTTGCTAATTTCCTTCTTTTAAAAAAAATCCATCTCAGTGGTAATTTTAAAGGGACTCCAATATGTGTAAATACAGTTGTGCTCCCTGAAACAGAAAGTTCTTATCCTCAAGTGAATATAAGCCTTTAATGCATTGTTCCTGGCTAGACTGAGTTATTCTTCAGTAATTTTAGGATTAGTACTTACTGAATTAATTTAGGAGCTACTGCTTAATGCTGAGGTTGAAGAGAGTTGACATTTATACAGTTGATTTTAGAGGATTTGATTAACAAAACTATATTTCTACAAAAATCACAACAATAAGGCTTAGCTTTTGTCTTAATTTCACTCTCTTTTGTTTTTGCTTTAGGGAACAGCCTCTAAGAGCTGGAAAATGAAAGCTCCAATTCCACACTTGATTCTGTTGTATGCCACATTCACTCAGAGCTTGAAGGTGGTGACCAAAAGAGGTTCCGGTAAGTCAGTTTATATTACCCCCTCCACATTGGGAGCATTCCTTAGAATCACATAATAGTCATACTGATGGTAATGATGGTAATGTACATGAAACCTTTTTCTGAGGATATGAAATTAAAGACTAAAGTTCCCTCTTGTGAAGTTTGTTTCTAATTCAGCAAATGAGCTACTTGTAGCTCACGACAAGACAAATCATCAGTAAGTTAATGTGATTTCACTGGAACACAGTAGCATAAAGGAGAATTTTTATGAATGATGTTTATTCTGGTATATTTTTTCAATCTCCGTAAGCAATCCTTATACACAATACTTTTTAAAAGCATTTATATATGACAATTTTATTTGGTGAATAAAACTATTCACATTATTTTTAAAATATCTATCTTGACTTTTGAAAGCCATATTTAAATTATCACTACTTTCATGGACAGATTTTTTTAAAGCTTAGTCTTTAGCTAATTTACATGAATTAAAAATTAGAATAAGAACTAAGGCTATTAACAAAAAATATCATGGGAAATAAAATCCCATATAATTTA
>CM053588.1:157982917-158014811 GCA_028646515.1 Pseudochirops corinnae | reverse complement strand
CAGAGATTTTAAAAAAAATTCATGGTCTGAAGAACCATGAGTAAGAATAAGCATAAGAAGCTAAGTAAGAACAGCTCCCAAAACCTAGACTCCTTCTTTCGGGAAAAGAAGGATCATAGGAGAGAGAGGGAGGAGGAGAGCGCAGCCAGTGAGTAAAGCACTGGCCCTGGAGTTAGGAGGACCTGAGTTCAAGCCCAGCCTTAGACACTTAACACTTACTAGTCAGGTGACCTTGGACAAGTTACTTAACCTCAATTGTTATCCCTTCCCCTCCTCAAAAAAAAAAAAAAGAAAAATCTAAACAAATTATTACTTTACAAGTGCTAAGGTACATAAATCATATTAATGGCTACTTTGGAATGAGGTTTTTTAGTTAAGTGCAGGAAATGACTCTTGAACAGAGTACTCAAGAAAATTACAAATTCAAACAAAATAACATACCGGATGAAAGTAAACAATACTTTGAGCCAAAAGTCTAACTAATTTTGTCACTTAAGACCTATGTTACCACAGACAAATAACTGAAGCACACTGGGCTTCATTTTCCTCATTTGTAAAATAAAGTCAATAATACTTTCTTAGGATTGCTGACAGAAAAGTTCTATGTAAATATGAGCCATTTTTTTGTCTTTACTCTTAGAGTAGAGAAAGGAAAAGTAATCTAGGAAGGGGAAAAAGCATAAGCAAAGACTTTTAAATTGGGATGATGATATTCCACCTGAATGGAATACACATAACTGTATTACCTTAGGCAAGTACTTTAAACTATCATTTGTAATGGTAATGGAATTTAAAGATCCCCCTGTATTGTCTGTATTGAGTGTTGAGACCCAGAGCTTGTGAATTCCACTTGTGAGATGGACTTGTTGACATGAAGACAGAGTGCTGAACTGGGAGGAGCTTGTGCCTTGGATTGAGAAATAAGTCCAAGCAGAGAGAAGGCCCAAGCAAAGAAGGCCAGAAGGACTTTTGGAGAGCAGTATTGTGGAGGCACAAAGGAGAATGACTGTGGGCCAGAGTTGCTGAGAGAAAGACTGCTGAGGGCCAGTTGGAGCTGCCAGGACTTTTGAGAACTGCCACCCAGAGCTGTTGAAAACTAAGGAGGCATGGCTGTGATGCTGGTATTTTGTTTGTCTGTTTTGATTTTGTTTTGCCAGATTCATCTGCTAGTGAAGGACTGTTGTAGAGGTCCTGGAATCTTGCTGTTGGTTCAGAAGCCCTGAAGGAGGATTTTCTTGTTGTATGTTTACAGAAATCCTGGAAGAGCATCTTGCTGATGTTTTCAGGGGTTCTTGTACTGTTCTGCAGGCAGAGAGTGAATTAATGAAGACACTGGTGATGTATATTGTGGCTTTGTTAAGCTTTGTCTCCCCAGGATCAGAGATTGCTGAGAACTTGCCTCGAGTCAGGATGAAGGGAGGTCTTTTCTTTGGATTTTCAATGCTATGATTATATCTTAACCTTGTTGTAGCTTAAGGATAGATGGCCTTTTGTGCTCTCCTGCCCCTTTTGAGAAAGTGCTTGACATTAAGGAATGGTATTTTAATTGATCCAGGGGTGGGAAACTTTTGACTTTTTGTGCTCTTTGACAGACCAAATGAATGTACTTTGTTTATGATTGGAAATTAATCTCCATCTGAGAAGAGAGACTTTGACTGGCTAAATGAATGTATTGTCCAAGGATGGAGTAGTACCTGGATTGAATTGTGAACTTACTTGCTAAATGAATGAGTTACACTGTATTTTGATTTTCTCTGTTCTGTGAATGTTTTGCCTTAATCTGTTACTGAATAAATGGAGTTTGCTATGCTGGTAATCTGAACCTTGGAAATTGCCTTTGCTTGACATAACATCATTACTGTACACAAAGGCTATAAAATATAAATGAATTGTTGATCTGTTAAGGTAGAGAGTGTTTGTTAAGTAAATTAATGATCCAGATGGGGGGGGGGGAATCTCATCTCATTCTCTGCCTCTGTCTGTCTCTCTCACACTCACACACACACACACGCACACACACTCACCTCCCTCTATTTGTTCTTCTCCCTCCAAATAAGTTACTACTTAACATTGTTCTTGCAAAGATAAGAAAATAACTCAATAACTTAGTTTTTTAAAAACTTCATCAGTCATGTAATTGCAGGATGCTGTAGATTTTTCTAATCTCTCTTAAACTGGTTTTTCACAGTGTATTTTTAAAACTTTCCTGCTTGAACATTACTTTAAGATCTAAACCAGGAGAAAAACATGTTGGGGTAGTAAGAAAACAAGAGAGACAGAAATCTGACTATAGGAAATAGAAAATTTCTAATGTGAAGCCTTAAAATCTAAAAAATCAAAAACACTAAAAGTCTTTTTGTTGTTGGGCCTTTTTTTTTTTTGGTTGTTGTTGTTGTTTTTTGAGATAACAGGGAGGCATTAGTGATTCAGTAGGATCTTTGTATTTCAAAAGGCCTAGTGAGGATTCTGTATGTGTGAGGAGAGATGGAACAAATTGCTCAATGAAAGTAATGGGGTCATCCACTTCAATGCCTTCAGGAATGCTATAAATCTTCATGTTATTCATTCTGTTTCTATCCCTTTCTCCTGATGTAGCTCCCAGGGATTCCATTTAGTAGGGCACTGCAAAGTGTCCCACTGAAGAGAATTATAAGGTGCCTCTATCCTTCTAGGTTGAAAATGTCCATCAAACTTTCGCTCCATTACTTTTTGGCCTTGTATATCTATAACTCTAGCTCAAAATTGCAAAAACTCACATGTCTTAAAAGAGATGATCTCAAAATGGGAAAAGATGCCTCTTTACTTGCTGCTCTATATGGCTAGCTTCTCTTTGGGGGGTTACTCATCTCAAATCTTTGCCATGTGGACAAATATGTCATTTGCACCACTGGAAATGTCTAAGAGCTAATGGGAGCATGATAACAAAGTAGGCTTTCTGATTTTGATGTTATTAGTATTTGGTTCTTTCTCAGAGAATTTCTTGTAAAAGTCAGGCTGATCCTCTTTGCCTCCTTTGTTTTTGATGTCTGGGGAACATATGTGGAATGGACCTTTGACATGCTTACTTTATTCAACCACTCTATAAGAGACCATACTTTCCTTGGGTAAATCCCAAATAAAATTAAGATTTAATTTATATATATTAATGTGGCAGCTACTTAAAGACCCCTTTGGCTTGTTTTGCATTTTATCTAGTACTATGCCAACAGAGACAGTGACTGCCTGTGGTACTCAAGAAAGCAAAACGGTGAGGCTATAATTCAATCAAAGATATCTTGTGCCATATGATAGCAGGAGCTAGTTTCCCAAAATGCAGAATCCTCATGAGATCACACATGTTTGGCAGAGGTTTCGTCCCAGCTTAAATGTGAGTGCTAATGACTCCTATTTGTAGAAATTCTAGATTTTCTCACAATAACTGAAGTTAAACTAACTTATGCACTCCACATCTGAACCCATTTTCAGTTCTAACAGTACCTTCCCTCTTGATTATTTAAAATTTATCCTGCTTGTACTTTATTTGTTTATAATTGTTTGCATGTTGACTCCACCACTAGAGTGTGAGCTCTCTGAGAGCAGAGATTGTCATTTACCTTTCCTTATGTTCCCAGGTCAGAGGCATAGTACTCAGCACATAGTAGGTTTGAAAAATTTTTATTGACTGACAAAATAAGAAATGTACATAGATATATTGTTCTAGTCCTTCCATGTATAATGGTAATTAATTTAGCAGATATTTAGCCCTTTAGTAACTAAGGGCTAAGTACCTCTTGAAAGAAACAGAAGGTGTCAACTCTGTATCCTGTGTGAAAGAGACAGAAGGTGTGAATTCTGTCTCCTGCTGCTGACATGGCAGGAGGGGGTTGGCTGAGACTGGAAGCCTGTGTGTGTGTGTGTGTGTGTGTGCGCGCGCGCGCGTGTGTGTGTGTGTGTGTGTGTGTGTGTGTGTGTGTGTGTGTGTGTGTAAGAAGATTTCCAGGGACAGATAATCAGAATCAAGAATTTTCCTCCTGGCCAGCTCCTAATGGTGGAAGAATTGTGTAGACAAGATATATACAGGGAGGGAGGGAGAGAGAGAACACTGAAGGACAGAAACCAAATACTGAACATTTTGTTTTATCCTCCTCTTTTAAACTATACATGAGATTCATTAAATATCTACTGCTTACCATATAGTTGCATTCAATCAAAACAATTCCTCTTCTCATAAATTTAGATCTCATTTTTCTTCTATATTTTATTCAATATTATTAATCTGATTCAATTTCTGCTTACTAATCTTGGATCTATATGGCCCCACATAATGTAAATGCAATTTAATGACATATACAAATTCTTTCAACAAATATATATTGGATAATTTCTAAAATGCTCTAGCATCTCTGGGGAGACCCTACTAATACCCTCTGAGGTTAGCTTCGATTAACCTGTATATATCTTATATGTACATAGTTGTTTACATGTTGACTCTCTCATTAGAATTTGAGCTACTTAATGTCAGGAATTGTTTTTGCCTTTCTTTGAACCTTTACCATTTAGCACAATGCCTTGCATATTTCAGTGTTTAATAAATAATTGTTCACTAATTGCTTATTTTAACTTCCTGAGAAAGCAATGTTGCTGTTTTTGTGTTTAAGTGTAAATATCCCAAAGAAAAAAATGGAATCTTCAAAACTGCAAGGAGATGAACCTGATTTCAATTCCTAGCCAATTCTAAAATATAATATTAAAAGAAGAATTTGCAAACATCTACAAAAGGAAGTGAATATATTTTTCAAAAGTGTGACTTCATTAATAAGATCCATTCCAGACTAACCTCATTTCCATTTCTTGAACATACAGTCTACGTAGATTTAGAAAAATATTTGAAAAAGTGTTTCATAACTGAATTCTGTATAATTATAATGACCAAGCATGGATGTAAAGCAAGTGTCTTCCTTCTTTCAAGAAGCAGAGAGCTGTAAGTGGGAGACATTACATATGTTGTTAGACAGTCAATATAGTGTTTAGTTTTACTGGGAATAGGATATATTTGGAAAAGAAAATTAAAAACAAAAGTTAGTAATAAAAAATAAATTAAAAAATCCCTACAATCTGAAATCCTTCATCATAAGTCTTAACCTTTCTCTTCACAAAGGTGATTTAATTATCCTTAATAAACCTATTTCTGCTTTTTGCTATTAAATAACATTTGGTAGGGCTGTCTTTGCGTATAAACTAGTTAGAAGGCTACCTAGAACACTGATTTTTAAGGATGTAGGAAAATTATTTTTTTTTTCTGAAAGCAATACTTCCCTAATAAAATACTCATACTCAAACACACACACACACACACACACACACACATGCACACACACACACACACACACACACACACACACACACACAACCTCACCTGCTAGTTAATGCTTGACCTAGTCTGTTTAGGGGTGAAAGCCTTTCATTCTACAATCAGAGATTAGTCTAAAATTGGGAAAGGGTGTTGTTAGGGAGGGGACATGTGAAAGGGATTTTGCTACCGCTGTATGCCTAAATGGAGTAGAAAAGGGTTATGACTAAAGGGAACAGAGATGTAAAAGAGGGGAAAGTCAGGACTAGGGAAGAAATATGCAACAAATTCATTATTTTCCATACAACCAAGAAAATGTAACTAAACAATGGAAAGAAACAAAGTAATTCAAATTAGTACATTATGAAGTGCCTACTATGTACACTGGAAATAGTGTAATTACTCAAAGGGGTTTTGTAATCTACTGAATGTGGGGACACACTTCACCATTGATTACAGTCTTTCCATGCCTCCCAAAACTGTGTGACTCATCCACATCCTCTTATGAATTCTCTCCATAGGGGAACCACCCAATATGCTGGCGTCTTTCCTCTGCTCAATATTGCATAAGTAACTACAAAGGAACATAGTCTGCCCATTAATTTTCCTTTATTTGCAAAGTTACTAATCCATTTGTCCCACTCCACTCCACCCCACCCTAATCCAGTCTATTGCATGCTGATCACCTAATAGGGCAGTTTGTCTGGTGCCCAAAATCCATGAATGGGAGCAACTTGAAGCAAGTTTGGAAAGGTAACTGGAATCAGATTGTGAAGGGCTTTAAATGCCAAGGTGAAGAAGTTGTCTTTTATCCTAGAGGCTATAGAGAGCCACTGAAAGATAAAACAGTTCTGAAAATATTGATCAAAAGTATAAGGCACAAATCTTATCTAGCTTTCCAAATTTTCTACAACAAACTGTCAGTATCATCAGCTCATGTTTAGTGAATGAGCTTCATAATAAAGAAAGTGTTTGCTCCTGGGCATGTTATCTATGAAATATGGGGGTGAGGGGAGGAAATGGAATTTTATTTAGGTTAGAAGTGTATTTGTATGTCAAACTGTTCATGTTGACACTTCTCCAAAGTCTAATCGTTTCAATTTTTACAAGCTTTGCTTTATTTTGAGTTTTTACTTAGCACCTCATTGAAATCCTGGAGAGCAAAGAGCTTTGCATGGCTGTCATTCTTAAACACTCTGTACTTGCCATAGGAAAGATCATATGTAGCATCCGGGCAATAAGAATGTCCCAAAATATCTACCATTGCCAACTAAGACAGATATTGCCAGGCATATATACTCATCTGTTCACCTCAATGTGTCAAAATCTTGAAGATAATTTTCTTAAGCTTTAATAGAATTTTTATTGAGGTAATTTATCCTCAATGCATGAGGTGTGAAGAGCTCAGCTGTTCCTCCAAAAGATCCACCCCCCCATCCCCAGGAAAACAGATAGAGCAATGGGTACCTGGTGGTCAGATAGTGGTTTCCCCTATTATCATTGCAGGTATAAAGTAATACAATAACATAGTCATTGAAATTTCCACTTACTTAAAACAAATTTATAATTGATGTGCCACTTTGTAGCTGACAGAGTTAATGGGCCTTTTAAGAACCTCTACTTAATAACAATAAAGTGTCTCTCTCTTTTTTTTTAGAGGTCTTAATGTTGGTAGAATTAATGTGCCTCTTAGCATGACCTTCACCTGCTGCTTTGATGGTAACTGTTGCATAGTTTCATGCTCTGAGACTCTCCAGATTTAAAGTTGACACTGTAAAATTAGAATTCTTGTGTTTTTCTCCTTTGGATAACAGATGAAGCATGAACTCTAAATGGGGAGAATAGAGCATTCAGCCTAGAAAAATTCAAAGTAGACAGCTAGAAGTATGATAACAATTTTTTTTATTCCTTTTTTACAACTAACATGATGCTGACCTCCAAAGCACCCAAATATTTCAATGTTCTTCAGAAAATATAGGTATTATTAAAAATAGTTTAATATGTTCTGTGAATCTTATGGTTGTCAAAAGCTGTTTTGAAAATGTGAGCTTGAATTAAGGAGTTAAGAACCCCCTACCCACTACTCCCAAAGTTAGGTAAGAGAAAAATGCCACAATGGATGGTTACCTCTGCCACAGTGCTTACCATTGTAAAGGAACACAACTTGAATTCTAAATCCCAGTGTGCAATGTCTTTGCTAGGGTGTGTGTTTTCCATTAGCCTCCCTGTCTGTGACAAAATTGCATAGGGTCCATGGCCCTGCAGAACAGCATTTGCAAACATGTCAGCAGGCATGGCAAGCCATCTGCCTACAAATACCACCCAGTCACTAACTACTCTTAATTTGTCAAATAGGGGAAACAAACCTCCTTTGACTGATAGAAATGGCTGAAACCGTACTTTCAGTCATGCCTGCTACTGAGCAATGACAACTTAAAAAGAAAGGAGTAATCAGTATTCTTGGTTCTCTGAGTAGCTGAGGACAAAATCAGACATTCCAGGGTCCTGGTCAAAAGACCCAAACCAGGCAAACATCTGAAGTACCAAAGGTGTTAGTAACCTAACAAATGAGATGTGTAAAGTTCTTTACAAACTTTGAAACACTATATAAATGCTAGATATCATCATCTTCAACAGTGACAACTTAATTAGAAATTGTTTATAGCGGCATTGTGAACGATAAGCATCTATTAAGTAAAAATGACTGATTGAGTAGATTTGGTGAATGCAATTCTTTAGTACTAATGTCGGCAAATCACTATCTTTTCCTGACTCTCTATCCTGTGCATTTCATGCTCATGTCTTCCATCATTATTCAACATACTGGAGAACTTTTTCGTACTTTTAATATTCAGGGGCAGCAGGGTCCCAAGATACCACTCAGAGTGTAAGAAACTTTAGCTCCCTTGTCTTCAGTTTGCTCATCTGTAAAATAAGGGTGTTGACTACATGTCCTCTGAGACCCCTTATAAGTCTAAAAATGTGGTCCTGTGATCTCATATTTTCTCTTATTCCCCATAATTAATAACTTATATTTTTGTGCTACTTTAATGCTTTATGATTCCTAGCCACGTAGCATTGCCTGCAGAGTAGCAGCATTAAAAGAATGTGTTTTTCCCGCTGGCATCAGGCATTATATTAAGATATTGAGTAGGTATAACCCTTAGACAGAAAAAGACAAGTTGTAGTTCATATGTACTCATGAAAGTCAAGCATATAATCTCTTACAGGTAGGTTGTAATGACCATAATCAAGGAGACTGCAGTTTCAAAAAACAAATGGTTACAGTGAACAATGAAAGCATAAACATAACCCCAATTGTAAGCCCCATGTTATATTCATTACTTGGTCCCAACATTGGGTGTGTCTTTAGAATATAAACATCACACAACTAATAATATAGTATTCCTCTAGGTCTATATTTGTTTAAATGTAAGATAAAAATAATTTCAGTTGAAGTCTAAAATAGATGACAAATTGAAACTATCAAGAAATAAATGGCCTATTGCTATTCAGGAAAAAAAAACATATTGCAGAAATATTCTTTCTGATTTTGAGGCATTCACAATCCAATATTTTGTTTAGAGTTCCTAGAGCCAGTGAAGAGTCCTGGAGCCTACTCCTAACTCACTAATAACTATATGATCCACTCTTTTGCATTGAGGAGGAATTTAATAAATGTTTATGGAATCAATTTGCCATTGAGCAAGTCAATTGACCTTACTGAGCCTTAGTTTCCTCGTGTACAGAAAAGACCAGTCTATACAGCTGTCTAGCTTAAACATCACTGTGAAGCTAATAACTGAAATGTACACAACACTTTAAGGCTGACAAAGGGCTTTGTATAATTCATCACAAGTGTACATATCGCACATGTATGAATACATTTAATGCCTGATTAATCTGAATTAAGATCATGGCATATTCGGTGCATATGGCATTGTGATTACCTTGCAAGTTTGTTTCAAATTCAAAATCATCAAAGAATCATCAGTTTGGACTTCCTCACATAAAAATGGATACTGTTCAATTCAAATGAGTTAAAATAGATGAACATATTAACCCAATTGTTCTCCCTGCTTGGAATTGTTTGAATATTGAAAGCTACCAGAACAACGGAATTGCCACCTCACCATTCTCACCAGTACAATTTGCAGTGGCAAATTATTTTTTTTTTTTTACATAGCACTTGAAGATAATCTGTTTCTCTTTCTGTCTCTCTCTGTCTCCCACTGTCTCTGTCTCTCTCTGTCTCTCTCTGTCTCTCTATTGCTGTCTCTGTCTCTCTGTCTCTCTGTCTGTCTCTCTCTCTCTGTGTTTCTGTCTCTGTCTCTCTCTTTTTCTCTCTCTCATAAAAAGAATAAACTACAGAGCTCTGCATAGACAGGTTTCAGAATTTATAAAAGTACCTTTTAAGGATGCTGAGAAAAGTGTAAGATTTCAGGGCATAAAACCATTATCATATGTATGTTAAGTGGAATTTGGGCCTATAGATTGCCAGACCTTGAATATGAGCACATACATCCCATGATTTGAAAAATTGGACGATATAGAAAGGAGAAAAAAAAAATTCCAGTGTCACCTCTGCACAGTATCCTGTTTTAGTACAATGTCAGATATTGGAATGACATGACAGTTATATTAGCAGGCTGGATGTCAGTAAAAAGAAATGTCAGAAGAAAAGGGCTGAAAATATTTTCTTTTGCTTATAGTTATTCCTTTACTAATGGATTCAGGTTCCTTGGGAACTTGGATAATTCTCATTCACATCTACCTTGGCTCTTTCCCTTGGAGCTCATACAGAATAGGACCTTAATTCAGGTATATTGAATAAAAGTAGAAGAGAAGGTTGAAAATACACTTCAGAGAAATATAACTATACAACAATATTCGGGACTCAAAGGATCATGGGTCTATACTAAACATTATGTGTTTACAGATGATAGGTTTCTTATCAAGAAATAAAAGAGATACTCTGAATGCAGGTGTAACCCTCTCTATGTGGAAAATTTGAATTTGCAAAACAAACTAAGAAGGAATTAATTTCTTTAAAAAGATTTATATGGCTTAGAAAAGGGTTGACCTATCCCTTCAAATAACAAATTCCCATGGTATTTAACTAATTAAAAAATTAAGTTTTGAGTTAACAAAAAGTGAAATATACCTCTATTCTAATAGGTCCCCAGCAGAAAGCACATCTCTTTATATCTCTACTAAGAGTAAATGTTTACTAGCTGTGGTATGCCTCTGGAATAGGGATGGGGAATCTGAGGCCTGGAGGCCACACCTCCAGGTCCTCAAATGTGGTCCTTTGACTGAATCCAAACTTCAAAGAGGCTACATGTGGCCTCAAAGGCACAAGATTACCCACCCTTGTTCTTGAAAAAAAATGTCAGTGTATTAATGTGTAAGTAAACCTAGGCTCTAAAATATGAAAAAAACTTTAGTATTTTCAACATGTCACCATGTATTCATATGTACAAACCACTAAATAAACAGAACACCTTATTTAAGAGAAATGATTAAGCCTTTTGATAGTAAAAATATCAATGTTACCATTTTTAATGGGAACGGTTGGTTTATTTCCTGTATTTGATTTGTGATTTGACTACTGCCAAGGTGATCAATTCGGAAGATAATAATAGTAACATACATAATTCATTTTATGGTTTAGAGCACAATTTACATACGTCGTCTCAACTCTGAGGAGCTACAGGTATTGTTATAACACCCAAGGAGTTTAAGTGACTTTTCCATACTTACCCAGTCAGTAAGAGTCAGAACTGGAGTTTGAATACAGGTGGTCTTCATATATCTAGATCTAATATTTTATCTATTGCACAACGTTGATTTTAGCTAAGAGCCTTCTTAAAATCATCCCCATGAAAAGAGATGGTGATGCATCTGCCTTCATTTGGTTCCACCTGCCACAGATTTGATTCTCAGATGTATGGCACCTAGAGATGCAGGCTTTCCAACATCTAAACTTCTGGAGTCTTTGGGTGCTCAGCTACATGGAAATAGATAGGTGGTAGTGCTGATTAAAGTAACTGAATTTGATCACTTTATTTAATACATAAAACTACACTTATTCCCATTGTTTAAACATTTATTCAATATGTAACATTTGCTAATTAATTTTTACAAATATATGCAATTCTCAAAGGGCTTAGGTTGGCAATATGCATCAATATAGTTTCTTTGCAGACATCTCCCATCCCAAAAGAAAAAAATAAATAAATATAGGTCTAGGTTTAAAACAAAAACTAAAAAATAATGTATAAATTAAAAATGATACATATAGATATATATAAGACAATGTTTTCAATATATGTCTTTTATCAGTAACTGTCCACCTAGAACAACAAAGTGTCATCCAAAAAAGAATCAATTAAACAAATGTGGCTTATCATTTTCCCCTCTTCTGTCCATATTAACTGATGTTAACTCTCTACCTAGGACATAATCACATAGCAATATATAGGCAGTAGTTAGGACAGGCTGACAATTTCAGGATCACCTGGTATTCCTATCCCATTTACATATAGCTGCTCCACATCAACTTATGTACTTTTCCAACCAGGGGTGGGGTGTGATTTCTTGAACAATTTCATTTGTTCTGAACATTTCATCTCTTTGTTCTGAACATATTTTGCTCAGAACATGTTTGTCCTCCATGTTTTCCTCCCTATTATTCCGATCCTCTACAGGAAGTTTTCCCCAACCATTCTTAATTCTAGAGCCTTCTTTTTGTCAATTATTTCTTACTTGGCTTGTATATTGTTTGGTTGCATCTTTTTGTCTTTGTGGTCTTTCCCCCAGAGAATTGTGAGCTTCCCAAAGGCAAAGACTGCCTTTTGACTTTTGTTATATCTCCAGCACTTAGCACTGTGCTTGCACATATTTGCTCTTAATAAGTACTTATTGATGGACTGACTGATTTACAGTGTATTAAAAAGATAAGATTTCCAAGATAAGAAACCAAGTTATCTTCTGCCTTAAGTATGTCAGTAGCTATCTTTTGTAGAAAAGCATTTTCCCACCTTTTCCAGTGCACATTTGCACAATCATTCAGGACATGCAATGTTAAACAGAGAACAGAAGCTTCCTTTAAGAAATTTCATGAGTTTTTTTTTTAGTCAATATTGAGCTCTATCACAGTTTCACAAGATGTCAACAAGTCAATTTCACTCCGGAGGAAATATTTCACTCTCTGACTTTTTCCGAGGAAACTTGACATTACGGGTTGAAAAAAGGTGTTTGCTCTTCAGTGAAGTTCAGTTTTTGTTCATCTTCATACATGCAAATACATTTCTTTTTTTTTTTCTTTCTAAATAAAAAGCCTGAGTTGGGAAGGCATATTTTCTTAAGGGTGGGTTACTCATTTCAAATGTATCTACTTTTTTTGGCCACACCGAGGCCAAGGGATAAAGCTGTAAGGATGTTTGCTCTCACTTTAACTATTGGAGCTACAGTTGTTCCTGTGAAAAGCAACAATAATGCTAACTGGCTTGGAGGAACTACAAGAGTAAAATCATAAAGGAAGAACAAGGGAAGTTTTCTCTGAATTTAAATCAGATTTACTTCTCATACTACAATCTCTTGCCTATGCCTTCAAATGAATTCAGAGCCAGAGGAGCTAACTTGGCTTCATATCTTTTTCATTTTTAAAAACACACTTCTCAGAGAGGAGATTCTAATATAACCAAGTAGTCATTTTGAAACCTACTTAAGAATAAACATTTTCTTTTGTTTTTGAGCATCTATACTCTTCTCCAAACATATGCATTTTTATTACCTTTCCCTACATTATCTATTTTCTATAGTAATTTTAAAAACTTGCATTTTACATCATATACATATGTATATGCACACATATGCATATATACATACATGTATGTATCCCTACATGCATGTATATGTATATATTAACTATATTTCATTTGCATGTATATGTATCAATAAATATGGATTACATATTCAATTACTTCAAGTAATGTAGCTTAAGTGAGACCCAGTTATAATATATCTCCCTATGAAATGGATTTGGTCATATTTATAAGTCTCATATTGAGGATTGGACCAGGTAGCTTACAAGATCCTTTCTATAGAAAAATTCCCTATGATTGTATCTTGGATTTCAAGTCCTATTCTCCCAACCCATTACCACATAATTTGCTCTTCAGCAAAAATTGTTTATTAAAGAAAAGGCAGAGGACTGATCAATAATCATTATTCACAAATAGTATAGTCAGGTCTCACTAAATGTGAGTAATGAATCCCCTGAAGTTGTGGTATATATTCAAATTGGTATTAGTTAAAGTTATAATTATGCAGAATATGATAATTGGTTACAGCTTAATGGAAAAATGCAGAGTGAATTCAAATAATGTGACCACTTTAGGGAACACATTATTTGTACTAATCTAGAACTAACTATACTTTGAAGTCTTAAAAGGGTATTTCTCACCAACAAGTCCATAATATATCAGTACTATTATTTATTATTTACCCCACAGAAACTATGAGAAAATTCAGGGTCAGAAGGGTTGTGACCTGACCATTATAGTAAATCTGATCTGCAAAGAGTTAGGACTCAAATCTGGAACCTTTTCATTTAAGTATTCTTTCTATTATGGACAGTTAGGTGGAACAGTGGATAGAGTATCAGGCCTGGAATCAGAAAGACTCATCTTCCTCAGCTCAAATCTGGCCTCAGATATTTACCAACTGTATGACTCTAAGCAAGTCCCTTTACCTTATTTGCCTCAGTTTCCTCATCTGTAAAATGAACTGGAAAAGGAAATTACAAACAAATTTGCCAAGAAAATGTTGCATGGGATCACAAGAGTCAGATATGACTGAAAATAACTGAACAACAGATTCTTTCCATTATTCTTTCCATTCTTTATCTCCTAAAGAAAATTTTATCTTTACAATAATCCCATACGAAACTTGCTTTTATTACTGTCATATACAAATGTTCATATCTCTCTTAAAAAAACCAATGGAAAAATTACAAGAAAATGCAAAAAAAAAATCATATGAATAAAGGAAGAAATGAGTAACTCATACGTCTTTTGGAATACTTAAATTCTTTCTTCCTATAATTACATATTATCAGTTAAGAAACTCATGCAAAAATATGGTCTGAAAGTATATACAATCTTTTAAATCACTTCAATAGCTTTGTAGGCTGCTTTTGACTCAAAAATTCTTAAGAAGTTTCCTACTAATATGGACTTACTTAAAATTTTTCTTACCTGCATTATAATGTACTTCACTTATATATTTTTCTTTTTACTAGGAAAACTTTTAAATTATTTCCATTTGTGGCTGGTAAGAAGTTGGCATGAATTATTCTGTTACTGAATGCAAGCTATTTAACGCAGAAAAAACAGAGGCTTTATTTCAACTTTTCTTACAAGTTTAAGACTCAGGAATCAGTTCCTAGGGTTAAAATATAATGAATAAATAGCTCTATGACTTTTGTTGGGGAGGGGGGTTGGTATTCTCATGAACAATCAAACTCTTTGCCCATAGTCCTATATTTCTAGGATATAGAAGGAGTTGGGAATGTCAATACCCACAACTCTAAGTTATATGGTATTTACAATCTTAAATGAAAGTAAAATTTAAATTGCTTTAAAGACATCTAGAATAAGATTTTCCAACATCCCCTTGAACATACTCCAATATTTAAGAATATTTTGCATCATTAAAATATGTCTTTGCATAAATTTTCTATCTATTGATCTTCCTAATAGGCCCTTACTTTTTCACTTTTGAGCAAATGTCCAAGATAAATATGATCAACAAGATTTTATATTAATAATAAAATAATATTACAAAGCTAATCTACTTATTTCGTATATGTAGTTGTCATCATAAAAACTCATGGAAATAATTTTATATAGCTAAAGACTTTTGCTTAACTGAATTTGTTCTTCATAATTTATACATTGTACTAGTATTGATGTTTTCCCCAGATACCATTAAAGGTATGTATATATTCACTTTTGCTCACATTGTATTTCTATCATTCTCTCTGTGTACTATTCTTTTTCACTGTATCAATCATAGTCTTTCTCTTCCTCTCCACACTGATTCAGTGGTGTATCCTAAATAAGATTCTTGAATTTCCAAACCTTCTTGCACCCCAGCCTACTTCTGTATGTCAAGAATAATTTCCATGCCCTCACACCAACATCCTTGAACAGTATGTCTTCTTACTCCTTACTCTCCACTGTGGATACCAACAGCTAAGGACAGCAAAAATATGACTATACAAATGGGCAGTCTAAGGATGGCGTTATCATGACCCAATACCACCAAGACTGAAAGGGTTGACCTACTCCACCATTATCATTTTATATGTGTGGAAAATGAGGCTTACAAAGGTTAAAGGATCTGCCCAAGGTTACAGAGGATAAAGATTAAAAAACTGGGATTTGAAGGAATATTGGAATGATAATCTATATTCAAAGAACCTTGGTTCCAATCCTCTTTCTTGTGATTACCATGTTTGTGACCTTAGGCAAATCACTTAATTTCTCTAGGCTTGAGATTTTTCTTTCTTTCTTTCTTTCTTTCTTTCTTTCTTTCTTTCTTTCTTTCTTTCTTTTTTTTAAGAAGTTGGACTAGGTGATCTTTGAAGTCCCTTTCAACTCAAAATCCACAGTTCTTTGATGACAGATATAATACACTTGAAGCTGTGACATCATCATCACCATGAATCTTTATCAACACAACAAATAATGCATGACAATTTACACAAGGTCATGTATCTGAAATTTGTAGTGATCTTAGAAACCATCTATTTTCTTCATCTTATGGATGAGAAAATTGGACCTCAGAAATGTTAATTATTGTGACCAAGTTATCAAAGCTGTAATGAGTAAAAAAGTAAATGTTTCTGATGAAGTTCAATATTCTTTTGTGCAGCGTCTCTTATGGGGAGGGAAAATGAACTCTAAATCTCTGGCATCTGAAAGTCTTGGGAAAGAGTAGATAGAGTTAAAGGGCATTTAAAAAAGGGTTAGGTAAATCCAGTGATGCCCAAACACACTAATCATGTCTCTATGCCCCAGTTGTATCTTTAGAAAAGGCTCCTCAACAATTCTTGCCCTGAAAATTAGTTCTATGAAAAATAAAATACAGTCAGTATAAATAAAATAATGCATAAATAAAACATTTATTATATGCTTTACCATGTGTCAGGTAGTGTGATAAATGCTAGAGAAGAGAGGGAGCAAATGAATATTGAGAGAGAGTGAATGAAGGAAGTTGAATTTCGACAATCATTCATCCATTCAATAAGTATTCATTTAAGATCTATGATGTGGTAGGCACTGGAGATGCAAGAACAAAAATGAGATAATTCCTGCTTTTAAGGAATTTTAGACTGCCACCCCCACCCCTACCATTTTCTCATTGGATTTTATGTGCCATACCTAAATTGTTTCTACATTTCTGCCATTCTTCAAGGCAATAAGCACAGAGGAAGTGGGAAGTAGTTAGATTAGTGTTACCTTTAAGAGGAGAGAACATTCTTTTCATCTTCCCCAATCCTCAATTTTACAGGACTGGCAGACCACTTGAGATTGCTTTGCGATCACAATGCCAAGATGGTGAAATGTGGCTGTGTATGGGAGTGACTACACAAAATTATTCCTTAATTCATGGCTCAATATATTGTTCTGGCTGACACTTATATAGCACTGAAAAGTTTACAAAACACTTTACATATATTGTCTCATTTTATCTTTGTGACCACCCTGGGAGATAGATGTTACTGTATTTTCTTCGTGAATTGGATCAAATTTCAAGCTAAATATTTTTCAAACTAATAACATTTTCTTAGCTGATTAAATTATTTGTTTTTTCTAATGTGATAGAATGTAAGAGATAAGCTTTGAATATATGACTTTAATTTTCCCAGAATGCTCAGATAGTAAATACAAGAATTATTGTCAAGTACCACCACATTGGTATTTATCTAGAAATAGAGGAATCATTATGAGAGATTTGGAAGTCACAGTCAAACACCTTGCATTATTCACTTCTATTTCTACTACAGAGTAATTTTTCTATATGTACAGTCATGCTCATTCATATGGATATGAGCATTCCATAACTGTAAATTATTTTAGGCAGTGTATTCAAAATAATTCATGGACTACCATATGTTGTCACCTTTAAAAATGCCTGAAGTCAAATAAATCTTCATCCTGGCAAGAATTCTTTTACTTTGAAGTTAAACATAAATGAATACTGAAAATAATACAATCCATAGCACCACATAGACCCCCAATTCCCCTATCTGACTATATTACAGAGTAATTCATTGAACTGTGTCGTCCAGGTCTTTGTGTTCTGAGCCAAAACAAACAAATTTGGCACCTAGAATTAGCAGTATGGATCACTCATGAGGCAAACAAAAGGAAGTATATCTTCATATCAAATTTCAAACTCATGATTTGAAAACAATAAAAGAAATAATCAAAGCAAATTCAATTAAGCTTGGGATAGAGTTGGGAGTTAGCTACTTCAGGGGTTCCTATGCCGCTAAAAGTTTTGTGTTAAATTTTGCCGCCTTGGGCAAAATTCTGACCATTCTGCTGTAGTTTTGATCTGCTTATCCCACCCTGAAACACAGCTTTATCTGACATTACTTAAAGAAATCTCACAGTTTGTAATATAAGATTATTGATTCATACTATTTCAGAATTTGTGTTGGCATTAAATTCCCTATTCTTTATTTGTTTAAGCATCAGAAGAAATGAGGAATGTACCACAAGTTTTGGGAGATAAGTTCCAAACAAAATTCTGATATATGAGTAGAAGAAATGGAAGAGAAGCGGGAAAGGTAGAGAAGAAAACAGGTTCAGTGGATAGAGCACCAGGCCTAGAGTCAAGAATACCCATCTTGAGATCAAATCTGGTCTCATACACTTACTAGCATTGTGGCCCTGGGCATATCACTTAACCCTGCTTACTTCAGTTTCCTCATTGGTAAAATAAGTTAGGGAAGGAAATGATTAATGACTCTAGTATCTTTGCCAAGAAAACCCCAAATAGAGACATTAAGAGTCATTCATGACCTAAACAACCAAAAAATAAGAGAAGAGGTAGGAGAATTGTATATATGTAGACATGTACACACACACACACACATATATTTCATTCATATATCATGCCTTATCTTCTATATTACATGTAACCTCAATTATCAAAATGATTTCTAATTTGCAAATTCTCCTCCAATTTTATAATAGCAAAGAAGTCCCTCTGTATCACTTGAAAATCTTCCTAATGCATTTTTTCTTTCAATGTATGTATCTAATTCCAAACATGCAACTACACACATGCACATAACATCCCCCCATTGCCCTCCCACACACATACCTCTTGGGTTCCGTACGTAAGCCCTATATAGTTCATTTATCTCAAATGTAAAATTAAGTTAGACAAGAAGATGCTCCCTCTCAGATCTAATGATAACTTTATTGTTAGTATTATTTTATTATTAACATCTTTATTAAATAATAACATTTTGCAATATTTTAGACACAGCCACCTTTAGAAAAAATGGTATTTGGGAAGTAATGTAACACAGCAAGTATATAATCTATCAGAGCTTTAAGGATGAAATAAAAAATGGACTGAATTACCCTTGTTTTTCTTATATGATGAATGCTCACTTACTTCTTTTCCTGTTATAACCTTTTTCACTATGAATAGATCACAGTTTGGAAATAAATGTTTCTTTTCATCTTCTTACCCAATTTAACTCAGGATATTCTCTTTTATATTAGCATTACATTTGATTGAAACACCATTCACTTGCTACTTGATCCAATTTTAATCAACATTATTTTCAAATAATTTAAATTATGCCCTAAAATAATTTCACTATTACCTATAAAACATTCCAATTATTATCTTTGCTTTTAAGTTTGAAATTATAAAAGCAGATAATCAAGTTATTCTAAGATGAGCAGTCTTTTTTTCCTTATGTAAAATACTCTGTTTAAACCATACATTATAACACAGTAGTCATAAAATCTTCACAGTCTCCTAGTTCATAAAATGCTCCAGGCAGAACATAATAATTATAAATATTTCTGCTTGTGAAACTACTAGAATATTAAGTATTACAGACTGTGATACAATAGAAATTGGGGAAAAAAGACTTTCAAAAAGATTTATTGCTTTACTTAGAAACTTAATGCATTAAAATATTCAGATGGTCACATTTTGACAAACATTGATACAATTTTTCATCTTAATTTAAAAGTAATCCTGAATAATTCTAGTCATATCCAGCACTTCATATTTGACATACAGTGCTATTAAGAAGTAAATTTATTTAGAAATATGACAATTTGACAAAAATTCGTGGAGAAACTAATCTCTCCTGTCTCTTAGACATATACCACATGCCAATATGCATATAAACATATTTAAATGACTATGAGGCAGCTAGGTGGCACTAGATAGAGCACTTGACCTTGAGTCTGGAACACCTAAGTTCAAATCTGATCTCTGACACTTATGGTCTGTATGACTCTAAACAATTTACTTAACCTCTGTCTACCTCAGTCTCCTCATCTATAAAATGAAGATAATAGTAGCAGCTACTTGCCAGAATTGTTATGAAGAAGAGAGAATGGGGGTGAAGTGATTTGCAAACCCTAAAGCATGCACAAATGCTAGTCATTATTATCATTATTATTATTACATAAATATCTTGAGTGTATACATATACATTAGGATGCTTGATCATTTGAATATAATTAAAAGTCCTGCTCTGATGTCTCATCATGTCATGGTAGTGATGCTAAATTCTCAAAGGTCATTTCTGTGAAGTGCAAATAGTAACAGATTTTATCAAACTAGTCAAGTTTTGGGTATGGACAGGTTGTGTCTGTTATCGAAGCACCAACCTCATTAAGTGCAAAGAGGTTCCTTCCTGAAAGTAGTGAGGCACATACTGATGTGTATGTATATATATATATATATATATATATTTTTTTTTTCCAGGGAATCAACACTCACAAAAATGTGACAATCCTTCTGCACGTTCTGACATCCAAAACTCTTCAGCAGCCATCGATATTGAAGACCCAGAAAAGAAGTCCCCACTACCAAAGTCCTTGGACCCATCAAATGGCTCAGCATTAGAAATGCATTTGATGTCAGGGCTTCTCTATCTGGCTTTCTATTCTAACCTCACATCATATATTGTCTCTATAAGAATGTGAGCTCCTCGAGCATGGAGACTTCCTTGCATTTCTATATGTATCCCCAATGCCTAATATAGTATTTTGCTCATAACAAGCACTTAATGTTTGTGTATATTTATGTATTTATATTTATATATACACACATATGCTGGAGTAGAAATATCAATGTAAATACCTTATTTATTCTATCAACAAGTAATTTTAAGTGCCTAATATATCCCTAGCACTATACTGGCAAATGGGGATGAAATTGGAAAGAATGAAACAATCACAATGCACAAGGAGCTTACTGCTTCTAGGACAGGGGTTCTAAACCTGAGATTCAAGAACTTTTGTATATATGGGTGGTTTTTTTTAATAGTTTAATAACTGTATCTCAATGTATTTTTTCTTTGTTATACTATGAATTTTAAAACATTATTCTGAGAATGGGTACCTACACATCACTAGACTGCCAAAAGGGTTTATATCACACACACCTCTCTCTCTCTCTCTCTCTCTCTCTCTCTCTCTCTCTCTCTCTCTCTTTCTGTCTCTCTCTCTCACTGTAAAACCTCCTAGGAGGAAATATAAACTCTTCTGTCTCTTAATAACCTCATCCCAAAATACCTTTCCAGCTTCATAATAGCTTTATAATATATTATTCCTCTTGCTATACATTTTTGTCTTTCCTACTATTCTGCATATAGGACATTTTCCATCCGTGATGACTATAATTGACAATGATGAAAAATTAATAAACATGATGCATGTTTATTCTTTCTTATCAACATCAATTCTGTAGATTTTCCTATCTATAACTATTAATATAATCAACATTACAGAGCATCTTTGGGAGGGCCTAATATTTCATAGCAATAATAATGCAATGTAGATATAGGGCCTGGGATAACCTCTAAACTCTAATATATAATACATGACTCTGCATAAGTTATTTAATATTTCAGTAGCTCAGAAAGCACTTAAGGATTTCTCTCTTAAGTTATAGTGAGTTGTGACCTCAAGAAGCTATAATAGCTATTAATTTACTGATTTTAACTTTCCAAAACATTTTTTATATTTTTTCTCATTGACCTTCATGGCAATCTTATAAATTAAATTCTGATTTTTTTCTCATTTTACAGAGAGGAAACTGAGTATTAGAATGTTAAAATGAGTTGTTCAAAGTCAGTTAACTTTACAACCATATGCTTGGGGTAGGATTTGAAGCCGGATCTTCTTGACTCCAGTTCTATTCCTTTTATCCACTATACCAATGGTATCAAACTTGGAGCATGTGGCCCTCTTATAGCCTGCAAAACACCCTTGTATGGGAAAAGTCAGATTAAAATGTAATTTTGAAATGTTTATGACAAAATAAATACAATACAGTATATATAATGTTAATTTGTGGCCTTTACTCTGAGTGTACAACCTTCAATGATTCACTATGTGCATTGATGACTTCACAATATTACCTAGCTTTTGCATAAGTATTCTTCACCAAAGTGACACAGATTTCAATTATTGTTTTAAATTACCATTATGCATTAATTGGGTCAAAAAGCCTTTTTTTGTTCTTTTGAACATGAGGTTTTTTTTTTTTTGCCCCTCTGATCATGTGTGTGAGTGTGCATGTATGTATGTTTATCTATATGAGTCTGTGGTATGGTGTAATTCTTTCACTATATTACCCTTTGATAGAATTGCTTTTGAACTTAGCAGTGCATGCTTTTGATGGAGTAATTTCTAAGGTAATAGTTTTGACTAGTTGTTGAAATCTTAAAGAAAGGAATGAACGAATTTAATTTTTTCAATTAATTTTTTAAAGTTGATGCAGAAGGGGAAAGAATTTCAATAACACATATTCAGATGGCATAAGTCAATATTCTCTTGGTACAAGATAAATGTCCCATGGCTCTATATGACAAATTCCTACCTCTATACGCAGTAAAAAGTTCAAAAAGTGTGCCCAGTATCACATTTCTCACCATATATGGTAGGAAGGGTTTGGCTTGCAGTATATCTATAGGATAATGTGGTAGACAGAGAAATGACCTTGGAGTAAGGAAGAAACAGGATCTGGAGCAGATTAAATGCAAGAAAATCATGTCAGGTCTCAGTTCCCCAGGCAACTCTCCAAGACAAAAAGTTGTATAACGTAGATGGATCTGCTTTGGTAGCAGGGGTTTCTCTACCATGAATTCCCTTTGTCAATGGCATCACAACCTAGTAAAAACATATGCAATAAACTGTGATGCTTATCAAAGGGGTTCATGCTGAACTCCCATCACAAGGGAATAAAAGACCTATGACACCCTCTCCATCTGCCTTAGTATCAATTAAGAAACAGGACAAGATTGTATACTGGAATTTCAAAGAAATGGTCAAGATATATTTCCCATTTGGGAACTACCACTTACAATGTAACTATCATTGGAACATGAAATGTATTGTGATGCAGTTGTATTGTACTTTGAGTCAGGGGAACTGAGTTCAAATTCTGTTTAATTTTTATTATGAGGTATCCACAGGCAAATCATTTAACCTCTTTGAGGTTTGTTTTCCTCCTCCATAAACGAGTATTTCAATAACACATTGAGTAGCTTCTACATAGGGTTATAGTAAGGTAAACACTGTAAACCTCAAAGAGCTACGTAAATTTGAAATACAATGATTTGCTAGTCCAATGGCAGATTCTGCCAGTTCACCCCATGAATTGCTTGGTAGATGCATCCTGAGAAATTAGAGGCATCTTTAGTTTTTGACACTAACAGAGCACTGAATACTTCTCTAAGAGAGAAGGAAGTATTGGAGATTCCATGATTAGTGAGTGGGACTTTATTCCCTTGACTGTCAATGGGATTGTGTGTAGTTCAACCACCACTTTATTGAACTGAATTGTCTCTTGGCTGTATGCCCAGTTGATAAGAAATGAATTGCACATCTTCCTACGCATTTCATCAGAAACCTCTGAAAATATCTGAGTCACAAAGTTATCTTCAAAAGACACTCATATTATGTGCCTTCATAAAGAGAGCATACCTACATAGAATAAAGAATCAGATAAACTTGAACGTTTAGAAGTGTTCTTTAAAAAAAAAAGCCTAGAATAGCTTTCTGTTCATATACAGAGATTTTTTTGCAGGAAGAAGGTGTAGCAGATTTCACCACCCTGAATTTATGTAAATTTCAAAAAAATTCAAGAAGGTAGAATGAAATGGAGGTCAAGGTGAATAGAATATCGGTGATGCATCCTAGTGTGAAAATGTTATCTTTCTCCCTAACATTTGTCTTCTAATACAATTATTTTATTCAATATTATTGTTAGATGTCAATGTCTTCAACTTCAGTCCCATTCTATCCTGGAATCTATATTAACAACATATCATAATTACTCTTTGAATCCCTATTCCTTTTAATACTTTATCTGGTTTATACAATATAGTTGAATTATTCCTTTAGGACCAAGAGAGAAAGATAAATCTGCACTGTCCCTTTAGGAATTGCAAAGGCAAGGTATTCATTTATACAAATTCTAATTTGGGGGCTGAATACTGTAGGTACTGAAAAGAGTAATCATCAAAAGTGGCAATTAGTTTGCAAATTTTCTTCACTGTACTTTTGTGTTTTGTAGATTTTAGAAGACAGGCTCTATGCTTTGAAGGAATTTACTTCTTTGGTGTTTTCCCCCAGAGTCTCAGACTCTGAAAAGGGCCTGGAGATATATTACTAGTGGAGAAGATAAGCCCCAAACATGAAACAGAGAACAATATACACTATATAAGCAAGTATTAAGTTCATATTGCACAGAAAATAAAAGCAAAAAGAGCCCAAAGGAGGGAGAGATTAGTGTGAGGCACAGCAGTAAGAAAGGATGGGGGCCTTGGGCTGGGCCTTGAAGGATTGGATAGGATTTGAACAGATGGAGAGAAGCTGAGTGTGGGGGGAAGTGAGTGGGAGAAAAGAGGAGGAGTTCCATTCTAAGTGAGCCCCACACAAAGAAAAGACATGGATGTGGGAATTAGCATGATTAGTATGGGAGGCAGTGAAGAAACTGCCAAGCAGAAATTGAGGGAGACAAGGTAGGCTAGAACCTTCAACACTTTAAGAAGAGCCTCAAAAGCTAGACAGACTATTCAAAATGCATCACAAAATACATATCCCCAAAGAGAAAAACAAAAGTTTTAATTATCATTCTTTGAGACAGATTCTGGAAAAGCTGGATGGAGGGAGTAGAAAAGTCAAGAGGAACATTAGAATAGTTTGCCCCACCCTGCAGTCACATCATTTAGATGCTTTGTTACCAATAAGGAATCAGGGGAGAGAAAGGGAGGATTTGTCTTTCTCTGTGTCTGAAAAAGGTTTGTATTCTCTCTTCCTACTCCACCTCTTTCCCCAATGCTCTGCTGCAGCTGTAAAATATTAGAGAAGCTCTCTTAATGGTTCCCTGTCTGTCCTTTATCATCTGTAAAATGGGGAGACAAATGTTCCTTGGTCTAAAAATCCTTTTTTTAAAACTTACTACAGTATTATAAATAAGCCTTCTGACCCCATTTCTCCTCTAATCTCTTCAAACCCCCCCACCACTACTATTGAAATGTCAGTTCTGGCAGACAGAGCAGCAGCTGGGATCTTCTCCCAGCTGAAAGCCACTGGCAAAGACCTGGAGGCAGGTGCAAGGGACCTCAAGAACTGGTTCAAAGGGATTTAAGGCAATATCTACCAACTGTTCAGTCCAACTCAAAATGCCATCTTTTGAAATTCCTTATATGAAGTCACCATATGATAATGGATCCCCACATCTCATTGATGTCATTAATTTCTTCAAGTTTTCCTATATCATTTTTTTAAACCCCAGGTAATCTAAGTTACTTGAATAATGGACTGATATGTGTAAATATAGTATTTATATTGTTTTGATCTGGAGGTGAAGAGGAGGGGTATTGTAAAGTAAGACCAAAATAAAGCAAAGATGCAGCAAAATTCTTGGGTAATCAGACTCCCAGATAATTTCAAATGCTGCACATTAGAGTTAAGGGATTTCTTAAAATTGTTAATAAGAAAAGCAACTACATGGTATAATAGATAAGGTGGAGGATTTGGAGTTAGGAAGACCTTAGTTTAATTTCTGCCTCAAATACTTTCTAGATGTGTGTCATTTCTTCCACCCTCAGCTTTCCCATCAATGAATTGGGATAATAATAGAGCCTAATTCACAGCGTTATTGTGAAGATGAAATAAGATAATTTATTTAAAGCAGTCTGCAAACCTTAAAGTACTATATATCAATGTTACCTATTATTGTTAGATATCTTCTTGAAATGTTAAAAAATTTGTGACGTGGGTGAATTTTTATCCTTTTTTGTTTGTAAAACATTTATTAAATAAAGAAATTTCTATATACTAAAATCTTGGCTCAAGTGTAAAAAAATTAAAATCTCAACTGTGGTGCTAAATTTTATCTTAAAACACAGCATTATTGTATATGGTCCCTACCAACGGACAAGTTTGCTATATCTATAAGAACTAGAGGGCTTATGGTATAGTCAAAGTTAGGAGACCTCGTTTTGGATTTCTACTCAAACTTTCTGCTCAAATGTTTACTTGCTTTATGACAACCAGCCAATCATTGAACTCCTCTGGGAATAGATTTCCTTATTTGTAAGTGAGAAAATGAGAATGATATATATACTATCTACTTAATAGCAGCATGTGTCTGTGTGTGGATGTGTGTATATTTTCATATATATGTGAATGTGTGTATGTATGTGAATATATTTATAAGTGAGATGAAAAAAACAGGAGTTTTGTAACTTTTTAGCCCTTTGTTATACTTTCTGGAAGTCTAAGTAATGAATATATTTACTCTTAATTGCCTTCAACACGCTTAAATGAATGCTACATTCAGTTGAATTATTTCCTGGATCCCCTCTAATTAATATGAAAGCAGATGTTTTAAGACCTGCCCTGATTAACAGTTGCAAGACAGCTAAATGCCTAGTATAAGAAAAGCCCTCTGAAGCCTAAGTACATTCATCCACATAATTTTGTCTTTCAGGCATCACCATTTCTAAGAGGAACTTCTATTTTTAGTATGCTTCCTTTTTATTTGTTTACATAACTTCATTGGTCTTTCACTTTACAGATGGAACTCTCAGCCAAATGTATTTTTATAAATAACTTGGTGAAATGTTACATAAATTTCATATATCAGATATGAAAACTGATTTCCTCTTAAATTTAGTTGCTAGAATGAAAAATAAAAACAAGCTTAAACTTGTATTATGGGGGTATTTTCTTAAGAGACTTCTTGACTCAAAAGAACAAAACAGTTGACATTGTATAAATTTTAAAATAAATAGGGGACTCAATTTAGTGAAATGAGTACCAGGAAGAAATTAAATATAATAATCACTGTTTAGCTAGAATTCTTAGAATAGCAACCTGAATTCCATATACTTCATGATACTTGATGAATTCTCATGGCAATAAAATACATTATGCTTATTTTCTCAGAATAGTTTTAATGACTGCTCCTCCTTTCCCACTTCCCTCACTGTAAGAAATACAAGAATTTCCATCCTGGATTTAATCACTGAGTTATATATCCCTTAGGATAAAAAACAAAACAAAACATTAAGCCTTCTTCTACCAGTGCCTAAGGCACAATCTAATACAAATTATGGCATCTTTGTTAACTGTGTTAACTATTTAAGATTATAAAAATTCAATTTGATGTCATTATTACATAACTACCAAACTTGGCATGAAAACTCCCAGTATGGAAACCCCTTCCAACATACAGATTAGCCACACTTTAGTAATTTACAATCTGAAAAACTAACCAGGGACATTGAGAGGTTAAATGACTTGTCCCTAGTTTGCAATATGTAAAAAGTCAAGATTGAACCTAGATCTTTCTTCCTCCAAGGAGATCCTCTATCCACTACATCAAGCTTCCTTAACCACCACAACACCACCCTCAGCATGTGAGCGAGTACGCGCGCTCACACACACACACACACTTCTTTTTTAGCCTAAATACCTAAAGATTTTAAAGTCTTTTTTTCCTTTTATTATCATTATTGTTGAAAATTACATTAAAAAAATACATATATACACACACATACAAAGCAATCAGAGAAACATTTAGTGGTTTGTCTTTTCCATCTGCCTTACATGGACTAGTAGTTCCAGTAGGACACTACTTTAATATGCAGTCCAAACTAAAGGTTCACTTAAATTGAGCAAAAACCTAAAAATGTCATTAAAATATAATCTGTGCAAAGTATTCTACTAGGCCCTGTGCCAGACTAGGCCTAACTACTGAGGTAATATGTCACCATTCAATAAACCTGATGAGAAACCCAGAAAGAAGTCTGGCAGAAATTATATTTAAGTCAACATTTCATACTATATGCCACCACAATAAGCTCCAAATGATATTTGACCTAGACATAAAGTCACATCATAAATTAAGAGAATTAGGAAGAGAATACTATTTATACTACTGTGAATAGGTAAAGGGTTACTGAAGGAATAAGGTACAGAGAGGAACATAGGGTATAAAAGCTGCGATTACACAAAAATATTGTATTAACAAAATAAAGCAATTAATTTTAGAAAAGAATTGGTAAAATGGGGAAAAAAAGTTCTTTGCATCAAGTGTCTTTGATGAAGGTCTTAGATCCATGATACATAGGAAACTGATCAAGATATATAATAAAAAAGAGAAAATCACCAAAGTAAATGACCAGGCAGTTCTTAGAAGAAAAGTAAACTTTCAATAACTACATGATAAAATGATCCAAATAAATAATAATAAAAGAAATAAAATTAAAACAACTCTGGGATTCTATGTCATATCCATCTTATTGGCAAGGATGACAACATTTAAAAATACAATTATTTGAAAGGATGTAGGGGAATAGACACACTAATGCATTATGGATTGAGTTTGAATTGGTACAACCATTCTTTCTTTCTTTTTTTTGCTTTTTTGGAGAGGAGAAGGGTGGGCAATTGGGGTTAAGTGACTTGCTCCAGGTCACATGGCTAGTAAAGTGTTAAGTGTCTGAGCCTGGAATTGAACTCAGGTCCTCATGATTCCAGGGCTGGTGTTCTATTCACTGTGCAACATAGCCACACCCAACCATTCTTTAAATCAATTTGAAAGTATGCCCCCAAAGTGACTGTACTACTCTTTGAATTAGCAATACCACTACTAGTCATATTCCACAAAGACATAAGAGAAAGAAGTAAAGGATCCATATGTCCAAAAGTATTCATGATAGTGCTTTCCTTTCCTTATAGCAAAGAATCAGACATTAAGAAAGATAGTATCCCATTAATTGTAGAATGACCAAACCAATCATGATATATTATTGGAATGGTAGACAATGGTGCTATAAGAAATTGCTAAAAGGACAGAATCAGAGAAACCTATGGTGAATTTCATGAATTGATACACGATGCAGTGAACAGAACAAAGAAAATCATTTCTGTGATATTCGAACACTATAAAGGAAAACAACTTTCAATCAATAAACCAACATTTATTAAATACCTCCTATGTCCTCGGCACTATGCTAGCACTTGTGATACTAATTCAATCAATGAAACAAGTGTGGCTCACATGGAGAATATATCCTAATGCATTCTAATTTGGAAGATAAATATTTATGTGTGTATGTATGTATATATATATGTGTATATATGCATACATATATACACATATGCATACATGTATGTATATATACTTATGCACAGAATATAAATAAAAATAATAAATGAATACAAAATGGTTAAATAAATGAAAGTCTGGGAACAAAAGCCTTAGTAGTAGAGATCACAGGATCCCTTTTGTGAGAGAATCCTACATGTAACTCCATCTTGAAAGAAAAGAGAGATTCAATTATGTGAAGAGTGAGTGAAAACCAAGCATGTGAGATGACCAATGCAATGATGGCATGAAGATAAGAAATGGAATGCCATAGGTGAAGAATGGAGAGAAGGGCAGTTTGACAGATCCTAGCACAGAGGAGGCAAGTATTGTTCAAAGAGGCCAGAAAAATAAGTCTTTGAAAGTTCAAAAGAGAAAATTGTGTCCTAAAAGCAACAGGTTTAAGAATTCTAATAAGTTAAATGTCTAACCATTGGATTTCTAGAGACCAAAGATGAAATATGTTTACCACCTCTTGACAGGGAAGATAGACTATAGGTTTAACAAACAAATGCATTTTCAGATATGACCAATGTATTTTTTTGTTTTATTTGATTATGCCAACTTATTACAAGGATTTTTTTTTCCTCTTGGGGTCGGGAAAAAAAGTGCATTATTGAAGGAAAATGATATTGATAACAAAAAAGAAAGAAAACATCTATGAAACATTTTAAGAAAATTAACATATCAGCACATTTAAAGGGCAAATCACAAATGAAAAAACTCTGGAACATAACATACTGAATTGAATATATACATAAAAATTAGCTATATGTGATAAGAATAACAGTTTCATACAAAATCCTCTTTTCCTCTTCTTCGTATATTGAAATATACAATGTACAACAAAGATTACTTGGTTGTGTTTGTTGAGTTTAGAATAGCAAATAAATAAATATGAGTAACTAAATAAATGAGTAAATAAGCAAATAAGTATTGAGTAAATTAATCAATCAATCAATTAATTGATGGGCACATCTTTTTAGACTTGATCCAAGCCATTGACAAAAACAATAAACACAATAAGGAAAAAACCAAAGCCCAGATCTAGTCAACTACAAAGATTCCTCTACATTGACAACAATCCATTAATGAATTCTCTTTGATAAATCAACTCTTCCCTCTAGCACTCATTGTACTCTAAATGTTCTACCTCTAAGATAAATGAATAAAAGAAGAAATTTTAGGAAAGAGAATTTTGTGAGCAAACACTACAAACTGTGATAATACATGGAATATAGGCAGAACTAGGAATAAATATGTGTGTATGTACTATCATACATATGTATATGTATATATACACACATGTGTGTATACATACAAACTTATTTAGGGCAAATCAGAGGTGATGAGAATAAATATATATTAAAAATGTTGTATTAACAAGACTTAGGAACTAGATATTGGGAAACAAGGAGAGGAAAGTAAGGGCCAAAAAATCTTCTAAAGTTTCAAGCCTGGATGATAGGACAATTGTGCAATAGACAGGAATAGGGATGTCTGAGAGAGTTGATTTAGAGGAAAAGATTATGGGCTTGGTTTTAGACATAGAGAATCTGAGGTGACAGTGGAATAGTTGAGGAGACACATCTAGCAAGCAGTGAGAAATGTGTGCCTGGAGGTTAGGAGAGAAAGCAGACCCAGCCAATAATAAGAATTTGTCAGGAAAATTAACAGTGTTTAAAAATAAGTATAGAGTCACAAGAATAATTAGAATGGAAGTGAAATGATCACTAGGTGAAGCAAATGAGAACATCTATAACATCATTTAGTGATTAAAATTTTTCATCTCATAAATCCATTTGAAGTTTATTTTCTAATCAAAATTACTGTATCTCAATGGCTCAGTTTATAGATAGGTTTTTGTAATCTAATTAATAAAAGAAAACAGTATATCTTTAATGAAAAAGCTATTCCTCTTCAATAAAAATCTTTTAATATGGATTTTATAAGTAGAACATCAATCTGACGATCATAACTATATGAAGATGTTTATTCACAATGCTAACTGTAGTTATCAGAATTTTATGAAAATTTACTTCAATAAAATTGTGCTTGAATGCTAATTAAATTTTAAAATCTCATTTGAAAATGCATATAGCAGAACCCCATTAAGCTCTTTACATTAATTTGTATATAAATGTACAGCATACTTATCAAATAAAACTCTAGACAACTGATGTGCACAGTGTGAGTAGAGTGCACCCTAGTATGCCTGTGCTCCTGACAAATAATTTTGCATAGAATCAAAGAAGATTCTATCACATGTGCTCACAAACCCATAACTCATACCACCTGACTACAAAATTGGTAATGAAACACGGTGTACCCATTTTAAGGAAGAGAAAATAGAGCAGTCACTGAGGTCTTGACTTGCCTATGGTCATGCAGTTAGAAAGAACAAGAGACATAATAATGATTCAAGCCTTGGTTGTTTGATTCCAAGTCTAGTACCCTTCCCACAAAGCTACAGTTACCCATCAATACCTATAAGGTAGATATTAGTATTATTCTCCAATGCCAGTTCTAAAGACATTCTGTTGAATTTTATGAAGTCTGACTTATGAAAACAAAGAACTAGGGAGAAGTCAGACTGATGGTCTTATTCGTAAA
>CM053588.1:157952898-157973404 GCA_028646515.1 Pseudochirops corinnae | reverse complement strand
ATTCTTTCTCCATCTGACAAAGTCAACTTTTTAAGGCATTCTTCTCTTCATTGGCTTTTTGGGCCTCTTTTGTCATTTGAGTTAATCTATGTTTTAGGGTGTTGATTTCTTCAGTCATACTGCTGACTCTCTTTTCATGATTTTCCTGCAACATTCTTATTTATCTTCCAGTTTTTATTCCACTTCCCTTATTTGGTTTTGAAAATCCTTCTTCAGCTTTTCTCTAGCTTTAAGGCATTCTTCATGTTTATTGGAGGCCCCTGTTGGGGGCGCTCTGGCTGCGCTCTCCTCCTCCCTTTCTCTCCCATGATCTTTCTTTTCCCCAAAGTAGGAATCTAGGAATTAGTTGCAGTTTTTACTTTGCTTCTTATGCTTATTCTTACTCATGGTTGGTCAGTCCGTGATTTTTTTTTAAAATCTCTGTGGGGCTCTGCTTGGAGAAGGGAAAGCTCTGTCCCAAATCTCTGGGGTTCTCCCGGCTGCCATAGCTCTCAGGAAGGTGCTGAGACCCCTCCTACTTCCTTCCGGCTCACTGGATAATGAAGACTCCAGGACTGAGACCCAAGACAGTGATCCATATCAAGGCTGCTCAATGTGAGAGCACTGGCCTCAGAAAAATTGTTTAGTCCCCCTGCTGTCTGCAGGCAGTGGGCCGGAAGCTGCAACTCAGAGGTGGGTGCAAAACCTCTGCCTTTCGCTTTTCTGCTATGGAGGCCTTTTGGCCAGACTGCTTTTCTCTCCTAATTTCACAATTTCCACTGACCTAATTCTCAACACTGCTGGCAATTGCCACTAATCTGCTCACCCCTCCTCTCATCTGGCCACCCCCAGGGCTCAGCAGCGGCTTCAGGCCAGGCTGGTTTCCATTCGCAGGGCTGATATGGTTCCTCGTAGCTGAGCTGACTTTAGTGGGAAGTATCTTTGTGTGCATTTTGGAGTTCTAGGATTGGTTTAGAGTCCTATTTTATGGGTATTTTGGGGTGGCTGTGTGAGAGCTGTGATATGTTGCTGCTGCTATGCCGCCATCTTGGTTTGGCCAATTTTGCTAATTTTTCCTCTAGAACAGATGTTCTTAACCAGAGGAGCCTGTGAACTTCAATGGGAAAAATTACGCTCATAATTTCACTGACCTATAAGTGGAATTTAGCATTTCACTGAATTACTTAAAAACTATTGCGAAGCCATCCATACCAAAGTTTCTATAGCACAGAAAAAGTTAAGAATATCTCCTCTAGACCTCATAAAAGTAAAATTAAAAATTAAGTTCCCCATATCTGTTTTTACTCTGTTTTTTTTGTTAGTATGTTTGCTGTTGGCAATTTTTGACCACATATTTATTTTTTTTCAACTACATTTCTACCTCATAAATTGAACATTTGTTCTTTGTTATGGAAAAATAGAAACATAACATTTCTGGCTTTATAAGTCTTTATTGTAATCTCAATATTGACTGGTACATTTAAAAACTTCTGACTAAATTTTTGTGAAGAGAGAAAGTGAGTTAATACCTGTTTGTGAAATTGTTTTAGTCTTTGGGGGAAATTGTCTTTGAATTGAAACATTTTATCATCTTTGTTTATGCAAGCTAAGTAGTGCCAGTTAACAGTCTTTGAGCTAAATGGCTTTTCCAAAAGAGGGATATTAAATTAACATAATAGAGTCATGTTGGAAGAACTTTAGTTTTGAAAGCACATCAGAAATTTGATCATATTTAAGAAGTTCTGCTTAAGGTCACATGTCAAAATGTCTACAAAATGTATTAATAGAAGACCCAGAGTCTATCATGTGGAAAGATGGAAAATTTTTGAATGTCAAGACTCTTGTCTCTACAAAAGGGAAATGAACAAAGTTGTAAGTCTCACATCACAATCTTGTTATGGGAAATGCTAATTATAACCTCTCTATCTTCTTTTTTCATACTGCCCCCAACTTTGCTTCAGAATGTTCTAGGTAGCGCTGCTTTTATTGGTTCTGAATGTGGCAGAGGAATGATGCAACCAGAGATGACTTTGTCTTTGTGCTTGTAACCATTCCCAACTTTGATCATAGGTCACAGCTAGCCAGTCATTTCCTCTACTCTAAATAGATCTGTCTCTTTATTCATCTCTTAGACTATCAAAAGAATCATCATGAAAGTATCTGTAAAGCAAGCAAAATGCATTGTCATAGAAGCAAAGGGAAGAAAGAATATTCAGTGGTTAGTCAATGATACTCAAGGTCACAAAGAAAATGCAAAAGCGGATCTGCATGCCTGGCTGCCTCACAGTTTTAAAGCAGTAAGAAAAAGTCAAGTGACAGTGTGAATAGTAAATAGAATTGGATTTGGGGATGAGAAAGACCTGGATTCAATACCTCTGCCCTATGGCTAACTGGAAAACTCTGGTAAACTTCAGTGCTCCCAAATAATTTCTGAATAATGTGAGTTGCTCATCTGCACTGGTAAAACAGTTTCTTCATTAGCTGTTTCCTATGCTATTCAGTCATTCAACAAGCATCCATTACTATATGCATCCAGTTATTACCCCTCTCTCCAAGAAAGAATAATATTTGTTTGTTTTTGTTTTTGCTTTTTGGAGGAGGGAAGGCAAGGCAAGGCAATTGGTGTTAAGTGACTTGCCCAAGGTCACATGGGTAGTAAGTGTAAAGTGTCTGATCCCAGATTTGATCTCAGGTCCTCTTGACTTCAGGGCCAGTGCTCTTTACTGCACCACCTAGCTGCCGCAAGAAAGAATACTTTATCTTTTATGTCCAGGAAAATTAAAAAAATTTTCTTTTCTTGTTTTTTCTGCTTTTAAAAACTATTTTACTTTTTAATTAATTTTTGTTTATTTTTAGTTTACATCCTTCATTTCCACAAGATTTTGAGTTACAAATTTTCTCCCCATCTTTCCCCTACCCAACACCCCAAAATACTAATCCCACTGTGTTGAGGTCTGCTTAATGTCCAGCATTAAGCATGTTCAGAGGTGTGAATAAAAAGAAATTACCAGGCCATGTGGGTAGTTCAGGGAAGAGCCATTAACTCCATTTAATGATGATTTCAACAAGATTTTTAATGATCCAATGGACAAAGATTCAAGTATTCTTATCAATAGGCTTAGTTTATCACATCCTAGGATTTTATTATAGTTTTGTCATTATAATGGTTGGCTACATCCTGGAAGTAAACTCAGATAGAATCAAGTTTTTGAATTCTAGGTACCAACAGTCTTGGGAAAAGCAACAGATATTTGGAAGTCAGTAAACATTTTAAACGTATAAACAAAGATGAGGCAAATGAGAGCAGGTTTCCAAGCATCTGGGTTCATTTAACACAAACCTAAGCCAAAACCACTTCTCCAAGACATCTGCATATGAACTGACCCCAAAAATCAAATGCTTTGGCTTGTTTCACCACTGTATACCCCCTCCTCCAATCTGCTCTCTCCTATATCCTCCCCCATCACCCCTCTGACTTTCCAGAAGGGCAAGACGTATCTCCCTATCCCAGTGCCTATATATCTTACTTCCCAGTTGCATGTAAATAATAATAATAATTACCTCTCCTGGATCTATTTTCCAGGTCAGTGGTTTTTTCAAGGAGATATTTCACATTGCCCTCTATTTTTTCATTTGTTTGGATCTGTTTAATAGTATCTTGATTTCTCATAAAGTCATTTGCTTCCATTTGCCCTACTCTAATTCTGAAGGAATTATGCTCTTCAGTGAGCTTTTGAGATTCTTTTTCCATTTGGAAAATTTGACTTTGTAATGTATTCTTCTCCTCATTGGCTTTTTTTGGGCCTCTTTTGCCATTTGAGTTAGTCTATTTTTTTAAGGTGTTATTTTCTTCAGTCAGGTTGTTGACTCACTTTTCATGATTTTCTTGCATCATTCTCATTTCTCTCCCCAGTTTTCCTCCACTTCTCTTATTTGCTTTTCAAAATCTTTCTTTAGCTCCTCTATGGCCTATCTACAGTTTACATTTTTCTTGGAAGCTTTTGGTGTGGTAGTCCTGACTGTGTTGTCTTCCTCCAGTTCCATGCTTTGATCATTTTTGTTCCCCAAAAAGGAATCTAAAGTTGTGTTGCTGAGCTTGTTTTGCTTCCTTTGCCTGCTCATGTTGCCAGTCAGTTACTTGACTTTTGAGTTCAGTGGAACTCTGCTTTCAGAGAGGAGAGCTCTGTCCGAAATCACTGTGGTTTTTGCAGCTGACAGAGCTATTAGTAGGCTGCCATCTCTGCAGCCCCTGTCAGCTTTGATTCACTGATTCCACACCTCAGGACCACCACCCAAGACCACAATCCCAATCCAGGCAGCTTAAGGCAAGAACACTTAACCTCTGAATGTTCCCTTCACCCCCGTGTAATCTGCAGGCCGGGAGCTCTGAAGCAGCTACACTGTGAGGCCACCATTTCAGACTGGTTTTAACTCTGGAGGCAGTCAGCTGGACCCTCTCACCCAAATTTAGCAGAGTTCCACCTACCTTTTCCGTTTGTCCTTGGCTCTTATGGGTCGATAATTCTGGAAACTGCCACAGCTGCCAGTGATCCACTCTCCTGAAAGCTCCTGCCATGGCTTCTCCTGGATGGCCTGGGGCTAAAACCACATGGGGCTGGGCTCTGTTCCCAGTGCACTGCAATGAACCCTTTCTGTCTGCCTGCTGGGCTGCTTTCAGTGGGAGCTTTTTTACTCTCTCATTTTTTTGGGTTCTGGGGCTCTAAAATTTGTTTAGAATCATTTTTTATAGATATTTGAGGTGGTTATGGAGGGAGCCATGGAGTTCTCCTGCTTTTAAGCCACTATCTTGTCTCTGCCCCCAACAAATTTTCAATGTCAGTTAATTATCACACCTTGTTTCATCAATATTAAATTCTGAAAGGGTAAATGGAAGTTTCAAATTTAATGACAATTTATGATGATTCTGAAATATCTTTTTCAGTAAGATATGAAGGAATACATCAACTTTATTTTTGATCTTGCCTAGAATTATAAAATATTTAGATTGCTAACTGAAAGACTGTGAATATTTATTCCTTTTATGACATCCAAACAACTATGACTCTCTGAAGTAAGTTGAGATGAGAACATTGATAGATTTTGTCCATGCTCAGCCATTGCTTCAAAGGTGGAAGAAGAATTTTAACAGATATCCTTTCCAGGCATTTCTGTCACCCTTTTCAACTCCCATGGCTGGCATAATGTCAAAAATTGATTTTCCCCATTGTCTTAGTGCAGTTTTAAGCTAGTAATAAAGCTTAGCCATATTAAGCTATTAAACTTTAATGGTATCAAGAATTTAGGGACATTTTCTCTCTCTCTCTCTCTCTCTCTCTCTCTCTCTCTCTCTCTCTCTCTCATACACACACACACACACACACACACACACACACACACACCCTCTCAGAGAGAGAGTTAAAAGTTTAGAGTTTATAAACTGATACATAGAAAAAAGATAAAGCCTCAAACTTCATTTTTCAGGTTGACTTCTGTTTGGTGTTGGGTTAAGCTAAATGAACTGATGTTTAATGCCAAAAGTTATTGTCAGAACCACAGTTCTTGTAGATTGAGTGCAGAATTTTCAGTTACATTTCCATAAACTAAAGCCTTCTATGAACCAAAGCCTTTATGATACAAATGGTGTTATTACAAGGAAGTTTGCAATAGAATCACTGCATATATATATATTTCATTTCATGCTTTTACTTGAATTTAGAGTGTTCTTGGTTTAATTTCCAAGTTGGCATGAATTGACTATAAATAAGACCAGGCAGGTATGTGTTAAACAGATTAAAAAAAAAATACCTCTAATGAAAACTATGTGATAGATTTGACAATAATGCCACGCTTTGAAAGAGAAGCTCTAAAAATAACTCTTTCCTAGAATCTCTTACAATTGGCTAGGTTTATTTATAAGTTGTTATGTAATCTGGAGAAACTGTGTGATTTCTGAGTTTATTGAGTAAGTATGGAATAGTAGGAAGAATATGGCCTAGAGTCAGGAAACTGTGTAATAGTTTTATTTCTATCCCTCAAGAGTTATATGACATTAGATAAATCACTCTATATCCCTGGGCATAAAATTGCTCATCTATAAATGAAGGGTTTGAAAAAAAAATCTCTATATATCTTTTGTTATCTAACAGGCTTTTTGGGAAATATGAAGATGAGTGCATAGATGGACTAATATAAAATATTCCATATTAAATAAGAATGTGAATCAATCATAAAACATAAAGATTCACAGTAGTCTTGTACTCATCAAGTGGTTGAAATGACTATTTATATGTTGGGATGGAAAGATGTTATGTAGGAGCTTTTGCCATAACTCCTAATTCTTTCTGTTGAGTTTCTTTAAACTAGTACTAAAGCTTTCACTTCTGTACATATTACACTTAATAAATATTTGTTATTAGAAATTATGATTAATATTCAAATATGCATTATACAATTAGAATTGACATATAGCTACATTAAATTATAGCTACTTCTTCCTTAAGAATAGGTTTTTACAGGGATGGTGAGACAGTTTGGTAGAAGAAGCTGCCAAAAGTGGAGAAAATGGTCAAAGGACAAAAAAAGCTCAAAATTACAAAAGACAGACTTTACCTCCTTTACTTTTTTGTCTAGTGCTAAAGTGCTTGACCACAAGACTTGTAAATATTGTCATTTCCTTATGAAATTTCTCCTTATCCTCTCCAAAGAAAGTGACATCCTACCAATGTCATCTACCTCTTCTTCTTCTCTTACCACTATATAAGGCAAAGTCAATTATTTGTCTGGAGAATGTTAGTCTAGTTCCTCAGGACATGGAGCTTCCTCAAATTCTTGATATATATTGTGCATCTGTAGTGTGTCTTTATTTTCCAGAAGCATGTGGCTTGACATAGTTGTCTGCAGCAGCAACTGGGATTATAAGGAGTAATATACAATCATGACACAAAATTGAGGGTAAGAGTCCATACTCCTTTAAAGACTCAGTAGGGGCAGGTCCTTCTAATTAGCCAAATATTGATCAGCTATGACTGGTGAATGGCCTATCCATAACCCATGTAGGGCCAGCTGCATTGTCAGAGAAGGGAGAAATTAGATTGAAAGAGATGGACCTACTTGGTTTTGTCTAGAACTATTGCTTTTGCAATAAGATGATTAATGAGGCTCTTCAAATTACATAAAATATTTTGTTTTCATCACCTTCCAGCCTTTGCTTTGGGCACCTGCATCCTTTATAATTCTTCTTTTGGTACATTCTGGGTTTTTTTAAGAAAAATAAATGTGAAAAGAAAAAAAGAGAGACAGCCTGGTCAAGTCTGGCCAAGCTCATCATCAGATGGCTGACTGCTAGGTGATTCATTTTACAACCATGGTAACCTGTAAAGAGTTAAGATCTTCACTAGTGAAAATAGGAATCACATTACTAACATTTCATATCCTTACACAAACAAAAAGATTCCTAGAACATATCTGAAATTAAATACATTACAGGTGATTAAGAAGAGTGGAGTCATGTAACTACAAAATCATTGGCTCAGGAGACTAGAGGTATCAGTGCACTACTGACACAAATCCACAGTTGAACAGAGGAAAACTTTTGGATATGGTAAAAGTTAATTCAATTTAGGCCATCTTGCTTCTAGTGATGATGGAATATCTAAAAAGAGATTGTCTATAGAAATTTGGAAATAACAAACTAGAGTAAAATTAAGATATCATGACTATAAGTTGATTCATTTCTAGTGTGCCCTCCAGGGCCACTTCTCCTAAACTTCCACAAATATTGGTGAGCCAGGGCCTCAGAAGCTTATTGATTATTTATCTACTTTTTCCTCTAGGAGTAAAGTTGAGGCATTATTTCATTTTTAAAAACTGTTGCTCACAAGTCACTATCAATGTGCTTCCAATTAATTATCAATTAGTCAGCCAGAGTCAATTAGCTTCTTGAAAGTGTTTTTTTTTAAACAAGATGTTATAATAAGAACAGTTAGTATAAAATGTCTTTCCATTAAGTGTTAGACACTCTCGAAGAGAGACAAAATAGGTTGAGTACCTGACTTGGAATCAGAAAGACTCATTCTTATTAGTTCAAATTTGGTCTTAGATACTTACTATCTGTGTGACCCTGGGCAAATAACCCTGTTTGCTTCAGTTTCTTCTCTGTAAAAACGAGCTGAAGAAAGAAATGGCAAACAACTCTAGTATCTTCACCAAGAAAACCCCAAAACAGGATCACAAAGAATCAGATGCAATGGAACAAAAGAAAGAAGTCTCTGCTCAATAATCTAAGCAAGCTCTATCAAATTCAGGCACACCATCTTGTTTTCAATTAAATTTTGTGTCTGATTTTCACTAAGTTGGATCTGATGCTTTTTTCCTATTTTTATTTTTTTTTTGGCCTGTAATTTTGTTCGTGCTGAGTATGATAATCCAGAGGATAGCACTGTTAGTGTGATCACATGGATTAAGTGACTAGGTCTTGAGCATATGATGTAGAATACATTTTTCTAACATATTATGTAACAAATAAAATAATATATAAAGAATGTATAGGATTAGGAATGAAAGGTGCCTTAGAGATCATAGTTTAATGCTCTCATTTTATTTTCAAAGAAAATTGAGCTACATTGTAATTAAGTGATTTGCCCAAGGTCACAAAATAAGAATCAAAGGCCGGATTTCAAGCTTTGTGCTGACATCAAATCTAGTGGTATTTTTATTTCAGAAGTTGTATTTAGGCCACAAGACTGTCTTTTTTAATACTAATTTTGAGAATAAACATAAAGCAAACTCAAATAATGTATATCCTGATAAGCTTATTTTTATATGAGATATACAGATACTTAATTAGAAAAATATAGTATTTTAGATATTTATAGGGACTTTTAATAATAATAGATTACATTTATATAGCACTTATGTGCTAGGTAAGCATTGTTGCTAAGCATCTTTTTTTTTTCATTTTATCCTCACAACAACCCTGGGAGGTAGGTGCTTTTATTAACCCCATTTTACAGATGAGAAAGTTAAAGCAAATGGAGGTTTTATCTTGTGCAGGGTCACATAGTTAGAACATATCTGAGGTTGGATTTGAATTCAGTTCTTTCTGATTTTAAGATTGGTGCTCTATCCCCTGAGCCACCTATTTGTCAAAATAAACTACCTATTCATAACATTTCACAGTAAATGTAAGTGTTTCTGGAGATCTAGAAATGCAGAAAAATGTATGCCCTTAGAGAATAGGGGAAAGGCCTAGAAATATGCTTTAGATAAACAAAAAAATAGCTGAGTTTGAGGAAAATCATCTCATCATTAGCCAATTTATTCTAATCTACTTCAAAGTCCTATGCTGTTTCCTTCTATGACCCAGATGGAAGAGAACAAGACAAAAGATGCTGTTGCAGCCACAACTCAGAAAAGCACTAGTTCTTTTTCAAGCTGTGATACATCACAGTGAGGCACAGAAAACTTTGTATGGAAGGGGAAAGACAAATCCAGAATACCTAGGAACACATTGACCCTATGGGTTCCAGAACATGGAAGACTGCTGCCAGGTCTGTGTTCATGCTGGGCAGAATGATGTCGGTCCATTCTACAAAGGATTTTGATCATTTCTTAAACACTCTTAAGCCTATCATGTTCCCAGAATTTGCTTCCCAGCTTGACATCTTGTTAGCTCTTACTTAAAATAAGTGAAATACAGTGATAATCTAAATATACTATTGACTAAATTTTCACTAGAATATTATATTAGATTTGAATAAATATGGATTTATAATGTGTTCATTTATATCATAATATATACAACTTCAGTGTTTTAAAACATCTTATTAAAAATTTTAAATGAAATCTATACTAATACATGTAGATTTGGTGAGAATATTCTTAATATTTGGGTTTTAAAACTTTTTTAAGATTCTTGAAGGAACAATGATTAACTCCTCCTATCAAAGCAATATTTAGTCTGGACCACATAGGGACAAGTCAGATCTTTCTCATTTATATGAAAATATATTATATCTAGTTTAAGGCCAATACTTGAAGAAAAGCAAAATTAGTTATCATAGAATTTATAATAGAGATATGTAGGCTGTATACATTTTGACAAACACTTCTGATTTGCCCTGAAATATCCCTACAAGCATAACTCCTGAATGTTATTTTACAAATAAATAAGACTTACATTCATCCTAATATAATTCTGATGAAGATATATGACACACAAAGATCATGAAATGTGTACATGTGTCTGTTTCACTTTTCTTTGCCTTTTGGGTATGTCTTATTGTTCAAAATGTCACTCTGGGCTCTCCTCTGCACTCTCTGCACTTCTTGTTCCACCTTTTCTTAGAACTCTTCTCACCCTAGAAGTTCCCTATTTACTTGCTTCCTTATTACCCTGGAAGGTCTCTCTGACAATGTAACCCCTTACTCTGACTGATCAGTTCCTTCTGGCATCTCATTTTTAAGCAAATGTGTATGGCAGTTATGTTCACTGCTTCTTTTTTCTCCAGGTTTTTGATACTCTGGATTTTCCCCCCCATTGCACCTTTCTCCATCCTCCACCCTCTTCTATTTAATTTTATGTGTTGTCTTCTATCAGTAGAATGTCAATTCCTTGAGGGCTGCGACTGTCTCTATTTTTTTCCTCAACTTACATTCCTGGGCTTTAGAATAGTGTCTGGCACATAGTAAACGCTTAATATTTGTTGCCTTCATGACTTCATAGAAGTTGATAATAGATGGATAAATATTCATGACTGAAACAACACTATGCTTTAAAGAGTGGAGCTCAGTGGAAACTGCATGTATAGAATTATTCTTATTTTTTGAGATGCTAAGGTATTTAGAAACATTTCTACAAGAGAAATAAGTAGGGATGAAGTAATATAATATTTATAAAATTTAGAGGCTGCCAAATTTATAGTGACTGTGTACCTTCAGAAGAATGGAAACAAAAGAGTCTAGCATTTAGTTAACATGAATAATAAGTTAAAATAAGAAGCCAACATTTGTTGGAATGTTGCAAGCTTTTCCCCTCATTTTGAAACCATGTGTTGGTCTCCTTAGCAGCAGGACCATGATTAGTATCTCTTCCTCAGTTGGGTAAATTCTTTCCACTCCTATTATTTTCTCCCTCTCCTCAGTTGAGGGTTGGCTTTCTGAAACTTTAACAAAATTTCTTAATTATGTCTCCTATTTTGGGTGTTAGCATCTTCAATATGGAATCCAGACATTAAGTACTTTTTCTGGTAGTCAACCCCCAAAGTAAGATCTTAGATTCTGGGATTTGGAAAAAAAAATAGAGATCTGGACTTCCAATTTTATAATGTGAAAAATTAGAATAGCATCCTTTCATTATTATTTAGCATGTCTGAAGCGAGATATTGTCAATATAGAGGGAAGGGGGAAAGCATTTATAGTAACAATAACAACAATAGCTAGACCATACTATACTTGCATTCATATAATACTATATTGTTGCTATATTCTGGGAACTATGCTAAATATTTTATAATTATTGTCTCATTTGTTCCTCCCAACAACCCTGGGAGGTAGGTGTAATATTCCCATTTTACAAATGAGGAAACTGAGTGACTTGCCAAGGGTCACATAGCCAGTAAGTGTCTGAGGCCAGATTTAAATCAAGGGCTTTTGATCCATGTTCCAGCATGGTGCCAAAAAGTGCATATGATGTTCTGGGCACTGCGCTAAGCTATTTCTTACAAATATTATCTCATTTGATCCTCACAATAACCTTGCACAGTGGGTGCTATTATTATCATATTTTACCAATGAGGAAACTGAGGCAAACAAGTTAAATTACTTGTGCAGAACCATATAGCTAGTAAGTGTGTGAGACTCTGGTCTTCAGTATTCTAGGTCCAGAGTTCTATCTACTGTGTCACCAGTTATATCTATGCAATAAAATCATTCCAAACATATTTAAGGGGGAAATAACTGCAAAATGTGAATATTCTTTTCCATTTCACCTCAAATTCAGATATTTTGAAGAACATTCCAAGTATACTATTGGGCAAAAACTGAAGGAAAAAAAGCCCTTGATTTTTTTTTTTTTATATAATAGAACTAGCTTTTAAAATTAAGCTTCACAGAGAGGAACACTCTTTTTTTATTTCAAAAAGATTTGTACCTCAAGATGAAGTTCCCCCACAAACCCCATAAATAGCCTTAGGCCAAGAAAAGTTTGAGACCCAAAGGCTGAAACATTTTAAAAGGAATGGTGGTTGCAGGAATTCACTTCCCAAGTACATTTCTCTGATGCTTTTGTTTAACCCTTATGACATGCTCTGTTTTTCTCCATTGGACCATGATGTGAAATGGAGCAATGCATTTTCTCTGTGCATCCTGACAACTGTATGAGGAATCAAAATCAGTCATTTCATATAGGAAAAAACATTTTACATCTAAAAGGCATATAGAAATAAAAGTATTTGTAAAAGATAAAAACCCCAAATAGAGGACACAATTTGACTAGCAATTTGAGCTATATTATGGTTATAAATCAATAGTAATATAGAGTAGTCTATGGACTCAAAATGTGTTACATTTTGTACAAGGTAAACCTATATTTTGTGGTCTCCAAAGCTAAATTCTTATAACTTTACTATAAGATCCTTGATTGTCATTTCCTCTCAACTTGAGTATTTGTGGTGATAAGGAGTTAAATATCTCAAAAAATAATCTTTTCCATTTTGGGACAGATCTAGTTATTAAAACATTCTTCCATATATTAAGTTGAATATTGAAAAGATCTAGTTAACCTAAGAACAACGTATGATTTGCATATTTATTCAATTCAATAAATCTCATTGACTATGTGAAATTTACTGTGCTAGATTTTAAGGTGTAAAACCAGATATAAAATGGTCTTGATCTTGAGATCTTTCCAATCTGATAAGAGGTGGTGAAGTAGACAAGTGTGTAACTAAGTGTGTTACAAAGTAGAGTGAGATAAACAGAAGAATGAAGTTCATGGAAAGAACAAAGCATTCATTAATGCTGTGTAAAGCAACATAGTAAGTGTTGGAGATACAAATAGAAAAGTAAGAGAGTGTACACTTTAAATCAGCTTGTATTCTATGGGGAGATAAGACATGGGGTGTTTTAGCTGTTAGCCTGATAGAAAAGTCCTATGGTCTTTGGAGTGTCATGATAGAGCAGATAGCAGCAATGTCATTGCCACTGAAAAAATCATATCAGTTTCTGATGCTGCACCACTTTGACACAGCTATAAGCTATTCCCATGGCTCTTGGGTTCAGGTCCTTGACTGTCTTCATCAGGATCAGAGGAAAGATGGTGGTCAAAGTAGTGATTTGACTCACCTGGGTCATGCTTCCTCCAGTTGCTTTGTTAAAAGAGGGAAATGTTTGGGTGTCTAGGTTGCAGCAAGACTGTGGAGTCCCTAAAATGTTGGTATCAGGACTTTATTCATTAGCCAGTAGAGGAAGCCACTGAAGATTTTTGAGAAGAAGAGAGACATAAGAATATGAGGACAGTGGAAAATTACTCAGGGAGTTATATAGAAGGTGGACTAAGGGCAAGAAGCCACAACAAGAGACTACTGCAAAAATCCCATGATGAAGAAATAAAGGGTTGAATTAGGGTGATTGTAACGAGATTGGAAAGGGGGACAGAGGAATGAGGTATTATTAAGGTGGAAATAGTGTTTTTAAAACGATCATATAAGAAAAATGTCAGGAGTTATGCTTGTAGTGATATTTCAGGGCAAATCAGAAGTGTTTGTCAAAATGTATACAGGCTACATATCTCTATTATAAATTCTATGATAACTAACTTTGTTTTCTTCCAATACTAAAACTTGTTCTTAGTAAATTAGTACAAAAAACAATTTGAAAGTATTGCTAAAACAAGGACACATGATAAAATCCATCAGAGATTATGCAATATAAACCTGTTTTAAATATGGAAGATTATGAAGCAGGTTTCCTACTGCTTTTTCTCCTAATTATCAGGATAGTTCAAGGATTCCATTTCAATTATTGCATATTTTGCATTTTATTTATATAAACTAGAAGCTTTTCTTTTCTTTCCTTTAGATGGTACAATCAAAGGAGAATTTCAAATGATAATTCTTTAGCTAAGCAAAGGATTTTCATTTACCCTAGAGGTTTATATAAGATCTAGTCTTATTAAGCATTCTCATTAGTGATCTGGAAAAAGGGAGAAAGATAGAATGTTGATGAGACCGAACTTGATCTTAGTTGAATAAACAGCAAGTGGGAGTTGAGAGATGACGTAAAAGACAGTGAGACCTTTAATCTTAGTCACACAGGAATGTGACTAGTGAGGACACACACCAAAATGTTATAATTATTGAGGAATAAAAAAAAAAAACTTCACTATATTTATAACACATTCATATATATGTAACATATGCAACTATCTCTATTATATGTGTATATGTCGCTCTATGAGTTATAAACTACTTTTACATGTTTTCTGATTCAATAAAGATATAAACCTCACAGTAGAATATAAATCCCTTCACAACATGGATCTATCATACATTTCTATACTTTTTAACATTACTCACATTCACATACTACTCACAGGTCTGACTGGACTGCTTGCTGTTATCGGCTTTTCTTCTCCATGTTTTGGGATTTTGTCTGGGTTTGTCCACCATATCCAGAGAGTATACCTTCCTCACCTCTCCTTCTTTGAATCCCTAACTGCTTACCAGTTGTAGCTCTTTGTCACCTCCTATAGGGAACTTTTTGTGATGCTTTTAGCTTTTGTATACTCTTCTTCCTCAACTTATCGTGTTTATCTATATATACTACCAAAAGAAAAGCAAATGCTGTGAGGTCAGGGGATCTCTTGCTTGCTTGGATTTGTATCCTCAGATATTATTACCATAACTGACATGTAGGAAATTAAATGCATAATGAATGCTTGCTTTCATTTATTCATGTCAATAGATTCAAAAGATTTTTTTTTCAATTCAATAGTGCATGAAAAAATAAAGAGTGAAATGAGCAGAACCAAGAAAATGTTGAATAGAACAACAGCAATATTCTTTGAAGAATTATTGTAAACAACTAAGCTATTCTTGGTATTGGATATTGTTTCTTGAGTATTATAATACCCAAATAAATATTATAAATACCTGAATCATCTAAAAGTACCTATGAAAGAAAATGCTGTCTACCTCCAGAGAAAGAACTGAAAAATAGAAGTATGCATAGTGTTTTACACACACACACACACACACACACACACACACGTGTGTGTGTGTGTGTGTGTGTGTGTGTGTGTGTGAAATGGTGGCCTTCATTCAGGATGGGGAAGGAGGAAACAAGAAGTTTGGAACTTTAAATAAATAACTAAAAATTAAGTTAAATTAAAAAAGAAAAAAAAATTCAAGGCATTTTTTGACTTTACTTCACTGCACATACATACATACACATACTCTTGACTTGTGGTTTTATAAAACATGGGTTTTATACATAGCAAATGCTAGAGTCTTTCAAATACAATCAAGGATAAAACAAGGGTGTCCATTATCCCCAAAATTGATTCTTGTGCTTAAAATGCTAACTATAGTGACAAGACCAGAAAAAAAAAAAAGAAAACATTCATATAGTGAAAAAGGAAACAGAATCATTAGTTTGACATATAATATAATGGACCACTTAGAAAATTATAGATATTTAACTGAAATTAATTAAAACAATAATTCATCAAAGTAGCAGGATATAACATAAAAGCACATCACTTTTACTGTATATTACCAAAAAAAAAAAAAAAACAGAAGGAAGATCTAGAAAGTCAAATTAAATTCAAAATAACTATAAAATATACAAGAAATTTGGAAGTGTATCTTCCCAGAAATATAGTGTCTATATAAATTAAAGTACAAAAACCCCTCTTTACAGAAATAATGACAGATTAAAATACATAGAACGACATCAGTTGCTCATGATTTAGGCCATAAATTAATAAAATTGACATTATTATAGAAATTAACTTATCTATTGAGTGATATACCAAACTTCTAAAGGGTTATTTGGCACAAAAATAAGTTTTAGCTACAAGAAAAAAGTTCAAGATATCAAGGGAAATAATGAAAATGGTTAAAATAGACAAATATACAACAATATACAATAATACAATATATAATCATACAACAATAATACAATATACAATCAATATACAACATATAGAAGGACATGTTTATGGCAGGATAGTATTAAGCCTAAAGACACCAAATAGTAGTACACAGATTCAAAATTCAATGAAAACTGCTTGGAAATCTGTCAAGCAGTGAGTTGATTCATCACTAAGTGTTTATTATACCTTCCTATTACACTGTGCTAAATGATGGGGGTACACAGAAAGGCAAAAACAGAGTCCCTGCCATCAAGATGTTTTATTCTGATCAGGGAGACAATCTGCAAATAGTATGTATGTGCAGAAGACACAAAGTGGAAGTGGAAAGCAATCTCAAAGAGAAAGCACTAGCAGTGTGAATAACTGGTGTGGTGTGAGGTAGGGGAAGGATCTGAAAAGACTTCCTGCAGAAAATTTTGATTTGAACTAAGGAGACACAGCGGCACAGTGAATAGAGGGCTGGGTCTGGAGATCAGAATACAAATCCAGCCTCAGACACTATCTGTGTGACCTTGGGCAAATCTTTTTACCTCTGTTTGTCTTAATCCACTGGAGAAGGAGAAGGAAAACCACTCCAGTATCTTTGCCAAGAAAACTCCATGGATACCATTGGTATGCTATGGTCCATGGGGTTATGAAGAGCCAACTGAAAAACTGAACAATAACAAAGACTTGAAAAAGGTCAAGAAACCCATAATATAGAGTATTCCAAGCATAGAAGATAGTCAGAGCTAGTGAAAACTCATGGAGTTCAGAAATATAGAAAAGAGCAAGCAAGCCAGGTCAGTTGCATTGCAGAAAGCATAAAGGGATGTAAGGTATAGAAAAACTGGAAAAGTAGGGAAGACCCAGCCTGTCAAAGACTTCAGATGTCAAACAAATCATTTTATATGTGATCTTAAAGGTAACTGGGAGTCCCTTGAGTTTATTGAGTAAAGTGGCTTGGTTAGACCTATATTTTGGGAAACTCACTTTTGGAGCTGAGTGAAGGATGGATTACAATAAGGAGAGACTAGACCAGGGGTGGGGAACCCATGGCCTTGACACTACATGTGGTCCTCTAGGTCCTTAAGTGTGGCCCTTTGACTGAATCTAAACTTCACAGAACAAATCCCCTAAATAAAAGGATTTGTTCTGTAAAGCTTGGACTTGATCAAAAGGCTGCTCCCAAGGAACTAGAAGGCCATGTGTAGCCTGAGGCTGCAAGTTCCCCACCTCTGGACTAGACCAACCAGAAGGCTACTGCAATAATATCATGAGGTATTGAGAGCCTACAGCAGGAACTGGTGGCTATGTGACTGGAGAAAAAGGGAAGCATGTATGACGATTTTGTAAAAGTTTAAATGAGAAGACTTGTTAACAAATTGATCTATAGTATGAGTTCGAGTGAGTCTTTGAGGATGACCCCAAAGTTGAGAACCTGAATGACCAGGAGAATGGTGATTTCTCTGCCATAAGTTTGAAAAGGGAAAATTTTCAAAAGAAATATAATGAGTTTGATACCTATGGAGTATCCATTTTTTAGATATCAAAACAGCAAATTGATATTGTAATTAGATTAAGGCTAGATATAACAATCTGGAAATCATATTCATAGTAATGATAATTTTATCCATGAGAATTGATGAGTTCAGCAACCAAGAGATTACTGAAGAACAATATCAAAGACCTTAGGAGACAACTAAGGGTACTACCTTCATAGGAGTCAGGATAGGGATTAAGATACAACAAAAGAGATGGAAACAAAAACAGGGACTCAGGTTGGAGGAGAGCTGAGAGAAAAGTGTCATGAAAACCTAGAGGAGAAAGTATCAAGGAGAAAAAGATGATAAAGTTACAGTGTATAGATTGGTAAGAAAGATAAGAATTGAGGAAAGACCATTACATTTGCTAATGTTGTTCAGAAAATGGCTCTATGGCTGGTTCATTGTTTTGTGTTCACTCTTCTCCTCTCCTCTCTACAGTAGGTGGAGTGACAAAAACTCTAAATTTCTTGGGTCAATGTTACCACACTTCTTTGAGATAATGAGCTCCTAAGACTGTTAGCAGATATTCAGCAAAAGTGTTAGGCATACTACCTACACTCCATTCAGGTACAGCCTAACACAGATTGAAATGTAATTGGGAAATATTTAGCAAAATAAATGAAAAGTATAATAAAACAGAGATAATGTTACTATGTGGTTTTCTAAGTCAATTTGCATCCTCAGGGATCATTATACATGTTTTGGGGACCCTGATTTCTATGTGACTTCGTTACCATTAATCTATTGCATAAAGTCTCAGTTTCGCTGACTTCTTGTCTCAACAAATCTAATTTAAATTTAAAAACAAACCTTCAACATAAGCATTTTAAATATAATTAATAAAGTGCTTTGTGCCCCAAAGAATTTGTTGATTGAGAATTCAGATTTAGCTAGTCAAGTAACCAGGGGTTTCCTTTCCCTTTGTAACAATTCTCTAAAGGAAAAAAAATGAAGAAACATACTCAGGTTGTGGATAAAATTATAACTTTATTTAGGAAACCACTGTTCCTTTTTTTTTAAAGTAAATAGTCAGGAGGCAAAACATTTAAATTACAGAGGAACTCTTGGTAATTAACCTGGGCACCAAAATCTGTGACAATAAAACAAAACAGAGAAAGGAAGAGTATTGTAGATTTACCTTCTTGGTATCTCAGAGAAGCCAGAATTCAGTTGCTTTGCAACACTTGCTCTTGATAATTGGATTTTCGAGCAAGGAAATAGAAAAGGCCTTAGCCATTGCAAAGCATCAACATTTTCTGGGAAGAATCGTTCATCTTACTGTAGTTATCTACCACCACCACCTCCAGCTTCATTAGCTTTCCAACTCTCCTCTTTTTTTCTCTCTCCATCTCTCTCTGTCTTGCTGTCTCTCTATCCACCCCCCCCCCTTCTCCCTCTGTCTGTCTGTCTGTCTCTCCAGCCACAGAGAGATTATTCAAACTCTTGGTGTACCAGAACTCTTCTCTTCATTCTTTATATGAAGCATGCTACACACCTTCTGAGGCATTGGAATATACATGCATATTTGGAGATAGACAATGTATGACTATGTTTACCTTATTATTTGTTATGTTAGGGTTGCATGTTTGGTTGTTTGTTCCATAGGATTCTCTATTAAGCAAAAAGAGGCAGTGCTATGCATATTGGTGGATGAAGTTCTCCACTCTAACAAAATCACAAATAATTCATATATATCTTTCCCTAATTTCTGAGAAAAAAGATAGCATCATTTAAAGTTTTAATTAGAAAAAAGCAAAAAAAAATGTAAATATAAACTACATAGAACAATTGTATTTTCATTAACTTCCCAATTTGTGACTTCTCCAGTTCCATTACATTATGTTCCAGATTAGAATTCTACTAGTCCTTTCTGCCACTGATCTTAGATAAAATATTTTAGTGATGTGGAGTAATAAAATTAAAATGGCAAACCGATACATATTTTTTTAAATTTTATTTTAGTTTACATCATTCATTTCCATGAAATTTTGAATTACAAATTTTCTCCCCATCTTTCCCCTACCCACCGCCCCAAAATACCCATCCCAGTGTGTCCCCCCATCCACAATCTATTTTGTCCTATGTCTTCTCCCCTCATCCCTCCGACTTTCTGGTAGGGCAGGATGTATCTCCCCACCACAGTGCCTGTGTATCTCAAGTTCCAGTTGGATATAGTTAATAATAATAATAATAATAATAATAATAATAATAATAATAATAATAACAGTATATGTATATACATACATATTTTTAACATTTGATTATAGAACTTTAGATTCTAGATTCTTTCTCTTCCTCCCTCATCACCCACTCCCACTGAAAGGACAAGCAATCAAATACAGGATGAACATGTGAAATTACGCAGAACCTCTCCATAGTGAGCACACTGTGACAGTCTGATTACATGCCCCTTCTTCCTATCCTGCCACCCCCAACGACTCTCCACCCTGACCCCTTCCCTGTCCCTCTACAGAAGTGTGAACCTTCATCAGCCTTCCCCCCCCAAACTGCCCTCATCTCCATCACCCCACCTCTCATCCTCTTTCCCCCTACTCTTCTATGTGGCAAGATGCCCAGTTTAGAGTTTATGTCATTCCTTCCCTAAGCCAAATTCCCTGAGAGTTGACTCTTTCCCTTTTGCCTTCCTGTTCTCCCCCTCTATTGTAACAATTATCTCTTGCCTCTTCCATGAGATGCTCAACCCCATTCTGACTCTCCCTGTGTCCTCTCAATCTAATCCTCTCTCACCTCAGAATTTCACCATTTGGAATATTATCCCTTCCTATTCAATTGATCTTATGCCTCTATGGATTCATTTATACATATACTCAGATATGTGCTTGTATGC